>JAZKJV010001394.1:0-330624 GCA_037367405.1 Ottelia alismoides
TTTTCGTGGGCCTTGGGAAAAAAGGAAAAAAAAATGAACCCTTATAAAAACTTTCGATGAACAATGTATCTTTATATAATTCCATTAAATTTTGGACTTTAGCATTGAGTTGTTCACTACAAATTCAATTCTATAAGAGCTCATTTTTTGATGAGTTGCTTCATCGAAAATTCGATTCCATAATGGCTTATTTTTCAACGAGTTGTTTTATCGAAAAATTCGATTCCACAAGGGTTCATTTTTCAGTGAGTTGTTATACGAAAAATTTGATTCTGCAAATCCTCATGACATATGCCATTTTTTCTAAGCTAAAGGCTAAATACATGGAAAATAGACCCCTAAAGTTGATGGACCATAGGCCATTGCACTCCAAAACTATCCTCAGCCCTGCCACCACCTATGGCCACCTCTATCTATGACGTCGTCACATCAACCACAACTAGTCAGCTACCACCACTATGACTTCTATGATCCATCAAAACCACCATCACCAACCACCACCATCGCTGCTTGCACATGCATATTTGTGTGTGATTTTTGTTCCTGCGAGCACTGATAAGCACACACTATAGTCTATCGTATTTTCATCCAACTATTTCAATTAAAATCACTTTTAATGCCGTTTTTATGTTAAAATCCATTTATTTTCCATTGCTCATCAATTAATTGTTAATTCATTCTTTCTTTTTCCTTATATCAAAATTTCTTACAAAAACAAAGTGATTCAAAGACTACAATAGTGAAATGTTCTTTTTATACGAATAAAAGATGGAGGTAAGAGTGATGTTGTTATCGCTTCCGAGAGATGCTTCAAAATCCACCCCCCGCTGGTGTCCCTTCGTGCTACGAAGACCATGATGGTCTGGAGTTCGACTATTCATCATCACAACCCTCCCCCCTTTATGCCATAGGAGCATCACCACCCTTCAGATGTTGGTTTTGGTGAACATCTCCAGTGCCGCATTTAAATTCCTTAAATCGAATTCCTCAGATCCCATCGAGAATATGGACATTGCATCTGGATCGACGAGACGAATCTAACGGAACACGATTCATTTGAATCGTGTGTCGTTCCAAATGGTTAGGAACTTTGGAACCAAGAGAGGTTGACACGGTGAGCCGTCATTAACTCTTAATTACCATCATTAGTACTAAGAAAATCTCAATCAATGATTGTAATGACGATTAAAGTTACTGAACATGATCAGAGAATACCAATAATAGACTAGTAGATATTATTCGTAGTTGAGGATTCTTAATCATGTTTGGTTATAATTAATCATGATCGGTGCTAATTAATTATGATCGGTAATGAATCATCAATATCAAAGCTAGGAACTGAAGCCATGGGCTACAAAAAATGATTTTTTTAGTTAGAGGCATATAGATACACCTTAACTTTCATTTCTACAATGTCCATTCCATTCAACACCACCTCAAGGCTAGGATTGAGGAGCTGAGAGAAGGGGATGGAGGTAACTAGGGAAGTCTCATCAGAAAGAAGAGGAGAAGGAGGATAGTGCGCTCCTCTCCTCGACGTCTCCAAGGAGGAAAAAAAGGAGATCTAACTTGATCCAGTTTTCCAAGTTCTTTCCAAGTTCCTTTCCTTTTCTATGCTAGTATTAGCATATAAGGGAGAAATCTACTCATAGACCTACTTGGGTGTAGGTAGTTGTACCGTCAGTGAACATGTCTCACTCACCCATGTTACGAGACTAGTCGATTCTTGGTTGTATACTAACAATGTTGTTATAAAATGTAGAAACCTAGGTAATGCCCTACTAGGCCATGTGTGGCTGGGCCATCGATGAACGTGTATGTGTCACTCACCCATGATGCGAGGTGTACATGTTCTGCATCATTTCTTCTTTTTTATTCTTAATTTCAAGTATCATTTCTGTTTTTCCTCCGAACATCGTTTTGAAACTTTGTCAAATCATTCTTAGAAACATCACCCGATGTAAGGGAAATCTCTGTCGAGTCTTTCTTAGTAATATCACCCGAGATAAAGGGAAAATCTCAAATTTTTCTTATAAATATCATCTGATATAAGTTGAATCTCTACCAAAATTTTCTTATAAATATTACTATATATAAAGAGGAAATTCTGTCGAAATTTTGAGAGAATTCAAGTTCTTCGTGCTCTTCACATTCTTCTCTCATTCTTTGTGTGTTCTTCGTATTCTTGATTCAAAAGTAGATTTTGATCATTTCGAAAATTGTTAATCATCCTACTTTAACATGAATCGAAGTAGGTTGCGGCCCACGAAAGATATTACGACAAGGTAATGAAATCCAACCTTTTAATTTTGGATTTTTAAGTTAAATCAAATTCTTGATTATTGTGGTCGTTATGAAGAATGTTCACATACTCATTTTTATAACTCACGATTGATTGATTCTTGGTTTACATCAAAACAATTACTGAAATGGAGTATTGTAGTTAACCATACTTGCAATTGATATGATTCATGAAAGTTGCGTAATATTTGTGATTTCGGAAAGTAAAATATTGTGTAACAAAATAGAAATAAGATACCATGAACAAATATCCTCATAATCGAGAAGAAAGTAAAAGATTCATATGTGATGTTATACCAATATTAGGTGAAATTTATTATGGCTTTAAGCTGGATCCAATTACATATTAGGTATGATTTTTACGATAAGGATGACTCAGAGTAGATGCTATACGTTGAGCATGCAACTGGTAGATTTGTTAGGAAAAATCTATATGATAGGCCAGACCTAAGTAGTATGTGGAGGTACGAGTGGTTTAATAGTGATTGGATCACGATACCATGTATTTAAAGCCACTGGTATAAATGATTAAATGCATTGACATGTGGTTTAAAGCTGCCCGGTCCTCAAGGACGGCGTGCTTGCATGTTTGACATGCTGAGAGTTTGAAAACATTTGATGACGAAATAAAAGAAATCAGTCATGGTAATATTAGAGGATTAGTTGAGTCAACGTGCATGGCACGAACTCATCATGTCAATGCAATCTCCAATCGCTGAGTGTCCATAGATTCGGAGTCCGTGATAGTTAAGGTAAATCACATGGACTAATATCCGACATGGAATAGAAGATGTAGGATTTAATGTAACGAGGAGTAATATTTGCTAAATTGCCTTACATGTTACTTTCCTCTTCTTTATTACTTAGGCATCGCTAATCTCTATCCTATGATTTCTTAAAAAACCCCAAAGGCAACAGTGAGACATGACAAGGACTTCAACCGACCAACCTGCAAATAGTAGTCGTTCTACTCAAAGATAGTTAGTAGTTCTTTTGTGTTCTTTTCTTTCAGCTTGATGTGCATGTATACGAATATATTTGGGACAATTGTTACGTAAACTTTATTTTGTGAATAGAAAACTGTGTATTATTTCCTCTTTATCATTTTTATTGTAGGTTGTTTTTGAATGTCAGTTGTTTATTATTGGATAAAGTTGTTTCTGAGTAACCAGATCCGAAAAAGGGGAGGATCCGACGAACCAAAAATAACGTCGTGACACCGCAAAGCCTCGTGCTTCCCTTACTATATCGCCACAAATCTTCAAGTCTTGCCCCCATGTCTTTGTTAGTTGTGCGGACCTATGCCATTGTTCCTATACTCATTGCAGGCATCCCCTTGTGTTGTCGTAGTTGTTCTCACCGCAAGCTCAATCCTCCCTGTCCTAGTGGGTCGCTATGATTAGGTCGTGAGAATTAACATTGAAGTTGTAAAATGTGAGCTTATAATTGTTACAAATCACATTAGAAAATACAAAAAATGCAGAAAATAATTGTGACAAAATCATAAGCATTAATGAGTTAAGACATTGTTGTAAAACGAAATTTAAGACTCGTAATACTGGAAACGATGAACAAAAATAATTGATGTCATGAATACAACAATAAATTGAAAAAATATGATTACAATTATAACATATATAAATAAAATTATAACCAATATACACTAATTCGTAAAATAATACAAATTAATCACAATAAATAATTGTGAAATAGTACAAATTTTAAAAAGGAGACTGAATGTCGTGAGTATTGTGTTTTACGTGTAAATTTTCATGATATTCAAGATCTCCTTAGAATGGCAAACTTTAGAATTTATTTATTTGCAAAAACTTGTGAACATGGGAACAAATTTGAACACCATACCTGTCAAAATAAATTGGTTGTTTTGTAAAAACATAGTGTGATTTTTATGTATATATGATGATAATAAATTAAAAATAAATGGTTGAGATCGTGTGCGTATATGTTTGTTTACAAGCTATGTGCTCATTGACAAGGCCTTACGTATGCTTGTGATGGAATTCCAGATAAAACAAAATATTGATTAGAATATTTTTTCTTTTAGTTTCGTATAGTAAAAAATTTGCTGTAATCATAAACAATAATGTTTTTTCTTACAACTTTTGCTAAATACTTGTTGAATAAAGTCCACCAAACTGTGAGATTTACAATAAAAAATTTTAAAATCAACTTGTATATGTAAGTATGCATGTCTTCTGGTGTGTGAAATTATGTGTATGTAATATATGTGTTTGGGTATGTATGGGTGAGATCATGTATAGGTGTAAAATATAGATGTGTGATTTTATGTAATTGATGAGCACTTTTATCTTCTCGCAGTAACAATCGCCTAAGTATTGGATAAAAAACGCAGATAAAAAACCACACACAAAATGTAAATAATGGTACATGATGTTATGTTTATTTTGCTTGGGTAATCACGAATGTCGATTTCGAGGAGGTAATTTCAACTTCTAGGACAAGCACCCAATATCCAACAGAATAACATAGGCATCTAATGTGTTTTTTATGTTTGTAAGTTTTGTAACAAGAAAATGCGAAGCACGGTTTAAAACACCTCGAAAAGGTTGAAAAGGAAATATTTTGGCCTTGTGATGTCAAAAACTACACTAAATGTTTTTTTTATATTTTCAAAATTAAAGAAAGTATTTTTTTAAATTTCTTTGAGGTGTTTTGAGCCATGGTTTCGTTTTTAGAGTCGTATTATACATGTAGACTTAGGTTTAAGGCTACTTTTTACCTTTTTATTAAAACATTGGACATATGTGCCACTTTGTTAGAAATTGTGTGTCTGTCCTCCCAATTGAAATTCGCTCGTCGAAGTTGACCTTGTGTAACGTCCTTGGCCTCAGAACCAGTCTGTTATCGGGAATTATTGGTGTAGTACTATGTTTGGGGTGCTACATTATATGCCACGAATCGAATTCCAGATTGTCAGATCCTCTCATGTATTAGATCTGGTTACTCAGCAATAGCTTTATTTTCAATAATAGTAACTAATATTCATAAACATACTGCAATAAAAATGCTATAAAGAAAGTATCTCACAATTTTCCATTCACAACATAAAGCTTACGTCGCAAATTATCCATTATATTATTTTATATGTACATCATGCTGAAAGAAAATAATACTATATTACCTTAGACTAGACGCTACAATTCTTGGTTGACTGGTTGTCTAAGGTCCTTGTGATGGTTCACTGTTGACTGTTGGGCTTCTATAAATCATATAATAAAGATTAATGAGTGCTAAGTAAAAAAAAGAAGGATTTTTATCAGTTGTGCCCCTATAAGATATTGCAATTTTAGTTATGCCCCTATCTTTATGCTAATATCGGTTGTGTCCCCAAACTTCTTGCCTTTCCATCCTTGTGCCCTTCAGGTTAGTTGTCGCTCATTCCCAACGTACGCGGACGTTAATTTTGGGACATAATAAGAATTAAATTAACATAAAAGGCTGAAAAGGTCATTTATCATCCTATTCTTCCTCCTTCCTTATCCTCTTCGTCTTCCTCACTTTCTCTTCCTCATCCCCAGCCCTCTGCTCCACTGCCGCCTCCTCCTTCGCCCCCAGGTGCTTCCTCCGCTCTGAGCTCCTTCCTCCGCCCTCGTGCCGCCTCCTCTGCCCCAACTGCCCCTGCGAATCCCCCAGCCCCGAGCTTCTTCCCCTGCCCCTACCACCCCCGCCGCCTACGCGCTTCCCCTCCCCCCACCTCCTCCCTCCGTGCGTCCCCCTGCCCCGCCAGGTCGCCCCCCTTGCCCCCTCTCTTGCATCGCCGACTGGGGCCTCCCCCCACCTCCATCACCCACCTCGTCCACGTGTCCTCCAGCAAGCTCGACCTCCTGGGCGGCGACCTCCACCTTGCATCCCTCCTCAGCATACGGGCCAATTACCGCCGTATCATGATATATTTCCTCAGTTGTTATGATAGAGTCGTTGACCTCCGCGTCACCAAGGACATGGCCGAGAATCCTCACTTTTTTGATTTATTGCTTTTGCTCTCAAATCAGTTCTGTGTTATCTAATTTCAATCACAACAGATGTGTTTTCATCTGGCGCACAAGTGATGGAAAGACAAGCCCATTTCAGTGCATTTTGTTTCCGCCACCACGTCATCTCCACACGCCCTCTATCCACTTCAATTCTGTTGCACAACAATAGCAATCGATTTCATCTTATTCTATAGGTTTGAAAGGACAGGTTCTTGATGCTATTTGTTGAAGGGGAAGGAGTAGCGTCCTCGTTGTGATCGCCTCCCCCTTTGCTTTGAATCGCGGCCTGTTTGGTTGCAGGGCTGGGCAGGGTTGACCCAACCCCGTTTACTATTCATAAGGATACTTCCTCCTCACAGATTACTATTCACCCACCCCAACCCAATTCAACCCAACCCAGTTCAACCCAGCAACCAAACAGGCCCTTAGTGTTCACACAGATTCAAGCCATTGCCGAGTTGCCTAGCTACAATCAGGAGGGTTCGATACCCTCAGTTCCCAAGCAAGTTCCCCACGATTCCTTTTTTGTTTCTTAATTTTAACAGCAATTGATTAATATCTTAGGAAACATATTCAATTTCCTTTTGATTGACAACAAAAATATTATACGAAGCTTCTTATTTCTCTCTAATTTTGAATTCAAAAATCAGGTTGTGGAACAAAACCCAACTCGAGCAGAGTATCATGCCCCTTTCATTTCCGGCCAATTCACTGACGAAGATGCTGATGTCGATGGTGAATGACGGAGGAGAAGGAGATGGAGGTGGTGGTCAGAGGAGGAAGTGTTGGAGGGTGAGGAGGAGGGAGAAAGAGTGAAAGGGGATGTTAGCTTTTTTCCCCTGATATGTCCCTCTTAACTATACCATGGTTTGAGAAAACCATGGTTAAGTTCAAATTACTGACGGCTAAAGTAACAGAGGGGCACAAGTGATAGAACGGCAAAAAGTTGAGGCCACAACTGATATTACGAAAAAGATAGGGGCATAACTGATATTGCAATATCTCGGAAGGGCACAACTGATAAAAACCCAAAAAAGAAAGATAAAAAATCACCGTAAGTTAGCAAAACTTATTATTGTAGAAAATTCCATTTCTTCTCATTACATCAAGCCATATTCCTTCTATTCCACACTCGGGAATAATCCATATGATCTACCTCACCTCTCATAGACGTTGAAGCTGTGGACACTCAGGAATTGAGGGTTGCATTGATCTATTGAGTTTATGCTACCACATATCACCTCAACTAATCATCATATACTACCATGACTATTTTCTTTTATTTTAAAATGTATATTTTTAAACCCTCGGTCTACAAATAAGGAAGCATGCCATACTCGAGGATGCGATTGCTTAAAAACCACACGCTAATAACCTCTAATCATCTATAACGACGGCTTTAAATTAAATGTTTATCATGACTCAATCGATATCAAAGCACATGTGTCTCCACATGACACGACCACATCTTAAGTTGGTCAATTTGTCGAATGCCAGTCGAGTACTACACATGTTAATATTTTATTATGTGCGCTCAACATATCAAGAAACTGGGTATAGCCTGGGTTTGGCCTACCAAACGGATGCTCTTTTTACAAACCTACATGTTGCATGCCCGGCCCGTAGTATCTACTCTGAGTCATCCTGAGCTAGAACATATATTGGATCCAATTAAACTCACGTTAATTTGACATGATACATTTATAAGCATAAATCTTTAGCTTGCCTCCTCTATCCCGAGTTGGGTATAGATATGTGTATAAATACTCATATTTACCTTTGAACAATATGTATACCCTCAGAAGACCTAACTTACCATATTTATTATAGGAACCATCACAATTATATGTATGTATCATCACATCGATTCAATTGCATTAAATGACTTGATGTAAATCAATAATCAATCCTCTCTTAAACTCTTAAATAAGCTGGTTGGTATTCTTCGCAATGAAGACATAGAATCAAGAAATTTATTTGATCTAATATAAAAATCCAACGCCGAAGAGGCAAGATTTTGTCACATGATCGTGTTAACCACCAAGTGATGTCAATCTATCTTTGTTCGTGTTCAACTAGGGGCTTAACTGCTCTTGAAATGATTAAATTCCATTTATGAGTCAACACGAAGAACGCATGAAGAACATGAAGAACAAAATAAAGGGTGTGAAGATGTGACTTTCTTTGAGTCCATACCTTATTATTCTACTTCTACCTCTCGGGTTATATCTCTCCTAAAGTCAAGGAGACTACATATCGTCATGTGCCATCTCTCTTGAGTAATATTCCTCTTGACGTTCAATCTTTATGTTAATACATTACTGTTAGATGACATCCTCCATTGCCACACCGACATATGATCGTAAGGTATTTCCAGATAAGAACACTAATGAGTTAGTGCTTAAGGACAATATTTCTACAATTCTACATGTGAACATGCTGCTGGGGATGATATTTAGTATTCTTAAGATTTTTCTGTCTACCAGTACCTCTTCAGAAAGGGACACACATGCACACTATACCATATCTCTAATTATGTCTCGACATGAAGATTATCTCCAAGTACAATACCTTCTTGAAAGGACTCTACCATCACCATCCCTTCGAATCATCAACATGCACTTTTAGTTACTGAATGGAACGCACCCATTCATGAAGAACATGAAGCTTTTTTGTCCGAATATACACAGACGTTGGTTGATCTTCAAAGAATATTGTCGTTGTTGGTAGCGGATGGGTGTTTAGCACCAAGCATCTTCCGGATGGCACTACAAGAAAGAGATGAATCCTGACTTTTAGTCAAGGGTTATGCTCAAACATATGAAGTGTGTTACATGGAGACCTTTTCTTCAGTCGCTTTCCTACCAAGAACACATATTATCATTTTTGTAGCTTATCTATCTTGGCCACTTCACCCTAAACCCTAATACATGAAGAATTTCTTCCTATATGGTGACTGCATAAAGAGGTCCATATGCAACAACCCTCATAGGTTTGAGGCCAAGGCGGAGTGCAAAACGATATGTAGTATCTATGAAGTGATATACAGTATCAAACAAAGTGCTAGAGCTTGCTTCTAGAGACTATCTAAAATTGTATCTAGGACCGACCTTAATCGATCCACTATGGATTCTTTATGGATTCTTTATTTTTAAGGTAAATAGAGAAGGGATTGTTGCAAAATCAGTATATGTTAACGATGTCATCTTAATGAGTGATGACACTCATGGTATATTGGAAACCAGATAAGTATCTTGCAGAACACTTCATCATAAAGATTTAGGGGAACTTCACTACTTTCTCGACATTGAAGTTGCTCTGAATGCCAGTTTCTTCACAAATAAAAGTATGCTACAAATCTTCTTCAGGGAACTAGGATGTTAGATGCACTACTAGAAAATGGTGCGTTTACGAGTAATGAAATGTGACCACTAATAACAATCATTATTCACAAACTTACTTAGGAGCATAATTTCACCACATATAGTAGCAGTTGTTGTCGAATACATGTTAATGCCTATTTCGGCGAGTAATGGTCACATTGTATTAGAGATTGGTCATGTTGTAATTATGAGTATTCCTAGTCGCATTTGTAGTCACCAACCTTGAAACATTTTCAAAACAAAAATTCAATTCTCGGTATTTTATCAAGCCCTGAAACTTTCTCTCACTATCCCGCGATTTCTCCTCCCTCGCCTGCATCTGTCGCCACCTCCTCCTCCACTGGCTCCTCCTCCTCTGCCCCTCGTCCACCATTGCCTCCTCCTCTACTGGCCACCGACAGTTTGCACTCCCCCCTCCCACCCCTTCACATCCTTCCCCAGCCCTCCTCCTCCGACAACACCTCCTCCACATGTAGCCCCCTCATCTACATTCCCCTACAACCTCCTCCTTTGCCAACACCTCTTCTGTCGACACCTCCTCCGATTTCTCCACTACCAGCCCTCTTCCATCTCAAGAGGTTCGTGGCCTCCTTCACTGTGATGGCTTGTTCCTCCTCTTCTAGCTCTGTTTGACATCGTCAATTCAACTACCTATTATGATCCGCTTATCTCCAGTGTAGATGTTGCAATTAGCTAGGAAAGAGGACACACTACTTGCATTTATTTTGTTTTATTATTGTAAATTAAATAGCCTTTTTAATGTAATATTTATTTCATTGTACATTCAAGTGATAAGTATATTAGTTACGTTTGAAAATTGGTTTAATGCAATGTTGATGTATTTAGATGTTAACATAGACTTTGCTATAATGATACTAATGCTAATGCATGATGATGTGTTAACATAGAATGATGAGTGTGTTGGATCCATCTGAAAATAAGTTCAATGTAATAATAGTGAAGATTTTGTTTATAATGATATGAATACTTATATTAAATTTTCCTAACCTGTAATACACATAATAGTGCATTGCATGAAAATCGCATAAAACCTCATTTAAACACATGCATCTTCAAGGCCACGTAAGAGTATGGCCCTGCACACTCGGTGGTGTGTGCAACACATTTATGAATGCGGATTTTGTAATTTTTCCATACTTGTCAGAGCCTATGTTTCAGAAGATATGAAATGTTCCTTACGACACACCTTTTGCAACTTTTGTTGTGCACAAGTACTTGGTAGGAATAGAACAAGTTAGGAAATATTACAAAACTAGATCATATCAAAATTTGCAGGTGATATTGCTTTCGAGTGGTTTCGCTCGCTTATATATTAACACATCTTGTAAAATTTACAAGATAATTAATGAGCCGGCTAAATTTGACAAAAAACAAAAGAAGACTAAATCAACGTAAATCAATCAATCATTCATAATACAATATGTATTAGTGAGTGTTTCCTAATAGAAAGACGAGATGTAGATGTGATAACCCTTCTTGGACCAAGAAAATCATTTAATTAAATTTAGGTTCCCAAAAATCCAATAAAATTGATAAAATGTTGGCCTTAAAGATAGTTTTATCTTATATTGGAGTCTTTAGTAGGCTATATTTAAATTCGAGCAACGAATCACAATACAAAAGTGAAAATACTTCAAATATGGAATTGGTTAAGTTTAGGGATTTCCATCATATCATTTAGCATATACGTTTCTTAAAAAAATCACGTTGTTGTTGTTGTTGTTCGAGTTGGAGATAGATGACTTGGGACGAATGTGTAATGTTGTAGAAGTTCTATCTAACTTTGAATAGATGTCGTGGGAGTGAGGTGTTAATTCTTAGAACATTCCAGTGAAGTGGAATCGAACTTTGATGAGGGTGAGGTGTACTCTATTTTAAGGATCTATGCGATTCTATGTGCCTTTGCTTTAGGAGTAACACGAATACATAGGACATGCTGTTAGAATTTTGAGCAGAAGTTTGGGGGGTAAGGAATGTGAGTAGAAGTTTAATTTGCTTCTAACATGAATTAAACTAAACTTGTGTTATCAATGTTATAAGTTTAGCGATGGATGCTACACATGGTTGGATGTACACTCATTTGGATGATGATGAATCTGTGAGCGCACCATTCTTGCGTGGCATAGAGGGTTTTATCAAGTTCTTTTGTACTTAAGGAGAAGGTACTGGATCTAGATGGGAAGATCATTATCCGTGTACGAAGTGTGATTTGATGAAGAAAGCATCTTGGAACATTGTTGTAAAACATATGTGTAGGAAAGTATTTGCTGAGGCTATATGACACGGTTTGCTCATAGCGTGAAGATGTATCCGATCATTGAGAATATGTTTGCCCAATAATCATGGATGTTGCTTGTCTAAAATTTCAATCACATGTTAAACGACCATGACACTAAGTAGAGAGTTCAAGCATATTGATGACCTATTACATACGACATATGATCCATTATGGCTCGATCATAAATCATTTTCGTAGTTATTTGACATTGCTAAGTCATTGTCGATCAATAACCAATACCATGTGACATACATGTATTTCGATTTCATGGTAAAGTTAACCAAGAGAATGTCGCCTAGGAAGAATGAACTACTGGATAGTTTTTACAATATCAAGATGGTGATGAGTAAGTTAGGTCTTTCAGAGGTACAAATCGATGCTTTCTTGAATCACCATATTCTCTGTAGGGAAAGAACATGTATGAGACGAGTTATTTAGTATGTGGTAATGCATGATACAAGGCATGCGTGAAATTGAATGTCTCTAAAAAATCCTTTGTTACCTTCCTCTGACACCACGTTTACAAATACTGTATTGTTTTAGGGAAATTATGAAAGGCATTACTTCATGTTGATCATAGATGCTTTTTAACTATGTAGCATCCTTAGATTGACAATGTTGGGGAGTTTTTATGTAATCGCAATATTTGTTGTAGAGAAGAGAAATGTGGTAAGCAATTTGTCTATCTATGCTCATAACTCGCATGGCCGAAGAAAAGATTACTCTTCTCAGCCTAACATTACTACTTCGTATAATCTGCCTCCTTGTGTAATAAATGACAATACATTTTAGTTCTCGATCTGATTCACCACATGCAAATATTTGGATGTTTACCTACAACCACTAATAGATGACCTGAAAGATATAGAGAATGGGAAGAGACATATGTACGTTAATCAAAGAAATTCCTGGTTAGGGTTTGACTTCTGTGGATCGTCAATGATTTCCCTGTATACGATATATTGTCTAGATGGAGTACACATATCAAAAGAAGTTGTTCTTACCATATGGAAAATACAAAAATTATTTTCAGCTCGAGCGTAAGAAGAATACTGTTGACCGTTAATCCTTTAGTCTCCAAGGTATCTCTCCAAACCTTCAACTTCTCATTTACTCCATCTCTTGTCTCATAAATCAGCACAATATCATCGGCGAACAACATACACCAAGGTTTCTCATCCTGAACGTAACTAGTTAACTCGTCCATAATAAGAGTAAAAAGGAATGGATTCAAAGTTGAACCTTGATGCAGATCGATGTTGATGTTAAAATAGCCAGTCTTCCTAAACTGGACCCTTATACAAGATGAAGCCCCATCATGCATATCCTTTATAAGGTTAATGTATATGACATGTATTTGTCTCTTCTCTAAAACACAACACAATATCTTCATTGGTATTGAATCATAAGCCTTCTCCAAATCAATAAAAATCATATGGAGATTCTTCTTTTTAACTTTATAAATCTACATTGTTCTTTTCGATAAGTGGAATAACTTCAATTGTTCAACGATTTGACATTAATTTGAGTTGGTTTTTCAGTTACTTTAGAGACTTGCCTCAACCTTCTTTCGATCATATGTTCCCAAATTTTCATAGTATGACTCGTCGGTTTGATACCTCTGTAATTCGAACAATTTTGAATGTCTCCTTTATTCTTGTAAAGAAGCACCACAATGCTTCTCCATTCTCCTACATTCTTCAAACATTTTCTTGCTTAGACAATAAGATTGAGAAAATCTATGAGCCAAGTCAGGTCACGTTCACCTGCAACTATCCAAAATTATATAGGAATGTAATCAGGTCCTACACCGTTCTCAATTTTCATAACCTTTCAAGCCCTCCTCTTCTTTCTTTCTTTATATATGTCTATATCTTGTATGATTTATGTAACATTCACTGCTAGCAAGTTCTCCCAAAGTAATCTCTTTATCCCCTTCACCAATGAAAAAATATGAAAATATTGCTTCTGATATGAATTAAACTAAACTTGTGTAATCAATTCTATATGTTTAGTGATGGATGCTACACGTAGTTGGATGTACACTTGTTTGGATGATGATGGATGTATGAGTGCACGATTCTTACATGGCATAGAGGGTTTTATCAGACTTTCTTTTACTCATGGATATGGTATTAGATCTAGATGGGTGATGAATCGCTAATTGGCAAAGCTAAAATTCACTCGTTGTAATATGATCAACTAGCTCTCAATCAGAACCAAGTCAATTAGATCTCTATGAAGAGGACTTAGCTTAATTCATATCATGAGCAAGTTTAGGGTCGAACACAAGGACATGAGCAATTATATCATTTAGTCTAGGTGTTAAATATCTATTTAAGCAATTGGATAGTTATCTAGGTCAAGTGAATGCAACACACATAGAATGCTTGAATTTTCAAGACATTTATGCATCTTTATCACATGAACATAACATACGTGACACAATGCAACATTCAATATATAAACAAGAACTCAGTAATGCTCATGATTAATCGATTAAATCACTTGTGAGATTTATTAAAAAAATTTGAAAATCAAGGTGTACATGCATCAATCCAACACTTATTACTTTAATTCCAAAATGAATGATTCAGCTGACTAGATAAATTGAGCTCTCTAAAAAGTAATGGATGGATTAAATATCAAAGCAGTGAACCAATTACACTAAATTAAAGAGCATGAAGAGAGCTTTCGAACGACACCAATTTCATTCAATTTGGATAACATGTCAACAAGTTATTAACTAAGCATTACCATGGACATAACTATATTAAAAACTTCACTGAAAATCACAGAAAACATTACAAACATGTCTAGTTTGGACTAACATGCAATAAAAAAAATCGCTGGGGCTATAATGTAAATTTTACATAAGCGGAATGGCTTATTTTGAATATGAAGAAACCGATGGGGCACATGTGCAAAAATTTTGCATCACGTGTAAGAAGCACGCGAGACGCTAGTCTCAGGCGACTTAAGTGGTTTGGGACATGTGGCACACTTTAGCTGCTTCGGAAGAGGTTCGGATGGTCCTAGGTGGAGGCTTGAACCACTGCTCCTGGTGGCGTAACGCGACTGAAGTAAAATCATTGTATTATCCCTAAAGGGATTAATCGAGTGACAAACTACGTGATAACTTCGCCTCGCTCGATCTCCTCCTCCGCAGGCGGTGGAGCTCGGACTGAGCTCTGGTGAGCGGTGGCCAGCTCCTCCATTACTCCTCGACAATGCTGGAGCACCAAACAGTAGCTGACGATTTTGCAAAGATGGTGATGCATTGAGGAAGCTCCAGTGGTGTGTAGATGATCGGGTCAATGTCTACTACTCTATGGTGGAAAGTTCGAACAGAGCTCTGTTTAATGTCCACCATTGAAGATCTGCAAGTGTTAGACAAGAAACCCTAACACGGGTAGATGAAATGAGGTGAAATGGGTATAGATTGAGGGTTGAACTAATGGAATGAGGCGAAGCCCTAACGGGTCTTCTATCTTCAGAGAGAAGAAGCAGATCAATGTAGAAAAAATCTGGAGATAAGAGGATGCTAATCAATGATATACGTGAAGATGAGTGATGGATGGCGAATATAAGCGGGTGATTAGATAGTTGAATAAGTGACTGGGGTGCGTGCGGAAAATAAAGAGAATTGAAGAAGAAATGAAAATTTGCAAACTTACCTGGAATTGGGAGAAAATGATGGATCAACCGGGGATGAATCTGAGCCTAAAGATGGAGCTTGAAAGGCTCTGGTCATTGCTCAAACTTTTGGGGTGGAGAAGCGAGCTCAAGTAGCGTTGGCTATGGTTATAGCACGTAGGGAATCGATGGATCTCATCGGACGTAAATCACCATCTTCGCGTCTTTATCTTTGCCTCTCCCTATCAGTGCAGGTTGGACGATGCTCAGGGAAAGGTCACAAGAAGGTGGATGACAGTTGCGAGCGACGTAGAGGGGGTTTTGATGTGAGGGAAGGAGATTGCAGGAAGTCACCGGGCGGTGGTTTCAACCACCGCCAACTGCTCAAGGAGATAGGATGAAGATGAGTTAGATGAATGGCGTGGAAGAGGGAAGTTATGCCTAGAATTTGGGGAGGAATCAAGGGAAGATGAGGTGCGAGGAAGGAGGGGAAAATAGGAAAAGGTGGTGGTTGAAGCGTCACATCGTTTGACAAAGGTGGGTGGTGGGAAGTCGACGATGATCTGGAACTGTTGGATCTAGATCCAACAATCGACGAGAATGGGTGTTGAGGAATAAATGGCTAGGAGAGGAAATTCCCACATTGGGCCATGTGGTCCAATCAGGAAATTAGAAAATAGAAAAATATTATAAAATAAATAATAAAAATATAAAGAAATATAGCAAAAATGATCAACATGAAAGTTCTATATCTTGATGAGATATACAACTTCATTTAGAACTCAAAGAGAGAAAATGTCATTTTTATGTAATTTTTTGAGTAATTTTATAGTAAGTAAAATTATTTGTTTTAATTTATTTTCTTAATTTTTGGATTTTAATCTAATATTTATAGGATTATTAATAAATAATAAATACATAAAATATAGGCACAATAATAGAGTTATTTAATAATGTTAATTAGAGTTACTTATTACAACATGTGAATTATTAATTAATGTTTATTGTTACTTATTGTTAATGATTTTCTTACGCTAGAGAGATAATAATAGCAAATAAAGTAGATAAATTTGGGATTTATCAATGTGAAGACTGTTTATCCGTATACAAAGTGTGATTTGATGAAGAGCACATCTTGGAACAAAGTCTGATTTGATGAAGAACACATCTTGGAACATTGTTGCAGAACATATTGTAGGAAAAGATTTGCCGAAGGCTATATGACATGGTTTGCTCACAATGAGAAGAGGTATCATATCATTGAGCCTTCTAATAGTCCTGAAAATATGTTTGCACAAATGATTATGGAGGTTGTGTCGGGGATACGCTCTGGTATCGTCCTTTGCTTTGATATGAGTTGATGGGTTACGATCCAATATCAACTATGCTCTAATACCAGTTGATGGGAACATGACTCGCCGATATCGTCTCTCTCGGATATCGGTTGTTGTATACGAACCCCTCAGATGCAAAAGCGGATGCACAATCGACCACCAACACAGAAGCACGTGAAGAAAAGACAACCAGATATAACGGTAGTCGGTCACCTCTCGCGACCGCCGGAGAAGAAAGATTACTATAAGAAGACGATTACAACTCTCTATGTTCCCTCGCTCTCTTACCTCTCTCTCTTCTCTCTCTCTTTTCTCTTGTGGTATTCCTTCTTGCTATAGTAAAGAGACAATGCCTCCACCTCCCTCTTTATATAGCCCAAATAAAACCCTATAGTCCTATTCCCTATAGGACTATAAATACAATACAACTCAACTGCTATTAGGATTAGGAGTCCAATCCCATTAAGATTCCTAATCCTAATTTGACCCTAGTTGATGAATCCACATTTCATCATCTTTATTCTATCATTTTGGCCTCAAAAACCCTAGCAAATGCGTGTAAACACCCTTAATTCCAGCATCTTAGCATTCATGCATGTGCATGTAAATAGTGTATAAAATACTGTAATTAAAGCCAAAATTATAGAATAATAAAAGAAAAGAAAAAGAATAAAATATTGTAAATATTTTATGATCCGAAACCCCGAGACCTAGGCATCTCGATGATTAGGTCGACAAGGAATAAAGTGGGGGGAGATAAGGGCCAAAATACAAAAAATCCCTTTTTATTTTCATTCATTCTTTATTTATTTTGGGACCTATTTTGGTTCCGCTTTTTATACTTCAAATAAAGAAACTTTGAACATGAAAGTTGTAGATAATTAAATAAAGAAAAATACAAAATTGATTTCACTCAAAATAATGTACATATTAAAAGTTATGGTCTGAATAAAAATCCAGAATCCCAACTTCCCAGACCTGTATCTCCCAAATAAAAGCTCCAAATGCATCAAACTCACCTTTAATTGTATATAGTTTAAAATAAGCTATTTAATGGTGGTGGTTTCACATTTGGAGGAGCTACGGTTTGAAAGTTGAGTTTTGGACCCCTTTTGTATACTTGTACAAATAAAAATATTCATTTTATTATTTATTCATTATTTTTATAATTTAATATTTTTATAATTTTGTAAATATTACTTATAATATATTTGTATATTAAAATCAGAATAAAAACATAAAAAAAACATAAAATAAAATACTTGTATGCCATATACATAGGTATAACACCTATACTTATACATGTACAATTAATACTTATATTTTATTAAGTATATAAAATACTTCAGAAAAATAAAATAAAAATATATTTAAGTGTATAAAAATACTTTATAAATTTAAAAAATAATAAACAAAAATAAATAAAGTAAAACACAAAATAAAAATAAATTAATAAAATACATAAAAATATATAGCTATATAGCCTATAAATGGTAACTCTTAGTTTTACACCTCATAAAAATAATTAAAAATCATATTAAAATACCTTATAAAATAATAATCACTTTTTATTAAATAACCAAAAATTAAATAAATTGTTTACTATATTAAATTAATTTTTTTAAATCATTTTCAGGAGGTTTTTCCTGGTTGGTCCACGTGGACCAACCAGGTGGTCTAGATCGTTGACCAAGGTCAACAGTCTGACCTTCCTCCTGTGCCTCTGACAGACCTTGGTTTTCGCCCATCTTTGACATTTTTTCGAGGCTCTGTCTTGCACCATTTCATGTCGAATCCTTCGAGACCTTTTCTCCCCTTGGATCAAGGATACACGCCCTTGTGTTTTTTTGGGGGAGAGGGCCATCGATTCGCTCGATATGCCTTGATCTTCTCGCCCATCCGTCAACCCTTCAAAACGCCACCCCTCTTCCTTTTCGAATTGCAACCCCATTTTTGTTCCGTCTCCTCCACTTTCCTTGCGCCACCGCTTGCAGGAGGTGACATCTCCAAATTGAGCCATCCAGGGCGGAGGATCGACGCGGATTGGGCGTGTTCCACCACCTCCGGCGAACCCCGCTGATGGGCGACCCGAGCGAACGAGGTAAAGGTACTAAATAGGTCGTTGCGACCTCTATCACTCAGAGTCACTTAATCAAGAAAAATCAGACCACTCGAATCAAATAAAATCAATCAAGCACAAAAGAGAGCGGCCTAGCTATGAGATTAACCTGGTATAGCACCTAGGGTCGAACACAAGGAGCACGGGTTGGCCAGAGGCCTACGAAGTAGCAAAAATAAAATAAAATAAAATACAAGGATTTTTTAGTGGTTTTTAATAATTTTTATATTTTTTGTATTTTTAATATAATGAGAAAATAAAAGAAGACAAAGTCAAGCACACTTAAGCAATTTATTTAAAGCATCAAAAATCAAGCAAAAATTCAAGAAAAATTGTTTTTATGTTTTTTAGGTTTTTTAGTGTTTTTGGTGAATTTTTGGGATTTTTATAAGGTGTATTTTATTTCCTAAAAATCAAACAGTACTAAACAGACAAGGTACTGTCCAGCCAGGCCCAAAATCCAAAAATAAAATATCTAAGGATCTCAGAGGGACCTGGAGGTAATTTTCCTGTATACTAGAGAAAACAAGGAAAATTTGGGCACCAAAATTATTGTTTTTGGGTTTTTAGATTATTTATTATGGTTTTTATGAGTTTTTAGGTATTTTTCAATTTTTAGGGTTTTTAAGCAATGAAAAATAGCCAAAATTGGCTAGAAAATCAAGAAACACACAAAGAACAGTAACTAATTTTTTTAGAATTGTTGGGGGTGTTTTTATATTTTTTTGGGATTTTTAATTCTAGACAGTAGCTAAAATAGGTGTTTTTGAATTTTTAAAAATAACAAATAAAATGAAAAATGTCCTCAAAAATTCTCAAAAATTCTACAACATGGCAGGAGCCATGTGTCAAATTTTCATCGAATTTGGAGGTGATTTGATATTTTATTCAAAAATCAAAAGGGGGCACTGTGCATAGGGACTTAAGTGCAAATACCCGAAGCTCTGGGGGTCCAGGTGCAATTTTCCCAGCAAGTCACGCGCGTGGCGCGTGCCTGGGGCACTCAGGGACCTTCTGGTAATAAAAACAAGTCCTACGACCTTTTGGTAACTCGTACCAAAAAGTCCAGGGGCTGTTATGCAATTAACCCACTAAAAGGCGCACATGCGGAATAAAAACACTCACAGGGGCATAAATGCAATTACCAAAAAGTTTTCATTCATTGACAATCATCCAGAACTACGGGACTAAAGTTGCAAATACACCAGATATACACGTGACGACGCGCGTGGCTCACACATACAGGGGCATAAATGCAAATACTAAAAAGCACGAGGTCCAATGTGCAATTATCCAAACGTAAATAAAGAGCATAAAATATTTACAGGACTGAAATGTAAAGCACAAACTACGAGGGGGCCTAAGGTAAATTACCCCTTTATTACGTCGACGGCTGGATGAGCGCCACGTAGCTGATCTAACGGTCTCGAATGGCGGGCGCTGGTCTTCTTCCGCACGTGGGCCGATCGACGTCCGAGAGCGAGGCACGTGGAAGATCGAACGGCTGGCAGGTGCTGGTGCCTCCCTCTCTCTGCTCTGACGGTCCAGATCAACCCTCGAAAGGATCGGACGGTAACTGCTCCTCCGTGGATGAACGGTCACGATGACAACTGGAGGTCGAGGGCTATCGGACGGTGATGGAGGACCCTCGAAGAACAGGTGGCCGGCGAGGTTTGCCAGCCTCGTGCGCGTGCTGTGGGCCTCCTCAGCTGCCTCTGAAGATCGGAGAAGACTCGCACTGACGTTCCGCAGCTGGTGGTAGCCTCCGATGGCCCAGCCGAGCCCCGGAGAGGCTCCGGCGAGGTCGACGGAGATAAGCTCCTGGCCTGGATGTGAGGGGGCCTCAGATGGCCTCCTCTTGACCTGCAAAGTAACCCAGAAGCTTCGCGGGTCGAGGGCAAAGTGCCTCGACCCGATGAAGCGGCGTGAAGGTGAACTGTGGGTCGGGGCGAGCGAGCTCCGGCGAGCGGAGGATGGAGGAGCTCGAACCCCAGCTCCTGTGCGAGCTGGGTTGAACGAAGGGGCGAAGAATGTGCGCGGAGGGATGGCGATGGTGAGCGTAGGTTCCGATGATCGAAAAGATGTGCGATATACCCGGAATCGACGGAACTCGGCGGTACTATGATTTGGGGGTAACTCAAAATTAAGCTAAACAGGAAGTCTAGAAGGTTACCTGGGTGGTGTGGAAGGCTGTGTTGGAGCTTAGGCAGCTCCTGGTCGTTGCCTCGAAGGTCTCCAAGGCCTGAGGCTCGAGCTCCTGCACGGGGCGGAGCACAACGGCGCAAAGTCGTCGGATCAGTGGTCCGGCCACCCCCTCCTCACTGCTACAAGGGCAATCGCGAGCTGTCACCTCAGGGATCGCTATGGAGGTCACGGGATTGAGGGTGGAGAGCCAAAGATGGCGTGAATAGGTCGCCGGTCACGACTTTAAATATGGTGGAGGGTCCGAGAAGAAGGAGGTCGGGCGGGTGGCACGGAACTCGGATCCTCCAAACCCACCCCGGGCGAGGGTCCTGGATGGTCTGAGGTTAATCGGAGCCCGGGGTTTGGGTAAATGGCGGCCGGGTCAGGCGGGTGGAAAATGGTGAAATCGGGTCGGGCGCGACACACCCGGCTCTGGTGGTCCTGGGGGGAGAGTTGACCGGGGGTCAACAATCCCCCGTGGACCAATCAGAGCCCGCCAGGCAAATAAAACTTAATTTATTTATTTAGGCTAGAAAAATGATCGAATTAGCAAAAACTTAAAACACAAAATATTTTTATTTTATTTTTTTCTATTTTTTGGTGATTTTTAATTAATTTTTGGAAATAAAAATAAGGTATTTACAATATATAGCTATACATAGGTATATATACAATATAGGGTTTTTGATTTTGATTTTTAATTAGTTATTTTTATACATTTTTATTCCTATTTTATATTTTATTTATTTATAGAATAAAATGAGGAATAAAAGGATATTTTTATTTGATTTTTATTATTTATATACATAGGTAGAATAAATAGATATATACATTTATATACATGGCATATATACAATATATTTTTGTATTTTTAATTTTTGTTATTTTTATTTGATTTTTGTTTTAATTCTTTTTATTTATTTTATTTACAATATAATATAGAATATTTACAAAAAGTTTCGAAAATAATTTTATTTATTTATAAGGTTAAATAAATAAAGAAGGTGGTCTATGTACAAGGTGAAGGGGTATTTTTGAATTTTTGATTTTTAAATTTTTATTTTGTTTTTAATAGTTTCTAAATATATACAAAATATGTACAAACATATTTTTGGGTGAGGAAAATATAATTTTATTTATTTACATAAATATTTACACATGAGCCCCTATCTCCCTTTACTTTGGCTTTTATGCGGTCAGGCCCATGCTGAGCCCTCCCTTGGGTTAGGTTGCTCAATATTTATTCTAAATATTTCCCTCTTTTTCTTTTTCATCTTTATTCTTTTATTTTTGCACAAAAACATGCTAACTATAGGTATTTACAAACATGCATGCTTTTGCTAATTATTCCTATTTACACATATCTACATGCATTTGCATAGGTTTTTGTAGCTAAAATATAAGAATAAAGAGTGATGAATGGGTATTCATCACCCCCCTATACTATACTTTGCTAGTCCCTTAGCAAACACTTATTTGAAAAAGAAGAGAAAAAGAAAGAAAGAAAAAGAAAAAGAGAATGTACATGGATCAAAGGTTGATTATTAAACTTGCCTTCATTAAATTGAGGTATGGAGCTCAATCAGATCTTTGGATTATTAATGTGTCGGAACCTTATTTAGACTTAAGCTTAAAACCTAACAGCCTCTAAGTTCCACCAATCTATAACCAAGACTCCTCAATGCTCCAGATCAGAACAAGTCATCAATCACAAACCCTGAAGACCATGAATCTTTTCTTGTCCTGTGAAAGTGAGGTCTAAGCTCTCCACCTCAGAAATGGCAACTTGACAACCCTCCCCAACAAGGTAACTCTATGACCTCAATCTGGCCACTCTTTCCTCGAGGAGCGGGGTATTCCCTTCTAAGTTCAAGTGCAACCGGCTCAAGAAGAGGGGGAAGAAGAGAATGGGTCAAGGCCAGTGTAGCCAAGTACCCTTGGGAGCTGGACCAGTGTAGCCAAGTCTCCCTGCTGCAAGCTACAACAGGTGGATCATGAAACCAAGCTTTGCTTATTGCACTTATATACATACTCCGGTGGGATTATCATTTTCTCTCAGACCCACCACTTTTTTGGAGTTCTTTTCTTTTTGCACTTTTTTTTCGAGTGCATCTATACAACATGTACATGTGCAGCATATATACAAGGAGTTTTTCCTCTTGAGCCAGTAGACTATCCCTCTTTTGAAGCTTTATTGCAACCCACAACTCCCGTCGTTAGACCTCATGGCAACCAGACCAAGTTGAGACGCACTTCCTTCACTATAAGAAGAAGAGAGGTTCCGCCTAGAAGTACTACCCTCATATGCTACCCCAAGTCAAGGAAGACTGCCTCCTCACCACCTCATCTGTAGAGAGCTCGGTGCATAGTGCGGTTGTCCAAGTAAAGCCATAATCTATATGAGTCATGTGTTGTTGTTAAGTGCTCTACTTAGGTTCATTGAGATGACATGTGATCATAGCCTAGTGGACTCAAAGAATTAAGTCACCATGGACCTGAAAAGCCTTAAACCTAAGCCCTATAAGGTTCCTCTTAGAATTAGGTGGATTAAGATCTTAATCAAGCTCCATTTCTCAATTTGATTCCCGGCTAGTTTAAATGTCAACTATCATCCAGAAAAACTATATACGTATGTACAAAAAGATGCATATTTACACAATATTTTACAATCATGCAGAATTTTTGAAAAATGTTTTGAAATCATGAATGATGATGCATGAAGTGCAAGTTTTGCAAAAAGATATTTACACACATTTTCACAAGATTTTTGCAAACTTTTGATTTTCAAAACATTTTGGAAAAATTTTGTACTATATACATAATTTTGATACAAACATATTTACACAAGCTTTACACACAAAAGATTTTTGAAATCATTTTTACAAAAATAATTTGTACACTAGCTATGTATGTGCAAATAAAAGAAGATTATGTACATGAAAATTTTTAATTTTGTGGTTTTTAGCCATTTTATTTGTTAACACACTCACACAAAGTACGAGTTATGGCTAAAGTATATATGAAATATATACACACCCCCCTATACTTAGCTCGAACGATGTCCTCAGAGTCAAGAGCGATGAAGAAGACATAACTCGTGCTATGTATAGGGAAGTGAAAAGGAAGGCTATACAAAAGGAGAATAGAAAGTCAAGAGGGTCTCGGGTCTTCCCCCTATACTTAGGATCAGGTAATCCTAAGTATAGCAGGCTGTACACGAAGGGAAAACCGAGTGGAGAATGTACAGGGTCTACCCCCCCTATACTTAGGGTGAAATGCCCCTAAGTATAGGCAGCAAAACAGGGGTAGAAAGACACGAAGAAAATCATGACTATATACAAGAAGGAGGGCATCACTCCCCCTATACTTAAGGTGGAGAACCTTAAGTATAGGCAACAACAGGAGTGATGGAACAGAACGAAGAACAACCCGTTGTTTTCACCCCCCTATACTTAGGATGAGCAATATCCTAAGTATAGCAAAGATAATCCTAAGCGAGACCTGGGGTGAAAACAAGAACGGAAGAACGAAGGATCAAAATTAGACGAAACACGTATATACAAAAGAATACAATGTTGAGGTGCCTCTCAACAAGCGCTAGTTTTTACGCCCCTAGCTGGGCGCAAAGGTTAGGATAATGCAGTATCAAGGTTCAGGACGGCATCGGTAAGGCGAATGTCGTACTGTCGTCGTAGTCTCGGTGTGAGAACCGCGACGAACTCCAAAGTGTAAAGTGAGACACCCAGGTATGCAATCAAGCGGGTGTCTGCTACCGGCCAAGGATATGGAAATAAGTGATCGGGATCCGGTAGCACAAAGGAAATCATCTGCTCTGGGTCAGACTGGAGTGGACATGTGGAGCCGAAGAAATCAAACGTGGAGAAGGATGGATCAGTCAGGGAATACTCCACGTCAATCACCGTCTCAAAAAGATGTGGAAGGTCAAGATCAGGAGACTCTCTAGGAAGACTGATATCCGATGAATGAAATGGAAGAAGATCAGGCAGATCATCGAATATCTCCAGGATGGGCTCATCCTCGCGAGGGTCGTCGAGGTGAGAAAAATCAGAATCAGAATGATCTAAGGACTTGGTTTCGTGTTCCGCCAGATCGGAAACACGCTCAGTAGGCGAAAACGAGTACTCATCGAGTGCGGCATCCTCCCGCAGATAACCCTCGGGGATGGATGCAAAATCAGAAGTGAGAAGAAGAGGATCAGGATCTAGATGGGCATCTGCGCTGCTATCAAGTATCCACTCAGTGCACCAGGCGGCATCATCATCGGAAGTGTAAGTCTCGGCAATCTGGAAGCAGGAGAAGGTACTAGTCAATACCGCGGAAGCTGGCACAGTGTCTGCGGCTGATCCTCGCTCTGCGGCCATGCTGGCTGTCAGCTGGTCCTCAGGAAGTGTATCTGTCTCAACAAAGTGGAGGAGAAAAGGCTCGACAACGGGACTCTCTATGTCTGTACTCTCAAAGTGCGGTCCCTCCTCAAGCTGTGGCTGCGGGGCTGAGTCCTGGTGACTGTCTGCATCCGAGAAGTGTCTCTGCAGGAAGGAGACTGACTCCTCCGGGACTGGAAGCTGAAGTGTCTGAATCAATGGCTGCAAAAGCTGGGGTTCCTCCGGCTCCTGGAGTATCAGAAGATCTGATATCCAAGACTCGTCAACTGAGAATTCTGGGGCTGACTCGAACTCCAACTGGAAGGCCAACGGGAACTCAAGTAGACTCTGGGTCCGAACCTCTGCTATCGCAGTCATCTCTTCTGTACTCTGTGGTGCTGTATGCTCCAAGTCCTCTGACTGGTGTGTAGAAAGTGTCTCATCATGTAACGCGACACACCGCACTGGTACTGCATCGTCCACATGTGCTATTCTGACTATAGCATCTCGTGAGGAAGATCTCCGTGAAAGTACCCTCGAGATGGTATCCAAGAAGTGAATGTCGGAACTGCGGTGTGAACCGCCACATGTGGTAATCACCAGTGCTATCTGCTCTGCGGTTATCCCCCGCATGGAGATCTCGATCAAGTCTGTAAGTGGAAGTCCGTGCTCAGGGAATCTCCTTAAGAGGTCAAGAAACCTCGGCCATGCCTCGTGCAATGGCTCCTGGGGATCAACTGAAAAGTCCATGATCAAAGACCGCATAAACTCTGCTCTACGTGGGGGAAAGTATCTCTGCAAAAACTCTTGACGTAGCTCTCCCCACGTCTCGAATGTCCTTCCCAATCGTCGGTGCCACCTCATGGCTCTGTCGTGAAGCGTGAATGGGAAGGTCCTGCTCATCAGCTCCTCTGTAGTGACGTCTGAGTATCTCTGTGCTCTACAAAACTCCTCGAAAGAGGACAGGTGAAGATACGGCTCCTCGTGCGCCTCTCCTGAAAATGTCGGCAGTCGCTGAACGTAATCCAAATCCAAGACGAATGGACCTAATGTAGAAGCTGACTGAGCTCCATGTGCTATCTGCTCCTCCATCCCTCCGAAATAGGATATGTCTGCTAATCTCCACTGCTCTCTCTGGTCACCAACGGAGTGCGCTCTCAACTCAGCAACAACATCGTCCGGGTCTCGCATCTGCTCTAGCTGGTATCCTCGGACGTCTAGCACAGCATGCCCAGGATGATGAGATGAAAGGGAGGGAGGGAGCGGGGGGTTGGTCGCAGATCCGACCTCCCTAGAAGGTGGACTGGAGTGATGGTCAGAAAACGGAGAAGAAGCCGTAAGAGTCGGCTCGTAGTGAGGGGAATCCATCATCCAGGGATAAAGAAGAAGCAAGTGGAATGAAGGGAGGTAAGGGAGGGAGATGAGAAAGGATCGAAGGGATCTGGCAATCAAACAAGATGAACAAGCAAACCCCAAATTCACCTACGCACACAGAGCTGAAGACCGAAGGGATCAGTCAATTATCTTGTCAATTTTATTTAGGTGATCATCCAGTCTATCAGAGCGATTACGTGAGGTAAATAGGTATCCAAATCTTTCTCAACCGACTGTCCCGTACTGAAAGCCGGTAATCAGTCAAGAAAAGATCGGAGGCTCTATCCTAATGTGCGGATCACTCTCTCGCTCATTCAAACCAGACAAGGAAGGGGTTACTCTCCCCAAGACAGATTTTTCGTGAGGTGTCTTTTAGGTCAAGTATGATTAGCAGTCCCGATTTTATTGTTTTTGTTTTTAGGTATTTTTAATAAAAAGAAACGCCTAACGAATTTTTCGGTTCTCCTGGTTATTAAGTCAAAAATAGGGGGGAGAAGTCGAAAAAGTCGATGCACGAGAAATCAATGATGCATGCAAAGTCAGAAATGCATACCTGCCTCCAGCTCTCTACATGCAATATGATCCGCGCATAAAATAAAGACAGAATTAAAACTAAGCTAAATGATGCAGCGGGAAGCCGAGTCCTAGACGAGCAACTTCTAGCGAAGAACCGTCTAACCGGTCACCGACCTCCAAGCCAAAGGGTCCGGTCTTGGCCCGTCCCTCCCCTGCCCGACAAATCGGGGGTATGAGTAAGCGCTTTACAGGACGGGCTACGACACGTAGGCTACGGAGGCTAGCGAGTCGGTTATTTTTATTATTTATTTTAAGTAGGTCCAATTACGGTCTATAGGAACAGATATGTCATTAAGGTGTGTGGATCCTACTTAATTACGTCACAATCACCAGAAAGTCCTAAATCTAGGGGCTCGAGCAAAAACCGCGAAAAACCGGAAAAGACAGTAAGAAAGAAAAAGAAAGCCGCGTAAAAACCGCGAAAAATCGCGAGGTCCTAATGGGTCCCCCGAGCACACCGGTGCTCGGCGAAACAGACCCGCTACGGTAGTCAAGTGTCCAAACAGTCCAAGTCCTGTATTATTACAATAATAATAATGAAATAAAAATCCTAAACTATCCTCACCCACTCGACTCTCTCTCTCGCTCTCTCCTGCGGCTTCGTAGAGAAGGAAGCCGCCTCCAAGTTCCTCGGCTGCTCAGGCTCCTCGAAAGTCGCCTCCACGGTCCTCGGGCCCTCGCAAGAAGAAGAGAAGAGTGGTCAGACCAGTAAAAATAATCAAATGAAAAGAAAAGGAAATGAAAATACAAGTCAGGGTATATATGCAAAAATGAAAAATAAAATAAACACACAATATAAAACAAAAATAAAAATAAAAGAAAATCAAAATAAAACAAAATAAAACGAAAATAAACTAGATACAAAAGCCGCGAAAAGCCGCGAGCTCCGAAGAGCCGCGAAAAGCCGCGAAACGAAAATGAAAAAATAAAAACAAAAAGAACTACTAAGCCGTGCTCCCCGGCAACGGCGCCATTCTGATGGGCGACCCGAGCGAACGAGGTAAAGGTACTAAATAGATCGTTGCGACCTCTATCACTCAGAGTCACTTAATCAAGAAAAATCAGACCACTCGAATCAAATAAAATCAATCAAGCACAAAAGAGAGCGGCCTAGCTATGAGATTAACCTGGTATAGCACCCAGGGTCGAACACAAGGAGCACGGGTTGGCCAGAGGCCTACGAAGTAGTAAAAATAAAATAAAATAAAATACAAGGATTTTTTAGTGGTTTTTAATAATTTTTATATTTTTTTGTATTTTTAATATAATGAGAAAATAAAAGAAGACAAAGTCAAGCACACTTAAGCAATTTATTTAAAGCATCAAAAATCAAGCAAAAATTCAAGAAAAATTGTTTTTATGTTTTTTAGGTTTTTTAGTGTTTTTGGTGAATTTTTGGGATTTTTATAAGGTGTATTTTATTTTCTAAAAATCAAACAGTACTAAATAGACAAGGTACTGTCCAGCCAGGCCCAAAATCCAAAAATAAAATATCTAAGGATCTCAGAGGGACCTGGAGGTAATTTTCCTGTATACTAGAGAAAACAAGGAAAATTTGGGCACCAAAATTATTGTTTTTGGGTTTTTAGATTATTTATTATGGTTTTTATGAGTTTTTAGGTATTTTTGAATTTTTAGGGTTTTTTAAGCAATGAAAAATAGCCAAAATTGGCTAGAAAATCAAGAAACACACAAAGAACAGTAACTAATTTTTTTAGAATTTTTGGGGGTGTTTTTATATTTTTTTTGGGATTTTTAATTCTAGACAGTAGCTAAAATAGGTGTTTTTGAATTTTTAAAAATAACAAATAAAATCAAAAATGTCCTCAAAAATTCTACAACATGGCAGGAGCCATGTGTCAAATTTTCATCGAATTTGGAGGTGATTTGATATTTTATTCAAAAATCAAAAGGGGGCACTGTGCACAGGGACTTAAGTGCAAATACCCGAAGCTCTGGGGGTCCAGGTGCAATTTTCCCAGCAAGTCACGCGCGTGGCGCGTGCCTGGGGCACTCAGGGACCTTCTGGTAATAAAAACAAGTCCTAGGACCTTTTGGTAACTCGTACCTAAAAGTCCAGGGGCTGTTATGCAATTAACCCACTAAAAGGCGCACATGCGGAATAAAAACACTCACAGGGGCATAAATGCAATTACCAAAAAGTTTTCATTCATTGACAATCATCCAGAACTACGGGACTAAAGTTGCAAATACACCAGATATACACGTGACGACGCACGTGGCTCACACATACAGGGGCATAAATGCAAATACTAAAAAACACGAGGTCCAATGTGCAATTATCCAAATGTAAATAAAGAGCATAAAATATTTACAGGACTGAAATGTAAAGCACAAACTACGAGGGGGCCTAAGGTAAATTACCCCTTTATTACGTCGACGGTTGGATGAGCGCCACGTAGCTGATCTAACGGTCTCGAATGGCGGGCGCTGGTCTTCTTCCGCACGTGGGCCGATCGACGTCCGAGAGCGAGGCACGTGGAAGATCGAACGGCTGGCAGGTGCTGGTGCCTCCCTCTCTCAGCTCTGACGGTCCAGATCAACCCTCGAAAGGATCGGACGGTAACTGCTCCTCCGTGGATGAACGGTCACGATGACAACTGGAGGTCGAGGGCTATCGGACGGTGATGGAGGACCCTCGAAGAACAGGTGGCCGGCGAGGTTCGCCGGCCTCGTGCGCGTGCTGTGGGCCTCCTCAGATGCCTCTGAAGATCGGAGAAGACTCGCACTGGCGTTCCGCAGCTGGTGGTAGCCTCCGATGGCCCAGCCGAGCCCCGGAGAGGCTCCGGCGAGGTCGACGGAGATAAGCTCCTTGCCTGGATGTGAGGGGGCCTCAGATGGCCTCCTCTTGACCTGCAAAGTAACCTAGAAGCTTCGCGGGTCGAGGGCAAAGTGCATCGACCCGATGAAGCGGCGTGAAGGTGAACTGTGGGTCGGGGCGAGCGAGCTCCGGCGAGCGGAGGATGGAGGAGCTCGAACCCCAGCTCCTGTGCGAGCTGGGTTGAACGAAGGGGCAAAGAATGTGCGCGGAGGGATGGCGATGGTGAGCGTAGTTCCGATGATCGAAAAGATGTGCGATATACCCGGAATCGACGGAACTCGGCGGTACTATGATTTGGGGGTAACTCAAAATTAAGCTAAACAGGAAGGCTAGAAGGTTACCTGGGTGGTGTGGAAGGCTGTGCTGGAGCTTAGGCAGCTCCTGGTCGTTGCCTCGAAGGTCGCCAAGGCCTGAGGCTCGAGCTCCTGCACGGGGCGGAGCACGGCGGCGCAAAGTCGCCGGATCAGTGGTCCGGCCACCCCCTCCTCACTGCTACAAGGGCAATCGCGAGCTGTCACCTCAGGGATCGCTATGGAGGTCACGGGATTGAGGGTGGAGAGCCAAAGATGGCGTGAATAGGTCGCCGGTCACGACTTTAAATATGGTGGAGGGTCCGAGAAGAAGGAGGTCGGGCGGGTGGCACGGAACTCGGATCCTCCAAACCCACCCCAGGCGAGGGTCCTGGATGGTCTGAGGTTAATCGGAGCCGGGGTTTGGGTAAATGGCGGCCGGGTCAGGCGGGTGGAAAATGGTGAAATCGGGTCGGGCGCGACACACCCGGCTCTGGTGGTCCTGGGGGGGAGTTGACCGGGGGTCAACAATCCCCCGTGGACCAATCAGAGCCCGCCAGGCAAATAAAACTTAATTTATTTATTTAGGCTAGAAAAATGATCGAATTAGCAAAAACTTAAAACACAAAATATTTTTATTTTGTTTTTTTCTATTTTTTGGTGATTTTTAATTAATTTTTGGAAATAAAAAATAAGGTATTTACAATATATAGCTATACATAGGTATATATACAATATAGGGTTTTTGATTTTGATTTTTAATTAGTTATTTTTATACATTTTTATTCCTATTTTATATTTTATTTATTTATAGAATAAAATGAGGAATAAAAGGATATTTTTATTTGATTTTTATTATTTATATACATAGGTAGAATAAATAGATATATACATTTATATACATGGCATATATACAATATATTTTTGTATTTTTAATTTTTGTTATTTTTATTTGATTTTTGTTTTAATTCTTTTTATTTATTTTATTTACAATATAATATAGAATATTTACAAAAAGTTTCGAAAATAATTTTATTTATTTATAAGGTTAAATAAATAAAGAAGGTGGTCTATGTACAAGGTGAAGGGGTATTTTTGAATTTTTGATTTTTAAATTTTTATTTTGTTTTTAATAGTTTCTAAATATATACAAAATACGTACAAACATATTTTTGGGTGAGGAAAATATAATTTTATTTATTTACATAAATATTTACACATGAGCCCCTATCTCCCTTTACTTTGGCTTTTATGCGGTCAGGCCCATGCTGAGCCCTCCCTTGGGTTAGGTTGCTCAATATTTATTCTAAATATTTCCCTCTTTTTCTTTTTCATCTTTATTCTTTTATTTTTGCACAAAAACATGCTAACTATAGGTATTTACAAACATGCATGCTTTTGCTAATTATTCCTATTTACACATATCTACATGCATTTGCATAGGTTTTTGTAGCTAAAATATAAGAATAAAGAGTGATGAATGGGTATTCATCACCCGCTGTCGAGGTACTTTCTACCTCAGGTCCACTCCTTCGAGGTGCCTATTTCCCTCTATTTTTCCTCGCATCCAGTTCGCTTCATCTCTAGGATTCGTTACCCATCTTTAATCTTGCGTTTCGCCTATCGATTGGCTCAATCGATATCCTCATCGGAGCTACCTCCGGCCGACTGCCATCTTCGTCACCCCTGTGCCCATCTGCTCCCCCAACCTTCGAGGCACTTTGCCCTCAAAGGTCTAATCGTTTTGTGCAGGTTTTGACCCCTTGAAAAGCGCCTGGAGCTCATCGTGGAAAAGGTGGAGGTATCGGGAGCTTCTGAGCTCCGCCGCCGCCGCTCGCCACCTATGGCTCACGGCAAAGCTTTTTGGAGCCGCCAGCATCTTGAGGACCCCTGCAGGAAGTGCCGCAGCCATTTTGGGACCTTCACGACTGCCGGAGGTCGGAGTTCGAGCCGGGAGAAGTTCACATCGCCGCACATTTGTCCCTGTTCTTCCTCCAGTCTTCATCGTCGTTCAATCAAGGGTGCCTTCCAGACGCAGCAGCTGCCGTTGGATTCGCCACGCTACCTACCGTCCGATCTTCACCAGCGATCTAATCCCAGCCGTCGTCTTCGAAGGGGTATCAGCGCACAGGATCACGCCACGTGGATAAGTGGGAAAGCTCCCACCGTCCGATCTGCGCCTGAGGGTATTTTGCAAAGTTTACCCTCTTTTTTATATTTTAAAATTAAACCTTAAACTTCCTCTGCCTTTATATTATTTTTGTAAAATTTTCATTTCAGCCCCCAGACTTTAGTTAATTGCAAAACAATCCTCGTCCACGTCACCTCACGTGACTCGCACACGTGAGGTGCGTGGACATTTTGCGAGGGGACCCCTGTGGGTCTGAGTATTTGGTCTTGGTCCTAAAATATTTTAGTAGAGTTATAACTTTCTGGAATTTTTGCATAAAGGCCCCGTGTTTTTGAAATATGGCATTCAGGTCCTTCCCAGACGCGTGCTAGTCACGCGCTTGGATGGGTTATTTGCAGGTGTACCCGTGCAGGTCTCGATTATTTGTATTCACCCCTGGAACTTCATTTATTAGTTATATATATTGCGTAAAAATTGCACTTTGGCCCTTGGATGTTTGTCTATTTACACTTATACCCATGCCAGGCCTTGTGTTTTTATATGCTTTCTCTATTTATTTCGTGCATCATTTTAACTCGAAAAATTACCAAAAAATTAACATAGGCTCCTGTTTGCTTGCTCATTCACGCTATATTTTTGTATTACATTTTCATTGCATTTTATTATTTATTAAAAATCAAAACATGCATTTTTGCTACTGTTTGCATTAGAAAATACCAAAAAATATCAAAATCCTTGAAAAATTCCAAAAAATTACCTTAGATCTATTTTAGTGTCTTTTAACTCCTGTCCAAAAATCATTAAAAATTTCAAAACAAAAACCTTAAAAATTAGAAAACCCCTAAAAACTTCATAAAAATCTAAAAAATCCTAGAATAATCCTAAAATTACAAAATCAGTTTCTGTAATTTCTTTATTTTATTGCCTTTATTATAATTAATTTGAGGAATTTTGGATACTGTTTGTCATTTTTAATCCTCATTTTAATTTCGACCAATAGCTTAGTTTACTGTTTTCGTGTATTTTACCTTTAAAAATACAAAAAAATTAATAAGAATCCAGAAAAATCACAAAAATATTATAAAAATATAAAAAGACCAAAACATTAGATTTTCTATTTTTTTAGTATTTTTTACTTATTTTTATAAATACTTTATCCCTCTCTTTCTTATTTTGTATATATACTCCTTTTATTGAAAAAGAAAATATAAAAAATATAAAATATAAAAAGAAAATACAAAATCAGTAAATTAAAAATCAAAATATAAAAATATAAAATTAAAAATTAAATAAAAAAATATAAAGTCAAAAACCCACAAAAAATAGCTTAGATAGACATTCGATCACATTCACAGTTTTTGTGCATTTTGCCCCGTTCTACCTGTCTGCTCCCTGTGTTCGACCTCTACACATACTTGCACCTATACACATCTTTGTTGTAGAGTTATTATAAATTTTAACTCCACATTCACCTTCATTGCTTTATTTGATTGTTGTGGGTGAATTGTTATTTGAATTTCGGATTTCGCTGGAGGTCAAATCAGCGACCGTTGATTCGCCTTGTGAATCGACACGGCCTCTGCAAAATGTGGTTCAACAAGTGGCACCGTTGCCGGGGAGCAACATCGCGTAGTTCGGCTTTTTGCTTGTGTTTGTGATTATTTGTCTGTTTCCGTGGTTTTTATTTTTGATCATTTTATTTTCCTTATTTTTGATATAATTGCTTGAACTGTCTAACCCCCTCTCTTTTTGACTTCATGCGAGGTACCGCAGATCGAGGGAGGTGCTCCACCCTAGGCGCCTGTGCATCCACGTGAAGTCGGCTCTAGTCAGCCTAGCACCGAGGAGACGAGGAGAGAATTTTGAAGATCGAGCTCCACCTTTAGTTGTAGCATTTGTTTTCTGTATTTATTGTTGTAATTGTAAGCGAGAGAGAGATTCTGTTATTGTAATAATATAGGTACACTGGACATTTGGACTCTCGAGCCTAATTTCCAGGTGTTTGTACACCTGGGGGCTCACCGCGGTTTTCTCTTGTTTTCCTTCGCATTTTTTTATTTTATTTTCCCGGTTTTGATTTTATTTCTTTTGTGTGACTGAGCCCTTAGCTGTAGGAGTTGCTTGGCGATAGAGTAGGTCCAAACACTTAATATATCTGGCATGTACCTATAGTGTGCTTTGGACTTAGTTTAAAACTTTAAACAGTCGCCTCATCATCTTCGAGCCTTCGTGCCGCGAGCCCACCCTGCCAAGCGATGCTCCTGAATTCGATGTGTCGAGAGGAGGAGGGGTGAGCCTAGACCGGACTCCTGGATTGAAGATCGGTGACCGACTTGTGGTGCTTCCCCCTAATAGCAGCTTCTCACACTTAGGGCGATTTCATCGGCTTTGCATTTGCATATAAAATAGGTTTCAATTCTTCTGAGCATCCTTGCATGTAGAGTGCTGGAGGCAAGGTGAGCATTTCTCTTTATCATACATCATTGATTTGTCGCTTGCATTGCTTTTCCGACTCTCCCTCTGATTTTGCCAACCTAGGTGCTTAAAAGAATCGATTCCTCGTTAGGCGCGTGCATTTCTCACAAAAAATTCAAAAAAAGTGATAATCAATAAAATTGAGACTATTAATATTACTTGACCCTAAAGTCGATCAAAAAGAAAAATATTGTCTTGGGGCGAGTAATCCCCTCATTGTCTTCATTTTACTTGCTCGCGCAAACCCTAACGACTAATGCCCAAATCCCATTCAGCCCCTAAGTGTGTGTGCAATTCTTTGACTTCTCACCTAACTCTAAAACAGACAAGATAAAAAGACCGCTCTTTGCGGTCTCTACCGAGTTGAGTAGGTGAATTGAGGGTTTGTATTGTGTGAGTTTTGCTTATGATTGCTTGTGTGCATTCTAGATTGCTTCTGCGCACTTGCGCCTTCTTCTTCACTCTCTTGACTTGACCGTCGTGCTCCCCCGAATCATTTCCTTTTGATTTCGAGATGGACCCCTGGAGCGCATTTTATCCGGACTTTGCGGATCCCTCGTTCACTCCAGTCGGTCCACCTTCCTTTTATCAGGAGGATCCTCCTCCTATTTTTTCTGATTTTTGTACATACCAGCCTCAGCCACAGTATCAGACCTCGGACTTCTACCCACCTCCACCTCCACCCGTATATCATCCACCTCCACCTTCACATCCACCCGAGTCTGACATGTTGGAGTCACCTCCCTCGATCTCCATGAGTGTTGTCTTGAACCGGATGATAGGGCACATTAATTCGATGAATGATGATCTTGCCATTTTGAGAGAAAATCAGATTAATGCCCCTTTCGTCGAGGGTACGGATTTCCTTGTGGGTAATCATGGGAGCTTGCAATCGCCCAAAATACAACAAAATGAGAAAAATTTAAAAACACAAAAGAGTTCGGGAGACACTTGGTTGACTCATACCGTGAGGAGAGGGTCCATCTGCCAGATCATTCACCCACTCAACCTCTCACATCATGTCCCATCTTTGACCCCGAGGATGCCGTTGTACAGACTGCTCTTGGCATTACTCGTGTAGATGCTGATTCCGACTTCCTCCCTTGTATGGAGGAGGTCCAAAAATTCAAAAAATGTTGACTGAACCCGAAGTGGTGGCCACTATTCATGAGATCATCCGTGCCCCACTTCAGCAGGCCATGACACAATTATTTGCTCCTCTTCCCAAGAAGAGAAAGCGGATGAGCAAATCTGAGCGTCACATTCTGACAATGGCCACTGCCTACGCCATCACACACCGTCCCATTCCTAGAAGGAAGAACACATCTACCGCTTTCATCACTTGTACAATCTCTGACCATACTTGTGATCACACTCTCCTAGACGGCGGTGCTTCGATTAGCATCATACCATTCTCGCTGGTGCAGTCTCTTCACTTAGGACCTCTCAAAAAAACCAGGATGATCATACAGTTTGCTGATGGATCAATAAAGAGGCCGAAGGGTATACTTGAAAACGTCGTCATTTCGATTCAGGGCACGAGCTACCATGTTGACTTTGTCGTGTTGCCCATGGAGACCTCCACAGGGGAGTCCTCTGCAATCATCCCGGGACGACCATTCCTCGCCTCTGCGAGGGTCGTTATCGATTATGGATCAGGAGAGATTCGCTTCCGTCTTGTTGACAAAAGCGAAGTGTTGATCACCACACCCATAGCTGACCAGAGTCCTGCACTTGTGCACCTTCACCTATTCTAGCTGACTCTGAGGCCTGTGACTGATCTGAGGATATTAGAGAGGTTTGCTTATTGACCGCTGATGAGACCCGAGAAATCCTCCGAAAGGGGGGGATCGGAAAGCATAGACCTCATAGTTCCTCCTTTGGGTGTGTGGCGATGTGTTGATGAAATCCAAGGAATTTACGTGATTGTAGAGCGGAGGGCAGATATCAAGACTAGACATGACGGACCTGGTTTGACTACTTCCACTGATAAGTCTGTTCCTGGTAACTCTAAAGTGATGATGATTGAGGTCGGTTACGATGCTAACCATTATTTTCAGAAATTCGGGCCTCTTAATGAAAAAGATAATGCAGGTGAGATTCTTGAGAACGAGCATAGTTCGACTACTTCCACTGATGACTTCGTTCCTTTTGGTTTTAACCTGGACGAGACCTCGCAGGACGACTCCGATTACACTTCTTCCGAGGATGATGAGTTTGTCCCATTCCATTTTGACATCAGCGAGACCCCTAAGGCCAGACCTAGTTGTACTTCTTCTGCTCGCCCGTCTGTGCCTTCACACCATAGGACCCCCAAGGCCAGACCTAGTTGTACTTCTTCCACTCGCCCGTCTGTGCCATCACACCATAGGACCACCAAGGGTGAACCTAGCCATACTACTTCCATTGTCCAGTTCATGCCTTTTCGATTTGACTTCACTGAGGGCCTTCACCATGTCGACCCTGCTCGACTTCCATCCACTGTGGACCCCGATGTAAACTTGCACCACACCAGATCTATCCCTCAGCGGTCTCGCAAGAAGGTTTGCTTTCTACCTTCTTCATCATGTGAACATCCATCTCTGTTGTATATTCTCTTTTGTTCATCTTCATCTCTCTCCTGTCTTGCTCGTCTACCCATTCTCGTGTTTGCCTTGCTTAGGATGTACTTTGTCCTAAGTATAGGGGGTGGACGAGCCGAGTGTTCCTTCATCGTTCCGTTTCATCACTCCTGTTGTTGCTTACACTTAGGGCTTCTTTTACCCTAAGTATAGAGGGAGCGATGTGTACATCCTCTGATCTCTTCTTCCATCTTCAGATCTCTTTTCTTCTTTTCTTCTTTTCCTTTTCTATCTTCTTTTTTCTACTGAAAAGGTGTTGCCCCTTGTTGACAGTCTTCTATACTTAGGACGTACTTTGTCCTAAGTATAGGGGGGTGCACCCCGAGTTTCTCTATTTATTTCGATCCTCTCCATTGTCTCCTCTTCTTGTCTATACTCAGGGATATCTTACCCTAAGTATAGGGGGAGAAAATCTGAGTACGATCTGTTCATTCCCACCCTTGACCCTCCCTGCTTTGTGTACAGTCTGCTTTACTTAGGATTATTTGATCCTAAGTATAGGGGGGACGGTCAACTTCTCATTCGTTCATTCATTCCTTTATTTATTCTTTAGACTTGCCTATACTTAGTACGAGTTATGTCTTCTCTTTTCTCTCCGATCTACGAGGACATAGCTCAAGCTAAGTATAGGAGGGGTCGTATATACTACGTATATACTTTAGCCATAACTCGTACTTTCGTATTTTCTTAATAATATGGCTAATGATTATTTAAAATTAATTAAAAACCTTAATAAAAAGATGTGATCATTCCTCAAATTCTTTTTGTATTTACTGATTAATGAATCAGGTGAAAATGTTTTTTGCAAAATGTTTGAAAAATAGTTTGAAAATCTTTGTGAAAAATCTTTTGAAAACTATTTTGAAAATATTTTGTTACATGTTTTCAACCTTTGTAAAAACATTTTGTTTTGAAAATTCATTTTCTTTGTGTGAAATAAAATGTTTGAAAAATGCTTTGTAAATGGTTTGAAAAATGGTTGCAAAAATCTTTTGAAAAATCTATCTATACTATTTGAAAAACTTTGCAAAATGATTTTCAAATGTGTGTACATGTTTGCAAAAATGTTTGTAAAAACTATTTTGTACTATTGTTTTCAAAATTGTTTGAAAAACTTTTTTCATATAAGTTTGAGGAATATATACATCACACCAAAATCCATTATATATACTAACAAAATTGATCACTTACCCTTGTAAATTCTTAAAATCCACTTCTTGTAAATATAAGAAGCATCCCCGTGTAAATATTTGTACCTAGCTTTTAGCCAAAATCTTTTTGTTTTCAAAAATACCAAAAACATTTGCAAAATTAAAATCCAAAAACATTTGAAAAATCTGTTTGAAAAATACAAAAAAATGCATATGTGTCATCTTTTCAAAAATCCATAAAAAGTTCAAAATCTTGAAAATTGCATCACAAAAATATTTTCTACATTTGCATAGCATAAGCATTTTTCGGATTAAGTTTGATAGTTGAACACGTCTAAATAAAATACGGAGATTGGAGCTTGGTTGGACCTTAAAATCTACCTAATAACAGGAACCTTATAGGAACTGGATTTGAGGTACTTCAGGTCTAGTTGACTTAATTCTTTGAGGATCACGGGACTTGGTTTAATGGATTCTTGACTGCCTAAGTAGAGTATTTTAGAGCACACACACGACTCTTGTTGATAATGACCTAACTTGGACACCTGCACCTTTCACATGGCTCAACTCAGTTGGAGTGGTGAGGGGATTGGATTTGCCAGTATGAGACGCACACAAGTGGAAACAGTTGTCCTCCTCTAGGGAGGGAAGTGCACCCCAACCCGTCCAATGATGAGGAATTCTAAAGACAGGAGAGTGTGGGTTGCGATAAAGCTTCAAAAGAGGGCTAGTCTACTGGCTCAAGAGAAAAAACTCCTTATGTAAATGCCGTTGTGAATAGTATTTCAAAAAAAATGGTCAGGCCTGTACAAAAATAAATGCTTGTAAAGTATGTACATATGTTGTAAAGTCAATAAGCAAGCTTGAGTTCCAAAGTCAAATATGTGAGCCTGCAGCTGGATGACTTGACTATACTGGTCTTGTATCCTAGGATAGGTAGCTACACTGGCTACCGTCCATTCTTCTCTTCACCCCCTCCTCTTGAGCTGGTTGCCACTTGAACTTAGAAGGGAATACCCCGCTCCTCGAGGAAGGAGTTATTAGATTGGGGAATCATTGGGTTGTCATACTGGAGAAGTCAGTCTCTTTGTCATTCTAGTTGGGGAGAGCCACAATCACTTACACTGTACAAGTCAGATTCATAGTCGTAAGGGTTTGCGTATGAGTTGAGATATTTCTGACCTGGCTATTGAGGAGACTTGGGCTGAGTTTTGGGATTCTCAGGGACTGTTGGATTTCAAATACAGTTCTTATTAAGGTTCCGTCTGCACTAAAATTCCAAAGGTCCGCCTTAAGCTCCAAACTTTGATTTTGTGAAGACAAGTTTGATAATTAAACTAAATCCAAATTTCTTCTTTTTCTTTTCTTTGTTTTTTTTTTCTGCACTTATTGCATAAGTGTTTGCTAGGGACTAGCAAAGGTAAAGTATAGGGGGATGATGAATCCACATTTCATCATCTTTATTCTATCATTTTGGCCTCAAAAACCCTAGCAAATGCATGTAAACACCCATAATTCCAGCATCTTAACATTCATGTATGTGCATGTAAATAGTGTATAAAATACTATAATTAAAGCCAAAATTATAGAATAAATAAAAGAAAATAAAATAAATAAAATATTGTAAATATTTTATGACCCGAAACCCCAAGACCTAGGCATCTCGATGATTAAGTCGACAAGGAATAAAGTAGGGGGAGATAAGGGCCAAAATACAATAAAAATCCCTTTTTATTTTCATTCATTCTTTATTCATATTAGGACCTATTTTTGGTTCCACTTTTTATACTTCAAATAAAGAAACTTTGAACATGAAAGTTGTATATAATTAAATAAAGAAAAATACAAAATTGATTTCACTCAAAAGTAATATACATATAAAAAGGTGTGGTCTGAATAAAAATCCAGAATCCCAACTTCCCAGACCTGTATCTCCCAAATAAAAACTCCAAGGGCATGTTTGGTTGCAGGGTTGGGCAGGGTTGGGTTGGGTTGGGCTGGGTTGGGTTGGGTGAATAGTAATCTGTGAGGAGGAAGTACCCTTGTGAATAGTAACCAGGGTTGGGCCAACCCTGCCCAACCCTGCAACCAAACAGGCCCCAAATGCATCAAACTCACCTTTAATTGTATATAATTTAAAATAAGCTATTTAATGGCAGTGGTTTCGCATTTGGAGGAGCTACGGTTTGAAAGTTGAGTTTTGGACCCCTATTGTATACTTGTACAGATTAAAATATTCATTTTATTATTTATTTATTTATTTTTATAATTGTATATTTTTATAATTTTGTAAATGTTACTTATAATATATTTGTATATTAAAATCAGAATAAAAACATAAAAGAAACATAAAATAAAATACTTGTATACCATATACATAGGTATAATACCTATACTTATACATGTACAATTAATACTTATATTTTATTAAGTATATAAAATACTTCAGAAAAATAAAATAAAAATATATTTAAGCGTATAAAAATACTTTATAAATTTATAAAATAATAAACAAAAATAAATAAATTAAAAACACAAAATAAAAATAAATTAATAAAATACATAGATATATATACCTATATAGCCTATAAAAGGTAACTCTTAGTTTTACACCTCATAAAAATAATTAAAAATCATATTTAAATACCTTATAAAATAATAAACACTTTTTATTAGATAACCAAAAATTAAATAAATCGTTTACTATTTTAAATTAATTTTTAAAATCATTTTCAGAAGGTTTTTCCTAGTTGGTCCACGTGGACCAACCAGGTGGTCTAGACCGTTGACCAAGGTCAACTGTCTGACCTTCCTCTTGTGCCTCTGTCAGACCTTGGTTTTCGCCCATCTTTAACAATTTTTCGAGGCTCTGTCTTGCACCATTTCATGTCGAATCCTTCGAGACTTTTTCTCCCCTTGGATCAAGGATACACGCCCTTGTGTTTTTTTGGGGGAGAGGGCCATTGATTCGCTCGATACGCCTTGATCTTCTCGCCCATCCGTCAACCCTTCAAAACGCCACCCCCTCTTCCTTTTCGAATTGGAACCACATTTTTGTCCCGTCTCCTCCACTTTCCTTGCGCCACCACTTGCTGGAGGTGACAGCTCCAGATCGAGCCATCCAGGGCGGAGGATCGACGCAGATTGGGCGTGTTCCACTACCTCCGGCGAACCCCGCCGTCGAGGTACTTTATACCTCAGGTCCACTCCTTCGAGGTGTCTATTTCCCTCTATTTTTCCTCACATCCAGTTCGCTTCATCTCTAGGATTCGTTACCCATCTTTAATCTTGTGTTTCGCCTATCAATTCGCTCAATCGATATCCTCGCCGGAGCTACCTCCGGACGACTGCCATCTTCGTCACCCCCGCACCCATCTGCTCCCCCAACCTTCGAGGAACTTTGCCCTCGAAGGTCTAATCATTTTGTGCAGGTTTTGACCCTTTGAAAAGCGCATGGAGCTCATCGTGGAGGAGGCGGAGGTATCTGGAGCTTTTGAGCTCCGTCGCCGCCGCTCGCCACCTTTGGCTCACGCCAGAGCTTTTTGGAGCCGCCAGCATCTTGAAGGCACCTGCAGGAAGTGCCGCAGCCATTTTGGGACCTTCACGACTGCCGGAGGTTGGAGTTCGAGCCGGGAGAAGTTCACATCGCAGTACCTTTGTCCCGGTTCTTCCTCCTGTCTTCGTCACCGTTCGATCAAGGGCGCCTTACAGACGCAGCAGTTGCCGTTGGCTTCGTCGTGCTACCTGTCGTCCGATCTTCACCAGTGATCTAATCCCAGCCGTCGTATTCGAAGGGGTATCGGCGCACAGGATCACGCCACGTGGATAAGTGGGAAAGCTCCCACAGTCCGATCTGCGCTTGAGGGTATTTTACGAAGTTTACCCTCGTTTTTTTGTATTTTAAAATTAAACCTTAAACTTTCTTCTGCCTTTATATTATTTTTGTAAAATTTTCATTTCATCCCCCAGACTTTAGTTAATTGCAAAACAGTCCTCGTCCACGTCACCTCACGTGACTCGCGCACGTGAGGTGCGTGGACATTTTGCGAGGGGACCCCTGTGGGTCTGAGTATTTGGTCTTGGTCTTGAAATATTTTAGTAGAGTTATAACTTTCTGGAATTTTTGCATAAAGGCCCCGTATTTTTGAAATATGGCATTCAGGTCCTTCCCAGGCGCGTGCTAGTCACGCGCTTGGTTGGGTTATTTGCAGGCGTACCCGTGCGGGTCTCGATTATTTGTATTCACCCCTGGAACTTCATTTATTAGTTATATATCTTACGTAAAAATTTCACTTTGGCCCTTGGATGTTTGTCTATTTACACTTTTACCCCTGCCAGGCCTTGTGTTTTTATATGCTTTCTCTATTTATTTCGTGCATCATTTTAACTCGAAAAATTACCAAAAAAATACCATAGGCTCCTGTGTGTTTGCTCATTAACGGTATATTTTTGTATTGCATTTTCATTGCATTTTAATATTTATTAAAAATAAAAAACATGCATTTTTGTTACTATTTGCATTAGAAAATACCAAAAAAATATCAAAACTCCTTGAAAAATTCCAAAAAAATTACTTAGGTCTATTTTAGTGTCTTTTAACTCCTATCCAAAATCATTAAAAAATTCAAAACAAAAACGTTAAAAATTAGAAAACTCTTAAAAAACTTCATAAAAATTTAAAAAATCCTAGAAAAATCATAAAAATACAAAATCAGTTTCCGTAATTTCTTTATTTTATTGCCTTTATTTTAAAATTAATTTGAGGAATTTTGGATATTGTTTGTCATTTTTAATACTCATTTTAATTTCGGCCAGTAGCTTAGTTTACTATTTTCGTGTATTTTGCCTTTAAAAATATCAGAAAATTAAGAACAATCCAGAAAAAACATAAAAACATTATAAAAATATAAAAGGACCAAAACATTTCATTTTTTGATTTTTCAGCATTTTACTTATTTTTATAAATACTTTATCCCTCTCTTTCTATATTGTATATATACTCCTTTTATTGAAAAATAAAATATAAAAAATATAAAATATAAAAAGAAAATACAAAACCAGTAAATTAAAAATCAAAATATAAAAATATAAAATTAAAAATTAGATAAAAAAATAAAGTCATAAACCCACAAAAAATATCATAGATAGACATTCGATCACATTCATAGTTTTTGTGCATTTTGCCATGTTCTACCTGTCTGTTCCCTGTGTTCGACCTCTATACATACTTGCACCTATACACATCTTTGTTATAGAGTTATAATAAATTTGAACTCCACATTCACATTCATTGCTTTTTTTTATTGTTGTGGGTTAATTGTTGTTTGAATTTCGGATTTCGCTGGAGGTCAAATCAGCGACTGTTGATTCGCCTTGTGAATCGACACGACCTCTGCAAAATGCGGTTCAACACTAATCCTAACAATTTCCCCCTTGAGTTGAATTCCATTGCGATCTCTTCATCTTCTTAAGTTTGCACTGGGCCATCCCCGTCATCTACATGCCTCGTTAACAGGATCTCACCAACTTTAGGTGACGCACCCGTCACTGGGTGCCCTCGACGTGCCCCCTCTTGGGCACTCGCATAACTTAGCATTGTGCCTCATGATGCGGCACCACAAATCTCTCGTGACTAGATATTGTGTCGACATCCTCTGGTAAAGTGAATTGCACTAGCTTCTCCTTTTTATGCACTTCTACAACAGAGATGCTGATAACTTGTCGCTCTCTCATCGTATTGCTCGTCCTGGGAAGAACTGAAGCTCTATCACATGTTACAACCCTTCCCTCGAGCTTATACACTTTGTTTGGCATCCTTGTCCCACACATCACCACGTGTGCTCCCTTGCTCGCTTAAAGAACTTCCCCTTCAATGGTGACTCGATGTCCTCGTGACTCGATCGTTCCAAGTGAAATCAGACTTCTCTTGATTGTAGGAATGTGTCTGACACCTGTCAAAGTTCGTACAGCTCCATCAAACATGCGAAACCGCACCGATCTAATCCCCTTGACGTGGTGAACCTCTCCACCTCCCATCTTGATCGTGTCATCATTGCATGCCTGATATGTATTGAACTGCTCTTTGGATGCGCATACGTGATCTGAACATGGTGAGTCCAGAAGCTATCTTGAACCTGCCTTCATCTCCCTACAACACGCTAGCAAATCTCCCTCGTCGAGTGCAGTGGAATCCTCTTGGTCGGATTCAGAATCACCAACCTTCTTCTTTCCTTTCTCCTTCTCATGTATTGGACAATCAGTTATCTTGTGACCTTCCTCGTCACATAGAAGCATCTGATCAGACCTCGTGACTTGGATAAACCTCTGAATCCTTTCTCCCTTGATCTTAAACGTCTACCCTCGGTTGCCATCACATGACATTCATCATTCGCTACCTCATCTGTCGACCTTCGTCGAGACTCATTCATAAGCAGCGAAGCAACTGTCTAGTCTAATGTGATGGTCTCCTTGCCATAGAGTAACGTCGTTACAATATGATCGTAGGAATATGGAAGGGAACTCAACAAGATCAGTGCCTTATCCTCCTCCTTGAAGAGATATTCTCCTTGCACATTCTTCTCCTAAAGTGTGAGCACGTCTATCAGAATCTTGTTGAATTCATCTAAGTACACTTCGAGCTTTGTCTCATTGGTCATCTTTAGACCATAGAGCTTATTCTTCAACAATAGCCAATTCGTCAAAGATTTGTACATGTATTGTCCCTCGAGTTTCATCCAAACCTCTGTTTGATCCTCCAGACCAATGACTTTGCGAAGAGTGTTGTCTGCTAAGAACAATTGTATTGTACTGTTCTCGAGATCCCCCACCTCCTTCCACTCTTCCTCTTTCATCTTCTCCGGCTTCTTTTCTTTATCATGAAGATCTTTCACAAGTCCTTCTTGTGTGGGTATGTTCTTCACCCATTGTTGCCATAGTATGGAGTCATTCATCCTGTTGAAGGGTTCCACGGAGAATGATGCACCCCTTGATGAAAAATTTGCCATTGCTTTCCTATCGTACCTCCTTGTATGATCTGAAAAATCAGAGTAGAATCTTCCCGATCTGAACCGTATAACTCGTCCGGAGTGCCCAAAAACCTCTATCTGAACTCTTGGATCATCTCAGTCGGACTTCGGATGCTCCAGATCTAAACGGTTCATCGTATCTGTTGGATCTTAACCACCTCTGAAGAAAGCGCACCTGTTGTGTTGCGTCGTCTCCTCGACGTCGAATCCCACTCTCATCTGTCACGTTATATCCCTCACCGTCGTCGAACCAAGCTTTGATACTAGTTGTCGGGGATACGCTCTGGCATCGTCTTCGCTCTGATACTAGTTAATGGGTTACGATCCAATATCAACTCTACTTTGATACCAATTGATGGGAACACGACCCCTAATATCATCTCCTCTCGGATACCGATTGTTAGATACATGCCCCTCGGATACATAAGTGGATGCACAAACGACCACCACCACGGAAGCACGCGAAGAAAAGACAACCAGATATAACGGTGGTCAGTCACCTCTCGCGACCACCGGAGAAGAAAGATCACTATAAGAAGACGAGTACAACTCTCTATGTTCCCTCACTTTCTTCTCTCTCTCTCTCTTGTGGCATTCCCTCTTGTTGTGGTATAGAGTCAATGCCTCCACTCCCTCTTTATATAGCCCAAATACAACCCCATAATCATATTCCCAATAAGTCTATAAATAGAATACAACTCAACTACTATTTGGATTGGGAGTCCAGTCTCATTAAGATTTCTAATCCTAATTTGACTCTAATCCTAACAGGTTGCTGGTCTGAATTTCAGTCAGACGTTAGACGACGATGACACTAATAGAGAGTTCAAACAAATTGATAACCCATTACATAAGGCATAGGATCCATTATGGCTCGATCGTAAATCATTTTCTTAGCTATTTGTCGTTGCTGAGTCATTATCAATGAATAATCAATACCTATATGGCATATACACGTTTTGATTTCATGGTAAAATTAACTAAGAGAATGTTGCCTAAGAAGAATGAACTACCAGACAATTTCTACAATATCGAATTGATGATGATCAATAAGTTGGGTTGGGTCTTTCACAGGTACATATTGATGTTTTCTGAATTGTCATATTCTTTAGTACGAAAAGAACATGTATGAGATGAGGTGTTTAGTATGTGGTAAGGCACGATACAAGGAGGGCATGAAATCAAATGTCTCTAAAAAATCCTTTATTACTCGTGTGACACCACATTCACCACATTCACAAATACTATATTATTTCAGGGAATTTGCAGAAAACATTACTTAGACTTGTTGATCATAAATATTTTTAAACTATGTAGCATATTTAGATTGACAATGTTGGCGAGTTTTTATGTATTCAATGCATTTGTTACAGAGACGAGAAATGTGGTAATCGATTTGTCTACCTATGAGTTTTAATCGCATGGCCTAAAAAAATTACTCTTCTTAGCCCGTCATCGCTACTTCGTATAACCTGTCCCTTTGCTGTGTAACAAACAACAATACATTTTAGTTCGTGGTCCGAGTCAACCCATGCAAATATTTGGATGTTACCTATGACTTTAATAGATGATCTGAAAGATATAGGAGAATGTGCAAGAGACATGATGTGGTTAATCAAAGAAAATTCTCGATTATGTGAACCATCAAAGATTTCCCCGCATATGACATATTGTCTTGATGGGGTGCATATAATAAAAGAAGTTTTCGTTACCGTATGAAAAACACAAAATCATTTCAGCTCGAGTATAAGAGAAAATAAAGTTTTTGACTGCCACCGACAACTCCTTCTAATTGATATTGCTTGCATAAAATAGAAAATTGCATTTAAAAGAAATACAATTGAAATTCTTGCTCTACCCCCAATATTGTAATGGATTAAAAAAATGCTCGATTGCTAGAATTATTTGAACTTTGTGATGATCCCCTCTATCGATCTGGTGCGTATCATAATTAGATAAAGATGATTTTTTTTAGAATTACCATATAAACTAATATTTTTTTAGTTGTAATTTGGATCGCGACACACATACAAAAGAATGTTTTGGACAATGTGTTCTACATTGTCTTTGACACCATGTGGTAAGACAAAGTATATGGAGAACACACGAAAAGGTTTGAAAACTATCTGCGTCGACCTGAGTTATGTTTGGTCGAGGGCACATATGGTAGTTTTCATGTGATAAAAGGCAAAATACACGTTGCGTAAAGAACAAGTCAATAATGTTGCTGAGTAGGTCTCAAATATGAAATTTTCAAATGACTATGCGTTAAACATATCGAGGTTAGAAGATGAAATAAGAATTGTTTCGAGGGGATGAAAAGTCACTATTGTCATATCTTTATCTTTATGGAGCAATTGTTGTCAATTGCCTTTAAGGGATTATTCATGAAAATAAATGTGGATATGAGTAAGCTACGAAAATTTTATAAATGCATTTGTTTATCGAATATCACAAACTCTGACATTACAACTCTAAAAAGAAATGATATTGGGGGAATGTTACGACGAGGACAACTTGAATTATTGCAGGATTTTCGAAGAGGTGATTATATCAGACTACAACACGTGTGCCCCCGAATCATCTTTATTTGTTTTCATGCGACTTGTAAGTAGTTGAGTTAGACCCGATGCATGATATTGTAGATGTTGTTTTTGCAAAATATATTCAAAGATTTGACACTTGACTCTCATATTGAACAAATATATTACTTAGCTCCAGTTGGCAAAAGAGGCAGAGAGATGATGGTCAATAGTTAAAAGAAGTTGGCACGTGTCTATGTTGATATCAATGACAACGTCGAATAAGGTGTAATTTTGACATAAATATTGGTTATATCTGAACATCCACGGACCACAACACATTTCAATGTGCTCCAAATGAATGGTGAGCATCAATACAACTTTTCAATCATGTATTTACTTTTTACAGCTCTTATTGATTTTATTAAATTGTATCAACATATATGTATGTATGCATGTAAATATACATCTGTGTTTGTATGTTTTTGTATTCGTAGGGATGAAAATTGCGAGAGGTGGAGGTTCGTCTGGAAGGAGCGATTTTGATTGCTTAAGTGGTGTTTCTGGAGACCATAGCTGACCGGTTGCTACCGACGATCAACCCATTACATATGATCACAATGATACATACATGCATGCATGCATTGATGTTGGAGGTTCCATGCATGCATGCATCCATCCATGCATGCATGCATTGATGTTGGAGGTTCATGGAACCCAAAGGTTGCTATATGTGTACAATAGTTGAGCACGAGATAGAGGTCCCGACATACCTAGTTCATTACGTGGTTTCGATTCCTATGCATGCATATATAAGTGACGGTGATCAAAACACCACATTCTTCTCATCGTGGAGATTGACCGCTGCAAAATGCAGAACCTACAGAACATGTCCTCACATCCCCTGCAGTGCAATGTCTTACAAACACACAGGAGGATGTTTCGATTACCCATCAGTGCAAGAAGTTCATGTTAGATGGGTATGAAATAGAGTTATTCCATTTTTATGTACTTCAGTCGTGGTTTATATATATATATATATATATATATATATATATATATATATATATATAGGGAAAATGGAAGCTACACCGGGGGGTGCAGCTAACTAGCTACACCCGGGTATTTTTCTCATTGATTTTTAATTTTTTTGAAGGAAACTTATGGGAAATTTACTTAGTTTATTGTGTGGAATATGTGTTTCAAATTTCATGAAAAATAAACACTTCTTTCATGCCCATCTAGATATGGTCAATTTCAATAATTCTGAAACCGTTAAAATGTCATAGCCTTGATGGTGATGATAGAAATGCCGAATTTAGTTGAAATTGGTATGATATCATGGTGATATATAGTGATTTAAATCCCCCTAGGTTTCATTTCAAAAACACAAAAAATCAATGAGAAAAATGGCCGGGTGCAGCTAGTTAGCTACACCCCCGGGTGCAGCTTCCCCAACCCCATATATATATATATATAGATAGATAGATAGATAGATAGAGAGAGAGAGAACCGGGAGGCTGCTGCATGTAGCAGCCAAGCTGGGTGCTACATGTAGCATTCTCCCCCAAATTTTTTTAATTTTTTTGTGAAATTTCGCTATGTATATTCATCTATATATCCCTCCTATATGTCATTCAAATTTCACGAGAAACAAAGACTCCTAAGCCGTCCATCTAGTCTAGATGGACGGCTTAGGAGTCTTTGTTTCTCGTGAAATTTGAATGACATGTAGGAGGGATATATAGATGAATATACATGGCAAAATTTCGCAAAAAAATAAAAAAATTTGGGGGAGAATGCTACATGTAGCAGCCAGCTTGGCTGCTACACGCAGCAGCCTCCCTTTTCTCATATATATATATATATATATATATATATATATATATATATATATATATATATATATAAGGCTGCCCCCATGGGGGGAGCTAACTTGGAGAGCTTGCACCATGGTGTAAGGAAGATACATGCACCATCTAGCACAACCCTTGGATTCAAATGCATCCAACGGCTCATCTTCGTGGCATATTCCCAAAAAAAGTCCAGGTCCCAATGTTGGCAGAGAACATTTCATCCCTCTCCTCCCTCCCTGTTCTCCCGTCCCCTTTCGACCCGAACTCTCCCGACCTTCCCCTCCATTGTGCTGCCCCCTTTGGCGAGCCCCCCGCACTCCACCACCTCTCGTGGTTGCCGCACTTCTTCGGGAGGCCCTCCTACACCGAGAAGCCAACGCACTCTTCCCCCTCCTGCAACAGCCAACCACATGTAGCGAGGCCCCTTCACGCCACACTACCGTCGGACACCTGCAAAAAGTGGCCCTTGCGTTCTCGTCCGCTCGCCATCACCACCCTCTTGCGGCAAAGAGAAGTCGCTCTCCTCACCGCCCTCATGTAGCAAGGAGCCCTAGTTTTATTTTTCGATTTCTCTTCATATCTCGAAATTTCGTGGAGTTTTCTCCTGAAATCAGATGATGTTTTTTCTCATAAGATTGTATAAGGCAGATTACATTTAACTGCTTCTTATGATTTGTTGTTCTGCAGATTACAATTTTTTCTTTCTTGTTTGAAATGTGGAATGTGTAATAATTATTAAGTAAATGATAGTTGTTGGTGACAAATAGCTAATGGGATTTTCGAGCTTCCACATTTGTAGTTCATATTTCACATTTACTTAATGTGGAAGCTCGAAAATCCCATTAGCTATTTGCCACCAACAACTATCATTTACTTAATAATTATTACACACTAGGCAGCATACCCGCGCTTCGCGGCGGGAAGGAAAAGACAATACAATAAGCATTAACTAAGACTATAATATTTTAACAAATGCAGATACAGACGAATAAATTTGTTGATGGTAGTTATCGAAAGTGAAGAGAAATTGGTAGTAACGCTTTAAAGAATTAATTTGAAAAAGATATAAACAGAATGCAAACATATGTTCTTGCTGGTAGTAAGGGTTCTTCAGTATAGGGAAAAAAGTAAACGTACTTTGAGAAAATAAACTACTGGATAGAAGGTAACTGATATATTAAGGTTGGAGTTTCCTCAAACAAAAGAAGAAACAGTTGAAAACGTTAACTTGGTTAGTACTTTATTACAAAACAGCATCTTAAAACAGTTTAAAAGATGTAGAAACGCGGAGGTGGAAAGCAGGAGGTGTACTGCAAGGAAAGTGAAGGGTACCTGCATAATTGAGGGAAATAAGTATTAGTATAAGAAGAGACCTACGAACAGTAAATTAAAAAAAATAAGCAGTATAGTAAAATCAACAGAAGGATATATAATAAATAATTTGTTTTATCGGTTTCTTTACAATAAATTGCAAAAAGTATGATAGTAAAAAGTACTTACACATTTTAGTGAAGACTATTTGAGTCAGTGATGGATGTGGATGGAACACTTTCTTCGGCAACACTGTAAGATAATAGAGAAATTTTATATTCTTCTAGAAAAGATGTAATAGAAATGGTAAGGATTATAGATAAAGGTTATACCTTTGACGAAACCTGGATACTTCAGGGATATTTAGGTCTATATGAAACCTACTTGAAGTAGTGCAGCATAGCACAGGATCGCCTATAATAACGAAGACCTTGTGAAATATTAAAGATAAAAGTTAAAAAATTTTGTAAGTAATCAAGCCGTTAGGGAGGAATACTAACCAAGGTAATATCTGACAGTTAAGCCAGTCAAAATGATGACAATTTTGTTTTCTCTATCACGAAGAAGTCTTGATGGAAAAAATTCTGCTATTTTTCCCCATAAAGTAACATGTAGTATTTTGCCGCTGTTTTATTCACAGTAGACATGGTAATTAGATTGATATATGTAGGAGGTGGAAAATTTAAACAAAAAAATTAAATTAATCACAAACTATTTGATATTTATAAAAGAACCTGTTGTTTTGGATTTTTATATTTTGCTTGGCAGGAGCACCTTCTTCGTAATAAGTTCTTTTAGTGTTGTCAATTGGAAGAAGCCAACCAATTATATCTGAAAAAGAAAAGCACATGTTATTGATATTATTGTCACAGTTCAATAATAAAACTTAAATATTGTTTTCATATTACAGGAGATAGTATAGACAGTATACATACCAATGATATATGCATTGTAGAAGATAGGCATGGTGACATCTTCAAAATCAACGAAGAAAAACTTATATCGTGGAATAGATAGATCTATTTCTGTATGCTGAATGATATAAGTTATATCTGTGAACATCAAAATCATTTCATTTGGGACAATTCTTAGTGATGTTTTGTTTGGATGTGCAGTACAGTCAACAATGGTATAGATTTCGCCTTCGTGCAGAGTATCCCCAAACCAGAATTCTTTGTCTAATTCAATCAATCCTTCAATAGCCGTTTCCTACGTGAGAGAGAAAATTTGAAAGTAATTGTAAAAGAAGTTGTGGAATGGTAAAGAAAATAGTAAGGGCGATTTAATTAGAAGTAAGGAATAATATTATTTAAATTTTGTAGACATTCAAAATAACCTTTTCGTCGATAGCAAGAAAGCTTGCACGAGATGGATTGTTAAGACAGTCCAAGCTCGAAGAATCCCACAGACGAATGACTCTAACTTTGACTGTATATATTTCGCCCACAGTTGTGAAGTCAGAAATATATGAATATGTCATTTTAGTCAAGTACCTAAGAAAATTTAGTTTAATATGAGAATAAAAATGGAAGACAGAATTTGTTATTGAGAATAGAGAAAAGGTTAAATGAAGTAAGACATTATGAGAAAGAAATTGTTCTTTTTAAGCAAAAATATGTAAATAGCAATGTTAAACAATTTATACCTGGAAGACGCAAGCAAGTGTATCGAAAGTTCTATGTATTATAAAGTCTAGAAGTTTAGCAGGCTTAGAACAAATTACTTGGGTTTATATTGTTTTGTAAGAAGCAAGAAAATTAAAAAATATGTGGGGTAAAGCAAAAGATAACGTTGGATAGTATAAAGTGAAATATTTTAAGTTTTGTAAAATATTGGAGATCAAAATATTTTTAAGTAATTTTTTATTACAAATAGGTAACTTCAAATATTATAAATCAAGGTTTGAGAACTCTAGAAGTAGCTATGTAGACATTTATGTTGGGAGAAGGTTATGTAGAAGAGAGAAATGAAACAATAGGAATACATACCACGCGGAACCATGTTGGGAGGAAAATGGGGCCTTATCCTCCTTCTTCCCATTACCTTATTCACTAAAGGATTGTTGCAAGAACTGCTACTTTCATAGATAGTCCAGTACATATTATAGAGTATGTATTGTAAGGATTTTATTGTAGTTACTTAAAATATTATGTAGTTTACATCATTCAAAGAGTCAACCTTTTAAAAAAGTATATACTTTTGCAGTAATAATATTTTTATTTCCTCGTTGGACAGATTAATTTCCTTTATGAAGAAGTTAGTTATAGCAGAATTTTAAATAGAAGTCACTGTTATACAGATATTGTTTAAGAAATTTTAATGTGGAGAAGGTAAATTATTTATGGATTTTATGTATTGTAAGGTAATTGTATTATCAAGGATAAAGTTTTTTGAAGATATGTTGACAGAAAAGTTATTGCGAGTTTATAAGAAAGAAGGAAATTATATAAGAAGAAGTAAATAATAGTTGTAAACCGAATATCAGTAATTAATAAATATTAAAGTTCTTTGTTCGCATAATATATAAAGTAAGTAGTTGTCCAAAGGATATTTACTGTAAAAGCATTTGTTATGTTATATTTAAATTTTAATATCATCATTGCCTCTTGACGGTAAACAACATAAATATTAAAAAAGGAATGGAAATTTTAGAATTATAGGAATACAACCTAATAGTACGAAATAAATAAAAAACAAACGACCATTAAATTTGGTTGAAATTATATAATGGTAAGAAGAGAAATTACGAAGTTAACTTTCTATAAATTTTATTATTAGGAAATTAAAATTTGATAAAAATTTATAGGGAATCAAAGATTTTTTGATTGGGAAAAATTTAGAAGTATAATAATTTTGACATCTGTGCATAAAATTGTTAGCTTTTAAGAAGAAGGTACTATTGGTAGAATGTAATTTCTTCCCATCTAACGTATTATTTAACTAATGGTAGTAAAAACAGTTATGTATTGTACGTAGTAAAATTTTATGACCTTATTTTTTTTAAAATTTTTTTCGTTGAAAAAAATATTATAATGTAAGGGAAAACATACAACGTTGCATTTTTAATTAATACATCAAGTACCAACAAAATGAGGGAAGCTTAGATTAAATTAGTTAGATTAATATTATGGTAGACACATAAATAACGTGATAAAAATATATCATGGAAACATTTAAATTGAGAGTTGGGTTTTGTATTTAGAAAGAGCAATATAACTTACGATCTTAGAGAGCATGTAAATTACATTAAGGATAAATTATCCATCCAATATGATGAGGATAAATTGTCCATCCAATATGATGAAGGAGGCTCAGAATAAATTGTTTAGATTCATATTGAGTTGCAAGAAGTAAAAAAAAGTTTAAAAAGTGGATGAACTTTTTTTTTCAGTTTCATTGTGGATTAAATCAAAAGTTAATGTTGAATAGTATAAAGCTAAATACATTGAGTTTTGTTAAACAATGAAGATAAATTTTTTGCTGAAGTAGAATTTTTTTTGCAGAACAGGTAACTTCAAATATTATATATCAAGAGTTTAGAACTCCAACAGTAGTTATGTAGACATTTATGTTGAAAAAAGGTTATGTAGAAGAGATAGACGAAGCACGATGAAGTATAAAATATATAAACAGGAATATCTATAGCATAATTAGACGTTATGTAATATATATAAGAAGAATATTATTTACCATTCAACAGTGTCAATTACCTAATGTAAGTTTCTGCAAGGAAATTTCTTACGACGTTATTTAAATTCAACCATTATAAATCGAAAATTGATAATCAGAATAGTAGTTAAACAAATATTGACGTCAGAAAAACTTAGCACAGAAAAAGTAAGTTAAGCAATATAAGCGATAATGGAATATAAAAAATAGAAGATGTCTGATATGAATAAACGGTACTCAGTATACAGCAGAAGAATAGAAAGAAACCGGAATGTATACATTGCTATACCTTTTTTTAAAGCAACACACGTAATTTAGAATGTTAGTCAAGAAATTTGGGAAAGTTTGCCAATAGTCATATATACATCCATGTATGATGAGGCGTACCTGGGGAAGATATATGTTGCAGGCGGGCAAAACAACTATAGAATGAAAGAGATATATCGAGCAGCCAGGGCGTGTGTAGAACACAGAAGTTTGAACATATATGTCACGTACAAGTGGTACTCAAAGAACAGTAGAACAGTTGAGATATTGCTGGTTAGAAACGTCTCATTATTCACATCAAGGAAGTGCACAGATGTCACGTATGGTGTCTTTCCATGTTTAAAGGATTTCATGTGTACCTGAGTGTATCTTTCCATTTATTTCAAAAGCTTGTGGAAGTGGTTAGTATAATATATATCGGTAAACTAAAGATATGCAGTTATGAGATATACCACACATCATGTTAGCAGTAGGTGGAATTTAGCAGCTTTAACTATTTATATGTTTCCCTCATTGTTGTTACCATATCTATAGCACAATCAGATGTTATTTACTATATAGAAGAAAGATATTAGTCAGGGAAAAAAATATTGCAGTAGCATTTCTTTTAAAATTTCAATGTAATTCAAACTGCATAAAAATAATTTTGACCTATAGATAGAAAATAAATTGTATATTGAATTGAATGTTATCAAATTAAAGGGAAAAAAACAATAACAACTATTGAACATTAATACTGTAAATCCTGCATTAAAAACAGCAAAGGATTATAGCTATCGTATAGACTAAAAAATATAGGACGATGTATATTTCAATAACTTGAACCGAATCAAGATAAATTAATGTTTTGAATAAACAGAAGATTATAGCAAGAAATTCCGAACATCAACACTTAAGTTAATCTATAACAAATACGAAATGGATAAAGGTAATATTTTTACAAAATAAATTTAGACGATCCATATTTGAAAAACATAATATACAAATCAATATGTAAGAACAATAAAAAAATTCAGATAGAAAGAAAAACATGTGGTTAATAAGTGTGATAGTATAATCGCTATATGTTTGGAGATAAAAAGTCGTATGGAAAAAAGTCGTATGGAAAAAAGGTTAAGTAAAAGAAATATATGAAATAGGAGAAGAAATTAAGAGACACGTGAAGTTAAAAATTGTACAGCACAAGCAACTTTTATGTAATACAAACTTTAACAGTAAAGAAAAATTTAAATAAATATGTATTTTTTTAACAATAGGTAATTGACAATACTGTATAAAAAAACTGGATACTTCCATATCAACTATATGTACAACCATGTTAAAAAAAGTAGATGAGAAAGGAATATACGAAGATGATAGAACTTTAACCGTGATTATAGAAACAGTCATATTAACAGAAGGGTAACTAAAAGATATAGCAAAAAAGAATTAACCTATAAGAAATATATGACATTCATAAACTTTTAACACCTGTTATATAAGCAGTGCTACTGACAGAAGGTTAACTCAGAAAGAGATGTGAAACATTTAGAAAACCGAAAGCTAAAGACTTGCAGCAAAAGCAACAACAATTTAACACATAGTATCTCAGTAAACCTAAGATATCATACAAAAATGCATTTTCTCATACGAATAAATAACGCAGAATATCCTATAGATAAACACTTTAATAACAAAGTGTACCTGAAGAAGATATGGCAAGCAGTCTGGTGAACTATGAAAGGCAGGAGTTTGAACATGTGCATTACATAGAATTGATATTTAAAGACCATTAGAACATTGTAGAGAACGTTAGCCAAAACGTGTCTTCATTTGGAAGAAGTGATGATACAGATGTCACATATGATGTATTTGCAAGGACAAAGCATTTAGTGTGTGTATATTTGCATTTATTTCAAAACACTGTAGAGGAAAGTAGAAAGATCAACCCGTGTTGCAAAAGTTATTTAACTTTAACATATAGCACAACAATAAAGAATTAAATGTTATCGGAATATGTGTTTTCTTTGTTGGTAAACGTCTGTATGGGTAGGTTCATAATAAATATATACACAACCATGTTCAGATAAGTTTACCTGATAGAAGAATACGAAGCAGCCAACAGAAGTGTGGAAGGCAGAAGTTTGAGTATATTTATTGGGAACAACTGCTATTTAAAAATTATCAGAATAATGTAGATAATTTTATCGAGGAACGTTGCTTCGTTTGGAAAAAGTGATTCAACACATGGCACATACGTTGTAGTTGGAAACACAAACCATTTAATGTGTATATCTTCGCATTTATTAGAGAAGATTGTAGAAAGAGAAAAGATCTACTGTGTTTATATTGACATTTGCCTTAAAAAACTATGGAAATGGCAAAAGGTAATGTCTTTAATCAACCAAAAGATATGAGCAGTAAGAGTTAAAGATTATTTGCTTCTACTATCTCTATTCTTTATGTTGATGTAACAAATACAATGGAATAAATATAAGAAGCTCAGAGCGATTTAAGTTGTTGGTTTCATAATTTATTTAACAAATACAACACAAAATTTATTATGGACCTAAAACTATTCATCCAATACAATAAAATTTATAAGTACAGGGTAGCTTTTTTCTCTGGAATAAGATAATATAGGTATCATAAATTTTGAATAACTGGGTTTAATATATAGAATAATATAGCTAGTTACAGCTTATGTAAATAACAATATAAGTGGAAGCTACTGTCACATAATGATAATATAAATAAACATTTTCTTAAGCATGTTAGTATTGTTTTTTCCGGAAGTGCAGAAAATATGAAAAAAATATAAAACAGTAAAGAGATCATAATTTCCATGTAATAGTATTAATAATATAAGCCATTCGTCAACAGTAAGTCTAATAAACAATACAAGTACTTCTACTGTAAACAATTATGCTAATGATTATAACATAAACAGTAATTGTTAAATCAGAAGAATTTAATAAATTATGCGTGAACAAAATTGAGTTGAATTATATTTGATAGATCTGCAGTATACAAGAGAATCTACTGTATATAGTATGCATAATTTAAAACACAGAAGATATTGTTGTAAGTTAGTTAGAACTAATATTTATGTTAAAATTTTTGTACAGACCATTATATACACAGAAGGTTTATTTCTTTAAAGAAATTAACACATTAATATATAAATGATAAATAGTGTCGGAAGACGGGTAAGGGTTTCAATAATTTTTTTTTATGAAATTTTAGAGAATTATAAAATTCAATAAACATATTTGAAAGAAAATTCTAAATTACATCATCATTTGAACAGTAATAATAAATATCAGTTCACTTGCTGTTGCCGAATAATTGTTTCAAATTCATATAGAATACATAAACATTAGAGATTGTATAGTAAAATATAAATGTATAAATTGTTATACCATCTCACTGTTACTGTTAGAAGATGTTCAATATCACATCTAAAAGAAGATATCATCATTGCTTCTCGTAGGTAATTATGCTTTCGGCTATCCAAATAAATATCAAAGAAAAATATTCCATAATGGTAGGAGTTGCCTACTATCTACACAAATGTAATTTTCTGTTTACAATATCAAAATAAAGAAAATTTTGTTGTCTAGCTATGCGGTCGTAAGCTATATAGAAAATCATATGAATGGGAAATACACTATATAGAAAAAAAACAATAAGAATATGTGCATATAATACATAGGAGAACCACTGTTACCTAAAATTTGATGGAAACTTACATGGCGCTAAATGAAAGCTGATGAAACAAATAAATACTCCAACTACAAAGAAGGAAAATATGAACAATGGAAAATTTAATATGTAGAAATAAAAAATGCATGTATCACATATATGAAATTCTAACCTTTACTGAAGACGAACGTTGAAGATCATCACTGAAATGTTGTCTTTACTATAAGTATATTAAGTAAGTTGTCATCCACATTATAAAAATAAAAAATGATGCATTGGCAACCAGTAGGCTACCCTGAGGGAACAGCCCCGTTTTATAGCAGTACCTCTAAAGAAACTTAGAACAATATATAATAGAGAAGTTAGAAGGAATAAAAATTTTAGTTTTCAAAAATAAAAAAGCAATCAATGGATTTTGCAGTAGACATTAGTTGTAATAAACTTCAAAAAAAAAGGTAACAGATGTATCTCACAGATTAAGGGAAATGGAAGCTATAGTAAGGTACTTCGTAGATTAGTTTGACATTATTATCTATTTAACGTATATTCTAAATGAACAGTAAACACTAATTTGCATCAAAAACTTCATACACAGGTAAATATTATATTTTCGTAAAATTTACAGACATACAGACAAATACCGAAACATACATGTCTCTGTATTTGTCTGTTGTATGAAGATATAGTGAGAAGCATATATGAAAGCGCAGAAACCAAACAAAATTAACATCTACTTGTAAGAGTATGTGTTTATAATATTTACATAACTGAAACATTATTTTCAGCAAAAAATGTGTGCGTGCTTCAAGGAGAACAACGATGTTTTTGTCTTATCATGTGACTTCTTCTACAAATAAAGCTGTTTACCTGCAATAGTAAACGAAAGTTCAATTTAACGAATATATACGTAAATTGGAACACGTGTTTAATTGTACCTGCACACATACATAAACTTATATATAATAGAGACAAATACTAAGAAAAAAGGGCATAAAAAATTGTACATTGACCTAGGTGATTTTGTTTCATATTTTTCAGGGTCTTCTTCACCCGAATCAGCTTCCCTTTTTCTTTTTAACTTTTTATCAACAATCGCCGAAGAGCTGAAGTTATTGAATAAATTTATATATAAATATTATAACTGAGATTGATGCAGAATTGTATGATACATTCAAAAAATCCTATTATTGTTAAAATACTAACCTCTCTGGGGGATTACGTGGGCTTAGGGATTCTTTTGTTGATGTAATAGATATTGTTTCATGATGGCCAGCCTAAGCGATCGGGGTAAAAGGTCTAAAAATGGTCGTTGCGACCTCGATCAAGTAGACTAAGTCAATCAAGAAGAAATCAACCACTCAAATCTGATAAAAACAAGCAAGCACAAGATAGAGCGATCTAGCTATAGGATTAACCTGGTATAGCTCCCAGGGTCGAACACAAGGAGCACAGATTGGCTAAATAGCCTACGATGTAGTCAGAAATCCGAGGGAATCTTTTTTAGTGGTTTTTATTTGTTTTTATATTTTTTTAGATTTTTTTAAATTATAAAGAAAATGAAAGAAAGGAAAAACAAGGCAACTTCCACAATTTATTAAACACACCAAAAATCAAACAAAAATTCCAGAAAATTGGTTTTTAGGTTTTTTACTGTTTTTGGTGAATTTTTGGAATTTTTCTAATGGGTAAATTATTTATTAAAAATCAAACAATGCAACAAAGAAGAGGTACTGTCCAGCAAGGTTAGAAACTCAAAAATAAAATATTTAAGAGTTTCAATCAACCCTGGAGGTAATTTTCCTGTAAACTAGAAAGAATAAGGAAAATTTAGGCACCCTAATTATTGTTTTTGGATTTTTAATTTATTTATTATAATTTTTATGAGTTTTTAGGGGTTTTTGAATTTTTAAGGTTTTTAAGTGATGATAAATAGCCAAAATTGGCTAGAAAATCACACAACAAGCAAACTACAATACCTAATTTTTTTAGAATTTTTGGTGGAGTTTTTATATTTTTTTGGTATTTTTAAAGTCAAACAGTGGCAAAAATAGGGGTTTTTGAATTTTTAAAAATAGCAAATGAAATCAAAAATGTCCTCAAAAATTCATAAAAATTCTACACCATGGCAGGAGCCATGTGTCAAATTTTCATCGAATTTGGAGGTGGTTTGATATTTTATTCAAAAATAAAGGTGGGGCACTGTGCACAAGGACCTAAGTGCAAATACCCAAAAGTTCTGGGGGTCTGGTGCAAAATACCCAGCAAAACACGTGCCAAGCACGTGCCTGGGGCACTCAAGGACCCAAATGTAAGAAAAATAAGTCCCGAGGACCTATTGATAACTCGTATCAAAAGTCCAGGGGGCTCAGTTGCAATTTACCCAAAATAAAACGCACATGCGGAAATAAAGCATTCACAGGGGTATATATGCAAATAAACAAAACTTTTTATTCAATGAATAACATCCAGAACTACAGGGCATCTTATGCAAAATTCCCAAAATAACACGTGACGAAGCACGTGGTTCACAACTGGCAGGGGTATAAATGCAAATAAAAATAAGCACGAGGGTCTCTATGCAAATATCCCAGAAAATAAACAACTGACTCGACAACTTACAGGACTGAAACGAAATAAAGCAAAGATAAGGGCCTAAGGGTAAATTACCCTTTATTAAATGGAGTCGTTGGATGCGCGCCACGTGTAGATCGGACGGCTGCAGAGGGTGGGCGCTCCAGATGGTGTCTCCTCGGATCGGACGGTGGAAGCTACTCCTCGATCGGACGGCCAAGATCTGATCTGGAGCGATGAGGACGATCGGACGGCGATGGAGGGTCCTCGAAGAACAGGTCCCCGGCGAGACTCGCCGGGCTCGTGCGTGCGCTAGGGTCCTCCGGTGAGCCTCCTGAAGGTCGGAGAAGAATCGCGGAAGGCTCCCGCGTCTGCCGGTGGTCTCCGACGGGCAATCCGAGCTCCGAGGAGCTCGAGCAAGGCCGGCGGAGCTGGGTCTCCTGGCTGGATGGCGAAGGGCCTCAGACGCCCTCGTTTCAACCTGAAAAACGAACCAGAAGACTCGCGGGTCGAGGGCAAAGTACCTCGACCCGGTTAGGCGGCGTGAAGGTGAAGTGTGAGTCGGAATGGCGAGCTCCGGCGGGGGTGGTCGGTGAAGGAGCTCGGATCCCAGATCCTGTGCGATCTGGGTTGTGTGGAGGGGTGAAGAAGGTGCGGAGAGGTCTGGCGGAGATGATGGCGGTGTCGGAATGGAAGATGGGTGGTCGGAGGTGCCTGGCGAAGGCGGCGGAGCTACGCTAACAGTAACTGAAAAATCAAAATCTAAGCTATCCTACGGCCTAAGGGTTCTACCTGGGTGGTCGGAGAGACTGGGGAAGAGCAGGGGGTGCTCCTGGTCGTAGCCTCGAGGGTCGTCTCGGCCCGAGGCTCGATGCTCGACGCTGGTGGCGGAGCAGCGGCGGCGAAGAACGCCGGATCAGTGGATTCGCCTCCTCGCCTCGCTGCAACAAGGGCAAACGCTTGCTGTCACTCTCGCGGTGCCTATGGAGGTCACTGGGAAGAAGGAGAAGGTCCAAAGATAAGGCGCGGAGGCGGCGGAGGTCGGGATATATATGGTGACAGGTGCGATTAGGGTTGGGTGGAGACAGCGATGGAAGGCGTGGATTTTGTGGCGAAAGATCGGGCGAGGATGAGGGATGATCGGCGAAGAATTCGGGCATGGGGTTCGCGTGGGAGACAGCCTGGAGATGCGTGGAAAAATCGGCGAAGGCGGGGCGGCACGCATCTTCCAGAAAAGGAAGGAGTCCGCGGGGGAGTTGACCGGGGTCAACAATCCCCCGTGGACCAATCAGAAGCTGCCACGTGTATTTAATTTTTGTTTATTTATTTTAAGGTAGAAATAGGCCGAATTAAAGAAAACTCAAAACATGAAATGTTTTTCTTTTATTTTTTTCTATTTTTTGGTGATTTTTAATTAATTTTTGGAAATAAAAATAGGGTAGCTATATATATAGGTATATGTACACTATATGGATTTTTATTTTTGATTTTTTATTTGTTACTTTTATGTATTTTTATGCTCATTTTGTATTTTATTTATTTACATCATAAAATATGGAATAAAATGGTATTTTTATTTTATTTTAATGATTTATACACAAGGGTGAAATAAATAGTTGTATATATTTATATACATGGTATTTATACAATGTATTTTTGTATTTTTAATTTTGTAATTTTTATTTGATTTTTGTTTTGTTTCTTGTTATTTTATGTATTTACAATATGTAACATAGAATATTTACAAAAAGTTTAGAAAATAATTTTATTTATTTATAGGGTTAAATAAATACATTGGTGTGATTTATGTACATGGTGAAGGAAGGGTATTTTTGATCTTTTTGCTTTTCATCTTTTTATTTTGTTTTTAATAGTTTCTAAATATACACACAATATGGACAAACATATTTTTGGGTGAGGAAAATATAATTTTATGTATTTACAGAAGTATATACACATGAGCTCCTATCTCCCTCTACTTTGGCTTTTATGCGGTCAGGCCCATGCTGAGCCCTCCCTTGGGTTAGGTTGCTCAATATTTATTCTAAATATTTCCCTCTTTTTCTTTTTGCTCTTTATTCTTTTATTTTGTGCACAAAAACATGCTAATTATAGGTTTTTACACAATGCATGCTTTTGGTAATTATTTGTATTTACATATATCTACATGTATTTGCAAAGGTTTTTGTAGCTAAAATAGAAGAATAAAGAGTGATGAATGGGTATTCATCATTTCACAAGATGTTGGTTCATATAAGCTGCCACCTATTTAACATAATATAAAGGCGTTATAAATATCATAACAACATCAAATTAACATATAATGAGAAATGTTACAAACTGTATACCAGGAGTATGTTGGTAGGACAGTGCTGCATCAGAAATTATTTTGATAACTTTAAACTGCACACTCTTTCTAAAATCACGATATCCTAAAACCACTCTGAAATTGTAGGTTTGTCCGATCAATCCATTGAAACTTGGAGGAAGTACCAGTCTGTCATTATTCGGATTGGACGCAAGAACTGAACATGTTATCCCTACAAGTTCGGCAACTAAAGAACCGAACAGAACAAAAGATGTATGCCCAGTCTTGTCTTGAACGATTGCATTTAATTTAAACCTGCCAAATTTGAGAAATCTCAGGGTTTTTATAAACTTAATGAAATCTACGTAAATTTATCAGAAACAGTAAAGAATTTACCATGGTAATGCAAAATCCTCAAGATGACAGCAACGATCACACCAAAACTTATTTTCAAATTTCTTTAAACCAGCTTTACATTGAGTACATGCGTTGTACCACCAACCATCAGAGACATCAATGTCAATTATTGTTGCTCTACAGCTAAATTTCATGTTCTGCATTATTGTTAATCTTGAAGTGGTAGTTAAAGCAAAAAACAATATAAATTTTAAGCAACAGTCGAATATTTAAAAAAATAAGCAAAAAATATCACCTGATGTTGTTTGGGGTCAAGTTTTTCAAGTTCAGATATTTCCTTTTTGTTATTTGACATTTCATCTGTAGGACTCATGGTTGTGAATTGTTTGTCCGACATTAACGTAGTCATTTCGAGGGGATCGATCCTGATGAAAGAAGTAAGAAAGGGAAAATTTTTTAATCGAATAATACATACAATACGAAACCGATGTTGAGTAGATTAAAATGGAACTTATTTTTGTCGAAAAGAGATAACTTCAGGAATTTGAAGACAATACGAAACCAATGTTGAGTAGATTAAAATGGAACTTACTTTTGTCGAAAAGAGATAACTTCAGGAATTTGAAGATCTATGTAAAACCTTGTAGCCGAAGATGAACAAAGGCACGTTCTACCTGGAGGAAAAAATAAAGTAAAAAGAAATTAGTAGTTAGCTATTATGTTACGCTTACTTAATAATAAAAACATACCCATGAAAGTTCGTACAGTCATTCCAGCAAAAATTATTACTACTGGATTCGATTTGCTCAAAACAATACTTTCTGGAAACGTTTCAGCTATCTTGCCCCACAAGGTCACCAGCAACTTTCTTTCACTATAGATTAAGCCATTAAGTTCTTATTCGAAGGAGAATATCTTATTTAAATGCATTTAGAAGAATTAAAGTAAACAGAAACAATACTATCACCAACCTTAAATCCTGTATTTCTAAATTTTTTTTGAGTCAATTTTTCTTTTACATAGGTATCTCCAATTCGACTTACAGAAAGGACGTGGCCAATAACATCTGTAAGAAACAAATAGTATTTATACGTGTTACTGAACAAATAAAATGTTTACTAAAAAAAACTACATACCGGTTAGGTGGTTATCCTTGTATATTCTTGTTCCAACTTCGTCAAAATCAACAAAGAAGAATTTGTGATGTGAAATAGCATCAATGTTTTGTTCAATCCGAGTGAGGTTAGTTGTCCTTGTGAATCTTAGCATCAGTTCATTTGGAACAACTCTAAAATTTGGTTTGCTTGGGCAGACAATAAAATTTGCGACACTATAAACATCACCTTCATGTAACCGGTGTTGGAAGTAACCTATATCTATACATCTTATGGTTCCCTGCATTGCTGTATCCTATAAAAGGGAAAACTTCATTATGAGAAATCTGAAATATTATACTATTAATACAATAAAGCAAGTATATAAAATTATCATAATTTAGAAGTTAGCAAAGTTACAAATGTATTTAATATATAACGTAACATATATAATAATATATATATATATAATAGTTTATAACATTAGGAGTAGTTATTAACACCATTAACAAATGTTAAAAAGGAAAAATATTTTTTTTATGAATTTCTGGTAAGAGTGGTAAACGATTAATTTGTGGTAAGTTACTCATTTCTAATTTATCTTTTTAACATGACCAATGGTCTCAAGTTTTAAAGATAGGGTAATTTGAACATTCCACTGGAAGTAAACACTAATTGCATTTGTAAGTAAATTCGCAATATATGATTTCTATCAAATAAAAAAATAAATTTAGCAGAAAATTTAATATTCGGAAGCTGTAACTATAATACAAAAAGACCTGAACTTACCATTTCATCGACGACCACAAAGTCCATACTTATGAGTTCATTGTCAAACTTGGGATTCAAGGAATTCCAGATTCGAACGAATCGAACCCTTATTCTAAATTGATCTTTTGACAGTGTTAAAAGCGAAAGATTCTAGTATTCCATCTTGGAGATTAACCTACAAGGAAAACTTAAAAATTAAAAAACTATCTATGAACATACCATTTAATTCAATGAAAAGATATGAAAACTCACCTCAACAGCATATAATCAATACAAAAAAAAAGCATAAGAATCTGTATCTTGCATTATTCTTTTATTCCAAAACTAAGTAATTACAAACTGTATAGCAAGATGATACTAACTTACAGCAAGGATAAAATGCTTCCCATGTATTGGAGAAGTAGAGTCCATATTAATACTTTATAAATAAATCAAGGAATATTGTTGAAAACTTCTTTATAGACAATATTACGAGTATATCCATGGAAATTATTGTCATCATCGACTATGAAAATTTTTAAGCCACTTCTAGATGTAACACGTGATATAGCAACATAAAGTTGTCCATGACAAAATACTGATACAGGAAGATATAATCCTAATTTCTTAAGAGTCTGACCTTGACTTTTCTTAATTGTCATCGCATAACAAATTCTAACTGAAAATTGTTTTCTCTGCAATATAAATGGCCATTTTGTTTCCCTTACTTCAAATATAATTCGAGGGATATAAACTTTGCGCCCTTTATTACTTCCAGTAATTATTGCACCTTCTATAATCTTTGATGTTAATTGGGTAATAATCAATCTTGTTCCATTACAGAGACCATTACTTTGGTCGAGGTTTCTTAACAACATTACTGGTAATCCAGTCTTTAATTTTAAGGTATGATTCGGAACACCATTAAATTTTAAAGAATTTAGAAACTCTGTTGGATAAAGTAAATCAACATCAATTTGACTTTTTGAAGCTTTACTTACCTTGTCACAACTCAGGTATGTTTTTTCTTCATTTGGTACCAATGACAACATATAATCGTTAATATCATCTACTGCATGATTTGTTGGTGTCACGATACAACGATCACTCAAGTATTTCTCATTATCAATTTTTTCAATGAAATCTTCATATATAAATAATGAAAATGATTGTATGTTTGCTTCATTTGAACTATAAAGTAAGTCAGCCGGAATTTGTACCCATGTTTCTTCTTCTTCATCATGATTCTTCTTAATCATTGGTACTATCCCACAACCAATTTCTAAAATCCATTTCTCAAAATTGTTCTCTAATGTTTGGGAGAAATCATCTAGCATTTCATTACAACATAAACGCATATTAGTTGACAGCTTAAAAATTTTGCAATGCTCCCATAATTTGGACCTATTAACTGAAGCGTTTACAATGTCAACTCTTCTTCCATTGGTAAGGACTGGCAAAATTTGTTTAAAATCACCACCTAATACAATTGTAATTCCCCCAAAAAGACGCATATTTCCATGTTCTACATCAAAAGGAATAATATCTTTTAATGTTCTATCTAAAGCTTCAAAACAATATCTGTGATTCATTGGAGCTTCATCCCAAATGATTAATTTTGTTCTCTCAAGAAGTTTTGCCAAATTTGTTCCTCTTTTTATTTGACATGTTGAATTTTCATCTAGGTTCAACGGAATCTTAAATCGAGAATGTGCAGTTCTACCACCTGGTAAAAGTAGCGAAGCTATACCAGAGGAAGCTACTGCAAGAACTATTTTTCCTTCACATCGTAATTTAGCCATAATTGTATTCCACAAGAATGTTTTCCCAGTACCTCCATGGCCATAAATAAAATATAATCCACCAGTATTATTAGCAACAGATGTCATCACTGAATCATAAATTGTACGTTGTTCTACATTTAAACGGCCTATATTTTGATGAAATTCATTTATAAGATCGTTTACATTATAACTCATTTCTTCTACTATTAGTCTGTTGTTGGTAATATCAGTAAACAATCTGTCACCCAAGTGAATATTGAAATCTAATAAAGACATAGAATTTTCATTCGAAATTTTTTCAATCTCATTTAATCCAAATTTTTTTTCTTTCTCATACGTATTTTTATCTAAAATCTGCAATGTATCTCTATAGATATATTCATAATCTTCTGATAACAAACTCCAACAACTATTCCATAATTTTAAAGGATCACCAACTTTAGAATGCATCAATAAAGTTGCAAATAAATGTCTCATGGCAATAGCAGTTGCCCATTGTGACGCATCTTCTATTGAGGCATACCATTCTTTATCATCTCCTAATAATCCTAAAGCATTACATGCACCTTGATAGGATTCAAAAACAACACCATTAATCGTTTTAATTTCTTCAAAATTTCTTGGTCCCTTAATAATATTAAGTAACATTCGCATATAATATAATTCACCAGAATTTGGATGAATATAAGCAATTCTTCCTATACATCTACCTTGTTTTCTCTGTGTCCATATCCGTGTTTTATTATTCCACACCCAATATCTAGGGAATTCTGTATAAAGAAGTTGTCTTGCTTCTGGGCAGTGTTCATTTGTAGTCATCCAAGAAGTAAACATAGTAACTTTAGCATAATCTGTATTTAGGATATCTTCTAATCGTTCATGTCCTTCAAAAGTAATCACATTTTCAAAAGGTAAGTGGATTGTAAGTCTTTCTACGGAAGGATCGCGAAATTGAATTGGAAATTGTAAAATTCGTCACATTGCTTCATAAGATGATATGTATCGACAGTCTAAATATTCCTTTATCTCATCTACATAATCTTGACCAACCTTTAATGCTTCATTCTTTTCTATACAATTTTGAAGAATAACATGGATTCTATCAGGTCCTTTATTAATATATTTATATAAATATTTAATAGCTCGAGATTGATTACACCATTCAACATTAATATGTGCTTGGTATCTTACAATCAAATTTCTATTGTAAGGAACCACATATCTATTATCAAATATAATATCATTTTTAATAAATTTTTCACCATTATCTCTTCTTCTATAAGTAACATATCCATTTTCATCTATAACTGTTTCATTATTAAACATTTTTGGAAAGAACTTAGAACACCTCCCATTTCTCATGCACGGAGATCTATTATTAAGAATTCCACATGGACCGTGAAGCATAAATTGAACAACTGTATTATATCCCATAGGATCATTATCTTTGGAAGGTAATTCAGCTGTTATCATAGAATCTATCAATGTCTTACTTTCTAAAATATCTCTTTGTTGCCAAATCAATATATGTGCATGAGGTAAACCTCTTTTTTGAAATTCTATTGTATATAAAATACCAACAAGTTTTTCAAACTCCTTCATTGTTTTAATATAAGTTATAAGATCATTAAGTTTCATTTTGAATATTCTACTAATAATATCAGGACGGTCTTCAGCTCTTTGACCAGGTATAATCTCTAATGCTCTTTTTATTTCCCTCCATCTCGCATTACATGTAAAGGTCAGAAATAAGTTTGGATGACCAAAAACTCTACAAATTCCCATAGCATCTTGATAATTTTGCATCATATATCGCGGTCCTCCAGTAAAACTTGCTGGGAGAATAATTCTTTTTCCAATTGCTTTTCCATCGGTATCACCTTTATCAATAGCGTCTCTTATTCCTTGGTAAATCTCAGATCGTAATTCCTTCTGATTTTGCCGAATATAAAATAATCTATCTTCCTCAATACAATAATAAGCATCAACAATATACTGTTGTAGCAAACGACCACCTCTAATAAGTGTCTTCCCATCACTATGTCGTTGCTGCAATCGATAACAGTAAAATTCCCTCATAGTAAGGCGATCACGAATATTACTTGTCTGCCTATTGCCAGTCACATGTTTCATTCCAACAGCAAATCCATCTTCACCATATGGAAAAAGAAGTGGATACTGCATTGCCATAAAAGAAGGATGTAATTCATTAATCCTTTTCAAACTTCCATTCCTATGTTCAATTATAATATCTCGATTTCTACCCGAATTTCCGAAGTCACCTACAACTAAACCAGCAATTTCTGATGCCATTGGAATATTATATTGCAAGTTACTTTCGTTTCTAGTAGAGTGTATACGTAAGGATATTAACTCATTCGACACATTGTTTAACCGATCTTTAACACTTCTAAAGGCTCTCACAATTACATTAATTTCGTCCAACATTTTCATCAAACCTTCAATAATATGACGGTCTAGATCATCAACCTCGGAAGTATTACATATTGCTTGAATTCTATTCGAGACTTCATTCTCAGTATCATAAATATAAAGTTGTGCAAATTTAGGGATCTCACCAACATTCGGTAATAATGATCATATACGGTGATAATTTTGTCCAGACACACGAAATATATAAGGTCTAGGTTTCTTGTTTATTTCATGATCAATTTTTGCACCAATAGATGTGAAAGAAAACATCGAATTGTATATTCTAATTTTATCAATAAATTTCTTCGATGTAAGTCCTTTTTCATGATTAAGTAACATTTCAAGATAAGAAGGTGTAGGAGGTAAAGGTTCTAACATGATTTTCCCTTTACCGCAACATAAAGGAAATATAGGTTTACTCCTTCTTCGAGACTTCTTAAGGCACTCATCAAACCAAAATATTGCTCCACAGTATTCGCAAGTACAATCTGGATAACCAAAATCTACTACTGCATTCAAGTAAGATTAATATAACATAAGAAACATATATATAGAGAAAAATATCCCTAATTTCATGGCAGTACTAACCTTCAGGTAATTCAGGGAAACTATTCTCTCTTCTATTTTCTTTAGGCAGACAACCACTGGATGATTTCTTATCATTTAGGATACTATATGATTTAGAAGATTCGCCTATTTCAGGTATACTCACACAACAATCTGAACAATCTAATTTCCTTTTCTTCACACGCATTATATCCATACGTCTCTGTCTGTTTGTTTTATACAAATTTCTTAGATCTACAACATGGTCATTACCATCCAAACCCATATATGTTTCTTCCATTCGACCAATTTTTAGAGTACCTAATATAGCCAAGCAACCAGTTTTGTATGATATGTTGACCTACAGAAAGACATGTATATGTATTTAATAACAAATCTTAATACAACGGAAACACAAACACCACCAACAATTTTCTTACTATACCTCTTACAGCAAACATAGCTGAATTATACTGATGCAAAAAAAACAACAATAGGGGAAGGTAGGAAAACAGTTGTCTATAACATGCTAACCTACAAACGTAGCTGTATTCAACTCCTGATACAACAGAAACATAAATCTCACCCACAATTTATTCAACCATATCATATATGGGAAAAATAGGTAATTTATATCAATTAAATAGAGCAAAACAAATAAAATTTACTCTGCAATTGAGTGCAGGAATAATTTGCTGAACATTAACGATCTTTAATTCTATACCAAAGCAATATCACATATCAAGCATACAGGACAAAATACCCTAAAATTTCGCATATAGCGTTGACACAGGAGAGAACCATAAATAAAAAAGAGGGTTACCTTAAATCCTTGTGTTTGTCTTTCTGTCAATATTGACCTGTTACAAATTAACAGAAAATATGTATTATAAAGGTAGGAACAGATAATATCCGAGCAGAAAAAATTAAAGGAAATGGTTGCAATCGGTAAGTTAAATTACAAAATATCACACCACAATTACAGTTGACAAACACAAGGAGTCCAAATGCAAATTGAAGTTACGCACTCTCAACACGTAAGAGTAAAGTATTGCAAGAAAGTTACCTTCCCAACTGGAAACGACAGCTATACGAAGTCAAAATGCAAATTGGAGTCACGCACCATCAACATGTAAAAGGAAATTTGTGTGAGACTTCATTAAAACAACTGTAATACATAAGATAACACAAACAGTCATCGTATATATAATATCATCGATAGATACATGTGTGAAATTAAACATTAAATTATCTTAGAATTGCAAAAGTTATTTGAAAAAAATCTTGAAGTCACCGTTTGATTCAAAAGGTAAATATCTTACCAAACGCCAACTTGAAACAGTAAAGAAATTAGTATTCAATCGAATTACCAAAACGAAAAAAATAAGCAAGTTAGATGGAATATCACATCCACCAGAGAGGAACTTACCTTCTTAGCGAAAAAACGACAGCCATAGTAAGTTAAAATGGAAATTCGAATCACGCAGCATCAACAAATAAAAGGAAAATCTTGTCAGAAAACATGAAAACAAACGCAATACATAAGACAACAGGAACAGCCATCATATACATAATCTCACGAGTATATACATGCAGCACGAATCACCATCAACATACAAAAGTAAAAGACGAAGTCTATACTAACATAGACGTTTATCTTTCTGTCAATATTGAGCTGTTAGAAATCAATACAACTAACATAGTACAAAGTCACAAACAGATAAATTGTGACTAACAAAATCTGTAAAAACTGTTTTCAATCTAAAAAGTAAATTTTATAATAACGCCACGCAATTACAGTTGACATTAAGAATAACATGAAACAGTAAATAAATATACAAGTGTTCCCAACAGTAAAAAAAATTGAATTACAAAAGAGAAAACAACAAACGAAAAATTAAACTAACGTAGCAAATCAGCAAATTAAACTGGCCTCAGACAATACAGGTGATCTGTACACCGCTGCAAGAAAATTACACAAGAAATCGATTGAAAAAAACATTTACATTGACTAAGAAGATATAGAAGAAAAAACGATCAAGGAAAGTAGCATCCGAAATAAACAAAACCAGATGATAAAGAAAACAACAATAGAACAATCGAAGGTAAGAGGAACAGAAGAAGAGGAACATAAAAACAACAGAGGGAAAAATGCGTAGACGATGTTAACATAGAAAAAAAGCAACAAACAAAAACATGAACTAACGTGACAAATCAACAAACCATACAAAACCGACAGGGAGACCGCTCATCTCTTCACCACTGTAAAAATTTAGATGACATGCAGATTATAAAACACATTAACATTGCCTAATAACATAAAAAAAGCAAAAACGACGAGCGGGAATAACAGGCAAAACAAAACAGAAAAGAAAACCCATTTTCACAGAGACGAAGAACATCACCTTCCATCTATGTAAAGAAAGCTGAGGATCGAAAACATGGACAGCTGATAAACAAACAAACTGAGAATTGCAAACACAGAGCAGCAGCAGAATATTCGATGGCAAGAGGAATACAAGACGGGAAAAGGGAAAACACAATGAATACACGACACTAAGAGAAACAAAAGCGAGGAAGATGGAAAAGCAAGGATACGCCGTGTTGACAAAACCAGAGAAAAACACCACCTTCCATCCACACAAACAAATCCGAGGATCAAAAACGTCGACCGCTGATGAACAAATCAACTGAGAATGAACAACACGACCCAGCAAGAGAATAGACAGTGGTGAGAAGAACAAAAGAGGGGAAGAGGGAGAAGAGAATGATCACGCGATCTTGATGAAAACAAAAGAGGCGGAGATGCAAAAGAGAGCAGCGGCGTACAATACGAACTAAGTTGGGAGAAGAAGCGGCAACGGAATGTTGAAGAAGCGGAGAGGAAGAAGAAACCGTTCAGGCGATGATGGAGAGGACAGAACAGTCGGCACACGAAAGACAGCAGTGACGGATAAGCGGCGAAGGATTAGGGTTAGAATAGAAGTTAGACAAAAAAACTCTGCAAAATGTACAGGTGTAAGAAAAGGCTAATACACAGAAGCCACATTTGCCAAGTGGCTGAGAAGCACGTCTCGGAAATTTGCAACGCACAAGAAAACGAAGAAGCGAGAGAAGAGGGCAGGGTGGACACGTGATAACACCCAAAAGTACCTCAAGACCCGGGTGAAGGTAATGAAACAAGGGTCGTTGCGACCCGGATCTCAGAGAGAGGGTGTATCAAGAAAAATAACCACTCAGAATAGATCAAATCACTCAAAACAAGAAGAGCGGTCTAGCTATAAGATTAACCTGGTATAGCTCCCAGGGTCGAACTCAAGGAGCACGGATTGGCCTAGGGCCTACGAAGTAGTAAAAAGAGAATAAAATAAAAGAAAAGTGTTTTTTAGTGGTTTTTAATAATTTTTATATTTTTTTTTGGATTTTTAAAGGATAAAGAAAATAAAAGGAAACAAATATCAACACACTTAGGCAAATTATTTAACACACCAAAAATAAAGCAAAAATTCAGGAAAAAGTATTTTTATGTTTTTTAAGTTTTTAGGTGTTTTTGGTGAATTTTTGATATTTTTCTAATGGGTAAATTATTTTCTAAAAATCAAACAGTGCTAAAAATGCTGGGTACTGTCCAGCCAGAACCAAAACCCTCAAATAAAATATCTAAGGATCACAACAGGTTCTGGAGGTAATTTTCCTATATTCTAAATAAAATAAGGAAAATTTGGGCACCAGAATTATTGTTTTTGGATTTTTAGATTATTTATTATAATTTTTATGAGTTTTTAGGGGTTTTTCAATTTTTAGGGTTTTTAAGCAATGAAAAATAGCCAAAATTGGCTAGAAAATCAAACAACAAGCAAGAAACAGTAGCTAATTTTTTTAGAATTTTTGAAGGTGTTTTTATAATTTTTTGGTATTTTTAAACCTAGACAGTAGCTAAAAAGGATGTTTTTGAATTTTTAAAAATACTAAATAAAATCAAAAATGTCCTCAAAAATCCGTAAAATTCCTACACCATGGCAGGAGCCATGTGTCAAAATCTCATTGGATTTGGAGGTGATTTGATATTTATTCAAAAATAAAGAAAACCAACAGTGCACAGGGACCTTTCTGCAATTAAAGAAAAGTTCTGGACCCCTGGGACAACAACCCTGGAAAGTATAGGACTAAGAGTGCAAATTACCCTCCAGGCCACGCACGATGCGCGTGACTCAGGCCTGGAGGGACCTGATTGCAAATCCTATTTTTAAAAATAGAAAACGTAACAGGGCAAAAATACAGGGCCAGATATGCAAAAACACCAAATAATCACGTGTCGATGCACGTGTCCACAACAGGCAGGGGCATCAATGCAAATCTCATAAAAGTTAAGGTCCTAAGTGCAATTTTTACAAAAATAAAAGAACTACACTAAATATTTACAGGATTAAAAACTAAATGCGGAAAGTAAAGGGGCCTAAGACAAATTACCCCTTTTATTAATGTCGACGCCTGGATGAATGACGCGTGGCAGATCTGACGATGGAGATCAACGGCGCCTTTGAACTTGCGAACGTTGGGCTGATCGACGTCTGAGGGCGCTCCACGTGGCAGATCTGACGGCTAAGGGTGGCTGGAGATGAAACCCTCGTGTATCCGGCGGACGAGAGGAAGGCACGTGGCGAATCTGACGGACGCGAGTAGCTGGCGCTTCTCTCTCTCCGCGCAGACGGTCAAGATCGACCCTCGAGATGATCGGACGGTCACGCCTCGCCTAGGATGGATGGCTCAGATGATAACTGGGGCGATGAGGGCGATCCGACGGTCGGCGAGGACGCTGGAAGAACTGGTCGCCGGCGACTTTCGCCGGCCCTCCGTGTGCGCGATGGTCCTCGCCTACTGCCTCTGAGGTGCTGGGGAGCTTCGCCGTGAAGCCCCGCACCCGCTGCTCTGCTCCGATGGAGGCGAGGAGCTCCGGAGAGCTCCGGCGACGTCCAAGAGCTGGAGCTGCTGTGCCCAGAAGTTCCGACCTCCAGATGAGGTCGATTGGCCCTGAAACCTGCACAGTAATAAAGCTGGGTCGAGGGCAAAGTGCCTCGACCCGTCAGAGAGGGCGGAAGATGGCTGGTGGTGCGATGCGATGGCTCTCCGGCGAGCGGCGGAGGGGTGAGAGCCGAGACCTTGCTCCTGGGCGAGACAAGGGGTGTGAAGGGGCGGAGCAGGTGGAGAGGAGGCTAGCGGAGGTGATGGCGGTGTCGGATGATCGGATGGGTAGACGGAGACGGCTGGTGGAGGTGGCGGAGCTACGCTACTGCGAATCTAAAAACCTAAAGCTACGCTACTCTAATGGCTAAGGAAGTTACCTGATGGACGCATTCGACTGGGCTGGAGCCAAGGAGGCTCCCGGTCGTTGCCTCAAGGGGTCGTCGAGCTCCCCGAGGCTCAGGCGCGCACGCGGCGGCGCACGGCGGAGTCAACCACCGGATCAGTGATTTCCGGCTGCCCAGGCCTCGCTTCCACTCCAAATCACTCGCCTGTCACTCGGGTGGTCTGGAGGAGCTCACAGGCGCCGAGGGGAAGATCAAAGATGGCGTGAATAGGTCGCCGGTGACGACATTAAATATGGCGCCAGGTCCGAGAAGATGGTGATCGGGCGAGGTGCTCGGGCTTCGGATCTGGTAAACCCACCCCGGGCGAGGGTCCTGGATGATCGGGTATCAATCGGGGCCCGGGGTTAAGGAAGAAGGCGGTCGGGTTATCCGTGAAGAAAGTGGAGAAAACGGGTCGGGCGAGGGGGACCCGGCTCTGGTGGTCCTGGGGGGAGAGTTGACCGGGGGTCAACAATCCCCCGTGGACCAATCAGAGCCCGCCAAGTCTTATATTTTTATTTGATTTTTTTGGGGCCTTAAATGGCCGAATTTTCAAAAACTCAAAACATGAAAAATATTTGTTTTAATTTTTTCTATTTTTTTGTGATTTTTAATTAATTTTTGGAAATAAAAATAAGGTCTATATAATATAGCTATACATAGGTATATATACACTATATTGATTTTTGATTTTTGATTTTTAATTATTTATTTTTATACATTTTTATTCCTATTTTATATTTTATTTATTTATAGGATAAAATGAGGAATAAAAGGCTATTTTTATTTTATTTTTATTATTTATATACATAGGTTAAATAATTATTTATATACAACTATATACATGGTATATGTACAAAGTATTTTTGTCTTTTAATTTTGTAATTTTTATTTGATTTTTGTTTTGTTTCTTTTTATTTATTTTATGTACAATATATAACATGGAATATTTACAAAAAGTTTTGGAAATAAATAAATTTATTTACAAGGTGGAATAGATAAAGAGAGGTGGTCTATGTACATGGTGTAAGGGTATTTTTGGATTTTTGATTTTTATCTTTTTGTTTTGTTTTTAATAGTTCTAAATATGTACAAATATATACAAACATATTTTTGGTTGAGGAAAATATTTAATTTATTTATTTACAAATATATACAGGTGTGAGCCCCTATCTCCCTCTACTTGGCTTTTATGCGGTCAGGCCCATGCTGAGCCCTCCCTTGGGTTAGGTTGCTCAATATTTATTCTAAATATTTCCCTCTTTTTCTTTTTCATCTTTATTCTTTTATTTTTGCACAAAAACATGCTAATTATCTATATTTACAAACATGCATGCTTTTGCTAACTTTTCCTATTTACACATATCTACATGCATTTGCATAGGTTTTTGTAGCTAAAATATAAGAATAAAGAGTGATGAATGGGTATTCATCACCCCCCTATACTATACTTTGCTAGTCCCTTAGCAAACACTTATTTGAAAAAGAAGTGAAAAAGAAAGAAAAAGAAAAAGAGAATGTACATGGATCAAGGTTGATTATTAAACTTGCCTTCATTAAATTGAGGTATGGAGCTTAATCAGATCTTTGGATTATTAATGTGTCGGAACCTTATTCAGTCTTAAGCTTAAAACCTAACAGCCTCTAAGTTCCACTATTCTATAACCAAGACTCCTCAATGCTCCAGATTAGAACAAGTCATCAATCACAAACCCTGAAGACCATGAATCTTTTCTTGTCCTGTGAAAGTGAGGTCTAAGCTCTCCACCTCAGAAATGGCAACTTGACAACCCTCCCCAACAAGGTAACTCTATGACCTCAATCTGGCCACTCTTTCCTCGAGGAGCGGGGTATTCCCTTCTAAGTTCAAGTACAACCGGCTCAAGAAGAGGGGGAAGAAGAGAATGGGTCAAGGCCAGTGTAGCCAAGTACCCTTGGGAGCTTGACCAGTGTAGCCAAGTCTCCCTGCTGCAAGCTACAGCAGGTGGATCATGAAACCAAGCTTTGCTTATTGCACTTATATACATACTCCGGTGGGATTATCATTTTCTCTCAGACCCACCACTTTTTTGGAGTTCTTATCTTTTTGCATTTTTTTTTCGAGTGCATCTATACAACATGTACATGTGCAACATATATACAAGGAGTTTTTCCTCTTGAGCCAGTAGACTATCCCTCTTTTGAAGCTTCATCGCAACCCACAACTCCCGTCGTTAGACCTCATGGCAACCAGACCAAGTTGAGACGCACTTCCTTCACTAAATGAAGAAGAGAGGTTCCGCCTAGAAGTACTACCCTCATATGCTACCCCAAGTCAAGGAAGACTGCCTCCTCACCACCTCATCCGTAGAGAGCTCGGTGCATAGTGTGGTTGTCCAAGTAAAGCCATAATCTATATGAGTCATGTGTTGTTGTTAAGTGCTCTACTTAGGCTCATTGAGATGACATGTGATCATAGCCTAGTGGACTCAAAGAATTAAGTCACCATGGACCTGAAAAGCCTTAAACCTAAGCCCTATAAGGTTCCTCTTAGAATTAGGTGGATTAAGATCTTAATCAAGCTCCATTTCTCAATTTGATTCCCGGCTTAGTTTAAATGTCAACTATCATCCAGAAAAACTATATACATATGTACAAAAAGATGCATATTTACACAAATTTTACAATCATGCAAAATTTTTGAAAAATGTTTTGAAATCATGAATGATGATGCATGAAGTGCAAGTTTTGCAAAAAGATATTTACACACATTTACACAAGATTTTTGCAAACTTTTGATTTTCAAAACATTTTGGAAAAATTTTGTACTATATACATAATTTTGATACAGAAAATATTTACACCAGCTTTACACACAAAAGATTTTTGAAATCATTTTTACAAAAATAATTTGTACACTAGCTATGTATGTGCAAATAAAAGAAGATTATGTACATGAAAATTTTTAATTTTTGTGGTTTTTAGCCATTTTTATTTATTAACACACTCACACAAAGTACGAGTTATGGCTAAAGTATATATGAAATATATACACACCCCCCTATACTTAGCTCGAACGATGTCCTCAGAGTCAAGAGCGATGAAGAAGACATAACTCGTGCTTTGTATAGGGAAGTGAAAAGGAAGGCTATACAAAAGGAGAATAAGAAGTCAAAAGGGGCTCGGGTCTTCCCCCTATACTTAGGATCAAATAATCCTAAGTATAGCAGGCTGTATACTAAGGGAAAACCGAGTGGAGAATGTACAGGGTCTACCCCCCCTATACTTAGGGCAAAATATCCCTAAGTATAGGCATCAAAACAGGGGTAGCAAGACACGAAGAAAATCACGAATATATATAAGAAGGAGGACATCACTCCCCCTATACTTAAGGTGGAGAACCTTAAGTATAGGCAACAACAGGAGTGATGGAACAGAACGAAGAACAACCCGGTGTTTTCACCCCCCTATACTTAGGATGAGAAATATCCTAAGTATAGCAAAGATAATCCTAGGTGAGACCTGGGGTGAAAACAAGAACGGAAGAAAGAAGGATCAAAGTAAGACGAAACACGTATATACAAAAGAGTACAATGTTGAGGTGCCTCTCAACAAGCGCTAGATTTTACGCCCCTAGCTGGGCGCAAAGGCTAGGATAATGCAGTATCAAGGTTCAGGACGGCATCGGTAAGGCGAATGCCGTACTGTCGCCGCAGTCTCGGTGTGAGAACAACGACGAACTCAGCAGTGTAAAGTACGACACCCAGGTATGCAATCAAGCGGGTGTCTGCTACCGGCCAAAGATATGGAAATAAGTGGTCGGGATCCGGTAGCACAAAGGAAATCATCGGCTCTGGTTCAGACTGGAGTAGAAATGTGGAGCCGAAGAAATCAAACGTGGAGAAGGATGGATCAATCATGGAATCCTCCACGTCAATCACCGTCTCAAAAAGATGTGGAAGGTCAGGATCAGGAGACTCTCTAAGAAGACTGATATCCGATGAATGAAATGGAAGAAGATCAGGAAGATCATCGAATATCTCCAGGATGGGCTCATCCTCGCGAAGGTCGTCGAGGTGAGAAGAATCAAAATCAGAATGATCTAAAGACTCGGTTTCGTGTTCCGCCAGATCGGAGACACTCTCAGCAGGTGAAACCGAGTACTCATCGAGTGCGGCATCCTCCCGCAGATAACCCTCGGGGAGAGATGCAAGATCAGAAGTGAGAAGAAGAGGATCAGGATCTAGGTAGGCATCTGCGCTGCTATCAAGTGTCCACTCAGTGCACCAGGCTGCATCATCATCTGAAGTGTAAGTCTCGGCAATCTGGAAGCAGGAGAAGGAACTCGTCAACAACGCGGAAACTGGCAAAGTGTCTGCAGCTGATCCTCGCTCTGCGGCTATGCTGGCTGTCAGCTGGTCCTCAGGAAGTGTATCTATCTCAACGAAGTGGAGGACAAAAGGCTCGAAGACGGGACTCTCAGTGTCTGTACTCTCAAAGTGGTGTCCATCCTCAAGCTGTGGCTGCTGGGCTGAGTCCTGGTAACTGACTGCATCCGAGAAGTGTCTCTGCAGGAAGGAGACTGACTCCTCCGGGACTGGAAGCTGAAGTGTCTGAATCAATGGCTGCAAAAGCTGGGGCTCCTCCGGATCCTGGAGTATCAGAAGATCTGATATCCAAGACTCGTCAACAGGAAACTCTGGGGCTGACTCGAACTCCAACTGGAAAGCCAACGGGAACTCAAGTGGACTCTGGGTCCGAACCTCTGCTATCGCTGTCATCTCCTCTGTCAATGGTGCAGCATCATCCAAATCCTCGGACTGGTGTGTAGAAGCTGAATCACTATGTAAAGTGACACACCGCACTGGTACAACATCGTCCACATGTGTTGTCCCGACCATGGCATCTCGCGAAGAAGATCTCTGTGAAAGTAACCTCGAGATGGTATCCAGGAAGTGTATGTCGGAACTGCGGTGTGAACCGCCACATGTGGTAATCACCAGTGCTATCTGCTCCGCGGTCATCCCCCGCATGGAGATCTCTATCAAGTCTGTAAGTGGAAGTCCGTGCTCTGGAAATCTCCTCAAGAGGTCAAGAAACCTCGGCCATGCCTCGTGCAATGGCTCCTGGGGGTCAACTGAAAAGTCCATGATCAAAGACCGCATAAACTCTGCTCTACGTGGAGGAAAGTATCTCTGTAAGAACTCTCGGCGTAGCTCTCCCCACGTCTCGAATGTCCTCCCCAATCGTCGGTGCCATCTCATGGCTCTGTCGTGAAGCGTAAATGGGAAGGTCCTGCTCATCAGCTCATCTGCAGTGACATCTGAATATCTCTGTGCTCTACAAAACTCCTCGAAAGCTGACAGGTGAAGATACGGCTCCTCGTGTGCCTCTCCTGAAAATGTCGGCAGTCGCTGAACGTAATCCAAATCCAACACGAATGGACCTAATGTAGAAGCTGACTGAGCTCCATGTGCTATCTGCTCCTCCATCCCTTCGGAATAGGATATGTCTGCTAATCTCCACTGCTCTCTCTGGTCACCAACGGAGTGCGCTCTCAACTCAGCAACAACATCGTCCGGGTCTCGCATCTGCTCTAGCTGGTATCCCCGGACGTCTAGCACAGCATGCCCAGAGTGATGAGATGAAAGGGAGGGAGGGAGCGGGAGGTTGGTCGAAGATCCGACCTCCCTAGAAGGTGGACTGGAGTGATGGTCAGAGGATGGAGAAGAAGCCGTAAGAGTCGGCTCACAGTGAGGGTGATCCATCATCCAGGGATAAAGGAGAAGAAGGTGGAATGAAGGGAGGTGAGGGAGGGAAATAGAAGGAAGATGAGAAAGGATCGAAGGGATCTGGCAATCAAACAAGATGAACAAGCAAACCCCCAATTCACCTACGCACACAGAGCTGAAGACCGAAGGGATCGGTCAATTATCTTGTCAATTTTATTTTAGGTGATCATCCAATCTGTCAGAGCGATTACGTGAGGTCAATAGGTATCCAAATCTCTCTCAACCGACTGTCCCGTACTGAAAGCCGGTAATCAGCCAAGAGAAGATCGGAGGCTCTATCCTAATGTGCGGATCACTCTTTCGCTCATCCAAACCAGACAAGGAGGGGGTTACTCTCCCCAAGACAGATTTTCAGTGAAGTGTCTTTTAGGTCAAGTAAGATTAGCAGTCCCGATTTTATTGTTTTTGTTTTTAGATATTTTTCAATAAAAAGAAACGCCTAACGAATTTTTCGGTTCTCCTGATTATTAAGTCAAAAACAGGGGGGAGAAGACGAAAAAACCGATGCACGAGAAATCAATGATGCATGCAAAGTCAGAAAAGCGTACCTGCCTCCAGCTCTCTACATGCAGAGTGATCCGCGCATAAAATAAAGACAGAAAAGTAAACTAAGCTATATGATGCAACGGTAAAAAGCCGAGTCCTAAGACAAGCAACTTCTATTGATCGTGAAAAACAATAGTTAGTTAACCGAATCGAGTCCGGAGTCCGATCTTAGGAGTCACTCGGTGCCCGCCACTACGGGTCCTGCCAGCGCTGTATGTGACTCCTAACGGCACGTGGTCTCAAATCCAATTAAACTAACTTTTTTTAGTGAATTTTAGTAAGGTCCAATTACGTTCTATAGGAACAGATATTCTATTAAGTGTTGGGCCTTAGAAATCTTACGTCACAACCAACAAAAACCTATGTCTAGGGGCTCGAGCAAAAACCGCGAAAAGCCCGGAAAATGACAGTAAGAAAGAAAAAGAAAAGCCGCGAGAAAACCGCGAAAAACCGCGAGGTCCTAATGGGTCCCCCGAGCACGCCGGTGCTCGGCGAAACAGACCCGCTACGGTCTAAGTGTCTAAAAGTCTCAAAGTTCCTGTATTATTACAATAATAAATGAACTGAAAATAAACTAAGCTATCCTCTCCCACTCACTCTCTCTCTCTCGCTCTCTCCTACGGCTTCGTAGAGAAAGAAGCCGCCTCCGAACTCCGCGGCTGCACCGGCTCCTCGAAAGTCGCCTCCGCGGTCCTCGGGCCCTCGCAAGAAAGACAGAAGAGGGTGGTCAGACCAATAAAATAATCAAATAATAAATGAAAATACGAACAAGGGTATATATGCAAAAATGAGAAATAAAATAGTCACACAAAATCAAACAAAAATAAAAAGAAAAGAAAATCAAAATAAAACAAAATAAATCAAAAAGGAACTATGAAAAAAAGCCGCGAAAAGCCGCGAGCTCCGAAGAGCCGCGAAAAGCCGCGAAAACAAAAAAGAAAAGAAAGTCAAAAATAACTACTAAGCCGTGCTCCCCGGCAACGGCGCCATTCTGATAACACCCAAAAGTACCTCAAGACCCGGGTGAAGGTAATGAAACAAGGGTCGTTGCGACCCGAATCTCAGAGAGAGGGTGTATCAAGAAAAATAACCACTCAGAATAGATCAAATCACTCAAAACAAGAAGAGCGGTCTAGCTATAAGATTAACCTGGTATAGCTCCCAGGGTCGAACTCAAGGAGCACGGATTGGCCTAGGGCCTACGAAGTAGTAAAAAGAGAATAAAATAAAAGAAAAGTGTTTTTTAGTGGTTTTTAATAATTTTTATATTTTTTTTTGGATTTTTAAAGGATAAAGAAAATAAAAGGAAACAAATATCAACACACTTAGGCAAATTATTTAACACACCAAAAATAAAGCAAAAATTCAGGAAAAAGTATTTTTATGTTTTTTAAGTTTTTAGGTGTTTTTGGTGAATTTTTGATATTTTTCTAATGGGTAAATTATTTTCTAAAAATCAAACAGTGCTAAAAATGTTGGGTACTGTCCAGCCAGAACCAAAACCCTCAAATAAAATATCTAAGGATCACAACAGGTTCTGGAGGTAATTTTCCTATATTCTAAATAAAATAAGGAAAATTTGGGCACCAGAATTATTGTTTTTGGATTTTTAGATTATTTATTATAATTTTTATGAGTTTTTAGGGGTTTTTCAATTTTTAGGGTTTTTAAGCAATGAAAAATAGCCAAAATTGGCTAGAAAATCAAACAACAAGCAAGAAACAGTAGCTAATTTTTTTAGAATTTTTGAAGGTGTTTTTATAATTTTTTGGTATTTTTAAACCTAGACAGTAGCTAAAAAGGATGTTTTTGAATTTTTAAAAATACTAAATAAAATCAAAAATGTCCTCAAAAATCCGTAAAATTCCTACACCATGGCAGGAGCCATGTGTCAAAATCTCATTGGATTTGGAGGTGATTTGATATTTATTCAAAAATAAAGAAAACCAATAGTGCACAGGGACCTTTCTGCAATTAAAGCAAAGTTCTGGACCCCTGGGACAACAACCCTGGAAAGTATAGGACTAAGAGTGCAAATTACCCTCCAGGCCACGCACGATGCGCGTGACTCAGGCCTGGAGGGACCTGATTGCAAATCCTATTTTTAAAAATAGAAAACGTAACAGGGCAAAAATACAGGGCCAGATATGCAAAAACACCAAATAATCACGTGTCGATGCACGTGTCCACAACAGGCAGGGGCATCAATGCAAATCTCATAAAAGTTAAGGTCCTAAGTGCAATTTTTACAAAAATAAAAGAACTACACTAAATATTTACAGGATTAAAAACTAAATGCGGAAAGTAAAGGGGCCTAAGACAAATTACCCCTTTTATTAATGTCGACGCCTGGATGAATGACGCGTGGCAGATCTGACGATGGAGATCAACGGCGCCTTTGAACTTGCGAACGTTGGGCTGATCGACGTCTGAGGGCGCTCCACGTGGCAGATCTGACGGCTAAGGGTGGCTGGAGATGAAACCCTCGTGTATCCGACGGACGAGAGGAAGGCACGTGGCGAATCTGACGGACGCGAGTAGCTGGCGCTTCTCTCTCTCCGCGCGGACGGTCAAGATCGACCCTCGAGATGATCGGACGGTCACGCCTCGCCTAGGATGGATGGCTCAGATGATAACTGGGGCGATGAGGGCGATCCGACGGTCGGCGAGGACGCTGGAAGAACTGGTCGCCGGCGACTTTCGCCGGCCCTCCGTGTGCGCGATGGTCCTCGCCTACTGCCTCTGAGGTGCTGGGGAGCTTCACCGTGAAGCCCCGCACCCGCTGCTCTGCTCCGATGGAGGCGAGGAGCTCCGGAGAGCTCCGGCGACGTCCAAGAGCTGGAGCTGCTGCGCCCAGAAGTTCCGACCTCCAGATGAGGTCGATTGGCCCTGAAACCTGCACAGTAATAAAGCTGGGTCGAGGGCAAAGTGCCTCGACCCGTCAGAGCGGGCGGAAGATGGCTGGTGGTGCGATGCGATGGCTCTCCGGCGAGCGGCGGAGGGGTGAGAGCCGAGACCTTGCTCCTGGGCGAGACAAGGGGTGTGAAGGGGCGGAGCAGGTGGAGAGGAGGCTAGCGGAGGTGATGGCGGTGTCGGATGATCGGATGGGTAGACGGAGACGGTTGGTGGAGGTGGCGGAGCTACGCTACTGCGAATCTAAAAACCTAAAGCTACGCTACTCTAATGGCTAAGGAAGTTACCTGATGGACGCATTCGACTGGGCTGGAGCCAAGGAGGCTCCCGGTCGTTGCCTCAAGGGGTCGTCGAGCTCCCCGAGGCTCAGGCGCGCACGCGGCGGCGCACGGCGGAGTCAACCACCGGATCAGTGATTTCCGGCTGCCCAGGCCTCGCTTCCACTCCAAATCACTCGCCTGTCACTCGGGTGGTCTGGAGGAGCTCACAGGCGCCGAGGGGAAGATCAAAGATGGCGTGAATAGGTCGCCGGTGATGACATTAAATATGGCGCCAGGTCCGAGAAGATGGTGATCGGGCGAGGTGCTCGGGCTTCGGATCTGGTAAACCCACCCCGGGCGAGGGTCCTGGATGATCGGGTATCAATCGGGGCCCGGGGTTAAGGAAGAAGGCGGTCGGGTTATCCGTGAAGAAAGTGGAGAAAACGGGTCGGGCGAGGGGGACCCGGCTCTGGTGGTCCTGGGGGGAGAGTTGACCGGGGGTCAACAATCCCCCGTGGACCAATCAGAGCCCGCCAAGTCTTATATCTTTATTTGATTTTTTTGGGGCCTTAAATGGCCGAATTTTCAAAAACTCAAAACATGAAAAATATTTGTTTTAATTTTTTCTATTTTTTTGTGATTTTTAATTAATTTTTGGAAATAAAAATAAGGTCTATATAATATAGCTATACATAGGTATATATACACTATATTGATTTTTGATTTTTGATTTTTAATTATTTATTTTTATACATTTTTATTCCTATTTTATATTTTATTTATTTATAGGATAAAATGAGGAATAAAAGGCTATTTTTATTTTATTTTTATTATTTATATACATAGGTTAAATAATTATTTATATACAACTATATACATGGTATATGTACAAAGTATTTTTGTCTTTTAATTTTGTAATTTTTATTTGATTTTTGTTTTGTTTCTTTTTATTTATTTTATGTACAATATATAACATGGAATATTTACAAAAAGTTTTGGAAATAAATAAATTTATTTACAAGGTGGAATAGATAAAGAGAGGTGGTCTATGTACATGGTGTAAGGGTATTTTTGGATTTTTGATTTTTATCTTTTTGTTTTGTTTTTAATAGTTCTAAATATGTACAAATATATACAAACATATTTTTGGTTGAGGAAAATATTTAATTTATTTATTTACAAATATATACAGGTGTGAGCCCCTATCTCCCTCTACTTGGCTTTTATGCGGTCAGGCCCATGCTGAGCCCTCCCTTGGGTTAGGTTGCTCAATATTTATTCTAAATATTTCCCTCTTTTTCTTTTTCATCTTTATTCTTTTATTTTTGCACAAAAACATGCTAATTATCTATATTTACAAACATGCATGCTTTTGCTAACTTTTCCTATTTACACATATCTACATGCATTTGCATAGGTTTTTGTAGCTAAAATATAAGAATAAAGAGTGATGAATGGGTATTCATCAACACGTGGCAGGCGGGAGGGTGAAAACCCACTAATAGTAGTAGTATAGATTCCACATTTCAAACAAGAAAGAAAAAATTGTAATCTGCCGAACAACAAATCGTAAGAAGCAGTTAAATGTAATCTGCCTTATACAATCTTATGAGAAAAAACAGCATCTGATTTCAGGAGAAAACTCCACGAAATTTCGAGATATGAAGAGAAATCGAAAAATAAAACTAGGGCTCCTTGCTACATGAGGGCGGTGAGGAGAGCGACTTCTCTTTGCCGCAAGAGGGCGGTGATGGCGAGCGGACGAGAACGCAAGGGCCACTTTTTGCAGGTGTCCGACGGTAGCGAGAGGGGTGTGGCGTGAAGGGGCCTCGCTGCATGTGGTTGGCTGTTGCGGGATGGGGAAGAGTGTGTTGGCTTCTCGGTGCAGGAGGGCCTCCCGAAGAAGTGCGGCAACCACGAGAGGTGGTGGAGTGCGGGGGGCTCGCCAAAGGGGGCAACGCAATGGAGGGGAAGGTCGGGAGAGTTCGGGTCGAAAGGGGAAGGGAGAACAGGGAGGGAGGAGAGGGATGAAATGTTCTCTGCCAACATTGGGACCTGGACTTTTTTTGGGAATATGCCACGAAGATGAGCCGTTGGATGCATTTGAATCCAAGGGTTGTGCTAGCTGGTGCATGTATCTTCCTTACACCATGGTGCAAGCTCCCCAATCCCATATATATATATATATATATATATATGTATGTATGCATATATTATATATATAGAATAATATATATTGTAATATATTAACGAGATCCGCCTACAACCGAATCCAAACCTGCCCTGATCATAAATGGCAAGATGAATCAAACAAATTAGAAGTAATTCGTGAACTGATATGGCCGAGGAGATCTGCTAGGAGTAAGAAGATTGTAATGAAGCTCTGTACGGAAAAGAACAAATGGGAGGCAATGGAAAGCATCAGAAGCTTTGTGCGAGAAAATAAATGAGGACTGCATGGACCATTATATAGTAAGCCAGTAGCTTCCATGAGAACATGTAGGATGGTTGGATGGTGGGTCTTGTGCAGCACGGACATCCATTGCTAGGCAACTACAGATGTAGCTGAACGTGAACACATTAGTGCGCTTCACCAACTCCAAGTACATAAATGATATTTCAACATGATAACAATTATTTTTGAAGAAGATTCCACGTATAATAGAAAGCTAAAGAAATTAATCCTCCTTCTCTATCAATGTAACTTGGACATCCACGTTCAACCACCCCTCATGTTTTATGTACGAGTGCATTGAGTGTAATTAGTAATACATCTAACAACGGAATATTTAATAGCTTCCTAATGGGATATGGACATGCATATATATCGTACTTCCTTTTTAAGATATCTACTTTTAATATATAGCTTAGTAGGCAGCTTCTAAGTATATCTTATCTTGGATGTGATATGAACATACTCTTTTTTATACTCATTTGAAAGTATTTACGAGTTAATTTCTTAAAAGTATGATACCCACTAGGAAGTTGAAAAAATTCCAAAACTTCAGTACCCTAAACACATCTTTATTGTCTAAAAGTTAATTTTAAATGAAATATTTTAGAAATTGAAAAGTAGAGACGTATTCCTCTTCTTCTCTTTCTGGTAGCATTCGCAGTAGGAGCTTTAATACCAACAACTGCCTTTGAAATACATAGAATTCCAAGTAGGAGCTTTAATACCAACAAGAAATACATGGATTTGAAGTAGGAATCAAATTGAAGTGTGTATCTATTGCAGGTAAAGAGGGAAGAGATACCATATCTGTATCCACAAAGACGGTCTCCGGTAGTCAGCAAACATGAAGGTAAAGAGGGAAGAGATAAGAGCAGGTAGGGTTTTCGGTAGAATGCTAGCATATGTATAGCAGTGTTCACATGGAAAGCTGACACTCTGCGTATAGCAGTGCATATTTACACCATGTGTAATAGCAGTGTATAGTAGTGTGTGTTTACACAATGTGTAAGTATACCATATCTGTACCAAGAGAAATGAGCAGGTAGGGTTTCCGGTAGAATGCTAGCATGGCTACGGATAAGAAGAGTTTGGGTGGCATCCAAGACATGTTTGTATAAAAAGGAAGCATCTCCACAGCTTGACTTAATTGGCCAATAGTCATAGCAAAAAACTACCACATTCTTTCTGAATTATGTTTACACCATGTGTAAATATACCATATATGTACCCATGTTAGCTTTACATGTGAACATTGCTATAGTGCCATGATCCATATGAATACCCATTCATCACTCTTTATTCTTATATTTTAGCTACAAAAACCTATGCAAATGCATGTAGATATGTGTAAATAGGAAGAATTAGCAAAAGCTTGCATGTTTGTAAATACTTATAATTAGCATGTTTTTGTGCAAAAATAAAAGAATAAAGAAGAAAAAGAAAAAGAGGGAAATATTTAGAATAAATATTGAGCAACCTAACCCAAGGGAGGGCTCAGCATGGGCCTGACCGCATAAAGCCAAAGTAGAGGGAGATAGGGGCTCATGTGTAAATATTTATGTAAATAAATAAAATTATATTTTCCTCACCAAAAAAATATGCTTGTATATATTGTGTATATATTTAGAAAATACTAAAAACAAAATAAAAATTAAAAAATTAAAAAGACCAAAAATATCCCTTCACCATGTACATAGACCACCTTCTTTAATTATTTAACCTTATAAATAAATAAAATTATTTTTAAAACTCTTTGTAAATATTCTATGATATATTGTAAATAAAATAAATAAAAAGAATTAAAACAAAAATCAAATAAAAATAACAAAAATTAAAAAAACACAAAAATATATTGTACATATACCTTGTATATAGATGTACATATCTATTTATTTTACCTATATACATAAATAATAAAAATAAAATAAAAATAGCCTTTTATTCCTCATTTTATTCTATAAATAAATAAAATATAAAATAGGAATAAAAATGTATAAAAATAACTAATTAAAAATCAAAATTAAAAACCCTATATTGTATATATACCTATGTATAGCTATACTATGTAAATACCTTATTTTTATTTCCAAAAATTAATTAAAAATCACAAAAAAATAGAAAAAAATAAATTAAAAATATTTCATGTTTTAAGTTTTTGAAAATTCGGTCATTTAGTGGCCCTAAAAAATCAAATAAGAACTTATGGCTTGGCGGGCTCTGATTGGTCCACGGGGGATTGTTGACCCCCGGTCAACTCCCCCCCCAGGACCACCAGAGCCGGGTCTGGTTCGCGGACCCAACTTCTCCCACTTATTCCCACCAGACCCGATCACCATTTCGCCTAATCCAAGGTCCTAATTACTCCCCAGATATCCGGGAATCTCGCCCGACAGTGATCCTAGGGATCCGTGCTCAATCGAGCCGGACCCGAGCTCTTCTTCCCGGACCTGCACCCACATAAAAACCGAGCTCCGCCGCATTCATTCTCCATCTTTGGCTCGCCACTCTCATTCCCGTGACCTCCATTGCAATCCCTGAGGTGACAACTCGCGGTTGCCTTTGTCGCAGTGAGGAGGGGGTGCCCGGACCATTGATCCGGCGACGTTGCGCCGTCGTGCTCCGCCCCGTGCAGGAGCTCGAGCCTCAGGCAGTGACAACCTTCGAGGCGACGACCAGGAGCTACCTTAGCTCCAGCACAGTCTTTCGCACCGCCTAGGTAATCTTCTACCCTTCCCATTTAGCGTAATTTCTAGTTTCCCCCAATTCGTAGCTCCGACGTACTCCGTTGATTCCGGCCATATCGTGTACTTTCTCGATCATCGGAACACTCAGTCACCTCCGCCATCCCTCGACGCACCTTCTCCGCCCCTTCACTCAACCCAGCTCGCACAGGAGCTGGGGTTCGAGCTCCACCGTCCTCCGCTCGCCGGAGCTCGCTCGTCCCGACCCACAGTTCACCCTCACGCCGCTTCTTCGGGTCGAGGCACTTTGCCCTCGACCCGCGAAGCTCTTGAGTTGTTTTGCAGGTCAAGAGGAGGCCATCTGAGGCCCCCTCACATCCAGGCCAGGAGCTCCCCTCCGTCGACCTCGCCGGAGCCCCTCCAGGGCTCGGCTGGGCCATCGGAGGCCACCACCAGCTGCGGGACGACATCGCCGACCTTCTCCGATCCTCGGAGGCAGCTGAGGAGGACCACAGTACGCGCACGAGGCCGGCGAAGTTCGCCGGCTGAGTGTTCTTCCAGTATCCTCCACCACCGTCCGATCGTCCTCAGAGCTCCAGTTCCAATCATAGCCGTCCATCCACGGAGGAGCAGCCACTGTCCGATCCTTTCGAGGGTAGATCTGGACCGTTAGCGCAGAGGGAGAGGCACCAGCACCTGAGCACCGTTAGATCCTCCACGTGCCTCGCCCTGCACCGTCGATCGGCCCACGTGCGGAAGGAGAGAAGCGCCAGCATCCCAGGACCGTCCGATCAGCTACGTGGCGCGCATCCAGCCGTCGACGTAATAAGGGGTAAATTACCTTAGGCCCCCTTTTAGTTTCTGTTTTACGTGTCAGTCCTGTAAATATTTTATGCATTTTATTTACGTAGGGTAAATTGCACATTGGATCTCGTGCTTGTTTATATTTGCATCTATGCCCCTGTGTATGTGAGCCACGTGCTTCGTCACGTGCTTTGTCTGGGTTATTTGCAACTCTTATCCTGTAGTTCTGGAGGTTAATGATTGAATAGAAACTTTTTGGTAATTGCATATATGCCCCTGTGAGTATTTTTATTCCGCATGTGCGCCATTTAGTGGGTTATTTGCATAACCGTCCCTGGACTTTTTGGTACGAGTTACCAAAAGGTCCTAGGACTTGGTTTTTATTACCAGAAGGTCCCTGAGTGCCCCAGGCACGCGCCACGCGCGTGACTTGCTGGGAAAATTGCACCTGGACCCCCAGATCTTCGGGTATTTGCACTTAAGTCCCTGTGCACAGTGCCCCCTTTTGATTTTTGAATAAAATATCAAACCACCTCCAAATTCGATGAAAATTTGACACATGGCTCCTGCCATGTTGTAGGATTTTTGAGAATGTTTGAGGACATTTTTGATTTTGTTTGTTATTTTTAAAAATTCAAAAACAGCTATTTTAGCTACTGTCTAGGTTTAAAAATCCCAAAAAAATATAAAAACACCCCCAAAAAATCTAAAAAAATTAGTTACTGTTCTTCCTGTGTTGTTTGAATTTCTAGCCAATTTTGGCTATTTTCATTGAGCAAAAACCCTAAAAATCTAAAAACATCTAAAAACTCATAAAAATTATAATAAATAATCTAAAAATCCAAAAACAATAATTTTGGTGCCCTAATTTTCCTTGTTTTCTCTAGTATACAGGAAAATTACCTCCAGGCCCCTTGGAGATCCTTAAATATTTTATTTTTGGATTTTGGGCCTGGATGGACAGTACCTTATCTTTTTAGCACAGTTTGATTTTTAGAAAATAAAATACACCTTAGAAAAATCCCAAAAATTCACCAAAAACACTAAAAAACCTAAAAAACATAAAAACAATTTTTCTTGAATTTTTGCTTGATTTTTGGTGCTTTTAATAAATTGCTCAAGTGTGCTTTTATTTGCTTTCTTTTATTTTCTCATTATATTAAAAATCCAAAAAAATATAAAAAATATTAAAACCACTAAAAATTCTTTTATTTTATTTTATTTTATTTTTACTACTTCGTAGGCCTCTGGCCAACCCGTGCTCCTTGTGTTCGACCCTGGGTGCTATACCAGGTTAATCTCATAGCTAGGCCGCTTTCTTTTGTGCTTGATTGATTTATTTGCTCGAGTGGTCTGATTTTTCTTGATTGGGTGACTCTGAGTGATAGAGGTCGCAACGACCTATTTTGTACCTTTACCTCGTTCGCTCGGGTCGCCTATCAGAATGGCGCCGTTGCCGGGGAGCACGGCTTAGTAGTATTTTTGTCTTTATTTTTCGTTTTTCGTTTCGCGGTTTTTCGCGGCTCTTTGGAGTCCGCGGCTTTTCGCGGCTTTTGTATCTAGTTTCTTTTTGTTTTATTTTGTTTTATTTTGATTTTCTTTTATTTTTATTTTTATTTTATATTGTGTGTTTATTTTATTTTTCATTTTTGCATATATACCCTGACTTGTATCTTCATTTCTTTTTCTTTTCATTTGATTATTTTTTGGTCTGACCACTCTTCTTTTCTCTGTCTTGCGAGGGCCCGAGGACCGCGGAGGCGACTTTCGAGGAGCCTGAGCAGCCGAGGAACTTGGAGGCGGCTTCTTTCTCTACGAAGCCGCATGAGAGAGCGAGAGAGAGAGAGTTGAGTGGGAGAGGATAGCTTAGGACTTTATTTCATTTATTATTCTTATTGTAATAATACAGGGACAGGACTTGGACACTGTTTGGACTTGTGACCGTAGCGGGTCTGTTTCGCCGAGCACCGGTGTGCTCGGGGGACCCATTAGGACCTCGCGGTTTTTCGCGGCTTTCTTCGCGGCTTTTCTTTTTCTTTCTTACTGTCATTTTCCGGTTTTTCGCGGTTTTTGTCGAGCCCCTAGATTTAGGACTTTCTGGTGATTGTGACGTAATTGAGTAGGATCCACACACCTTAATGACATATCTGTTCCTATAGACCGTAATTGGACCTACTTAAAATAAATAATAAAAATAACTGACTCGCTAGCCTCCGTAGCCTACGTGCCGTAGCTCGTCCTGTAAAGCGCTTACTCCTACCCCCGATTTGTCGGGCAGGGGAGGGACGGGCCAAGACCGGACCCTTTGGCTTGGAGGTCGGTGACCGGTTAGACGGTTCTTCGCTAGAAGTTGCTCGTCTAGGACTCGGCTTCCCGCTGCATCATTTAGCTTAGTTTAAATTCTGTCTTTATTTTATGCGCGGATCATTTTGCATGTAGAGAGCTGGAGCAAGGTACGCATTTCTGACTTTGCATGCATCATTGATTTCTCGTGCATCGGCTTTTTCGACTTCTCCCCCCTGTTTTGGACTTAATAATCAGGAGAATCGAAAAATTCGTTAGGCGTTTTGTTTGCTTTGAAAAATACCTAAAAAGTGTAACCATAAAATTGGGACTGCTAAGATTATTGACCTTAAAACTCGCTCACCCTAAAAATTTTGTCTTGGGGAGAGCAACCCCCTCATTGCTTGGTTTGTATGCGCGAGAGAGTGACCCGCACCCTAGGTAGAGCCCCCCGTTGCTAAACCCGACTGATTACCGACTCTTCCGTGCGGGCCAGTCGGTTGGGGTTAGCATCGGATATCCCAACAGGTCACGTAAGCGCTCTGATATCTTGAGTGTTCACCAAAATAAAATCGACAAGATAATTTGACCGAACTTTTACGGTCTTCAGCTCGCGTTGCGTTGGTGAACCGGGGGTTTGTTTTTAGATCATAATTTTTCCAGATCTCATCCGCCCTACTCGCCAGATCAAGATGATGGGTAGACGGTCTCTTAGGCAGCCTCTGGCTGCACCACTTTCGGGCGCGTCTACCTCATCATCTAGGTTGGCTCGCGAGAGCTCAGACCCGCTCTCCGAGCCCGAGTACGACTCCACCCTGTTCCCCCTTGATCCCCTTTCTGATCTACCCGAGAGACCCGAGCCCGAGGAGAGATTGATACATTTGACAGCACATGAGTTGGGCTCGTTTGATTTTGTAGACGTCAAGATGGCCGGAGCAGGCAGTTCTGATGATCACTCCCGTCGACCAGAGCACATTGTATTAGACCAGGGAGCGATCAACTCCACCCTGATCGCATCACTCGATACAGTCCAGCAGCAGCTCCGCGATCAGGGAGCATTCATGATGGAGATGAGGAGAGAGTTGGAGAGGCTCAGAGCAGAGAGAGACCAGCAGAGCGAGCCCGAGGAGATCCCGGATGCAGATGCACAGGCACGAGCCGCAGCAGCAGCAGCCGCGGCCGCCGCCGCAGCGGCAGCTGCCGCAGGAGGAGCAGGACCACCTAGACCGATGCGGGAGTTGCACAACCCCGGATCTACACTGATGCACCATTGGGTTGTGGTTCCGGCTATCGTGGGGGACTTCAAGTTCCCCTCGAACACCTTGCAGATGCTTCCTCGGTTCCATGGACTTGCTACAGAGGAGCCCCACCTCCACCTCCAGGAGTTTTTGATGATATGCAGCACTGTCCACGACAGACATGTGGACCAGGACACGATCAGGATGATCGCCTTCCCCTTTTCACTGGCAGATAGAGCAGCCACCTGGCTGAAGCACTTGGGGAGGTTTGTCTATACCTGGGAGCAGCTCCGCACCGAGTACTTGAACAAGTACTATCCACTCGGGCGGACGAATGCAGCGAGGGCCCTGATTAGTAACTTCTCCATGTTCCCCAACGAGCAGTTTCACGAGGCTTGGGAGAGGTTCAGAGAGCTCCTGGACAGATGCCTGCACCACGACATCACGAAGCCGAACCTAGTTCAGAGCTTCTTCAGCGGGTTGTCACCAGAGCTACAGGGCATGGTGAACGCTTCTTGTGGCGGGTCCTACTTCGCCAAGGACCACGACCAGGTCTGGGCTATTTTTGAGGAGATGGCAGAGAATTACATGGTGATGTCCCAGACTCGGCTCTACACTCAGAAGACCCAGCCACATCAGCCAGGACCCGTGCAGTACCAGAGGAGAGCACGGGTAGATGCAGGTCCTTCCAGTTCGTCCGCAGCAGCAGCAGCAGCAGAGTCATCAGCTGCGGACATGGGTATCATCAGCGAGAAGTTGGACTGCATGGAGCTGATCGAGAAGAAGCAGTGCCAGAGTATCACGCAGATGGAGCAGATGGCACAGGTTTTGAGCGACATGAAGACACAGCTCATGTGTCTCCAGGAGGCACAGACGGCTTCTCAGCCCCGTCTTCAGTCGCGAGGCGACACCGGCAGCAGCAGCAGCTCGTCCCAGCGCTCCAGCACTCCAGTGCAGCCTAGACAGGTTCACCTTGTACTGGCGGAGCCGTACCAGCAGCCGCAGCCCACCTACCAGTCCCCACCATCTCCAGAGATGCAGATGGTGGTATACCAGCCGGACCAGCCTCTGGCAGTACTCCCGCCAGCCCCTTTTGATGCCGAGCCGTTGATGGATGTCAACGGGATTTGGTACGACCGCCCCCAGCCTGGGATCCGACGAGACCATCCCGGATTCAGGTGGGGGAGTGGTGGTGCCCAGCCCCAGCAGCAGCCGTCAAGACAGGGAGGGCAGTACTCCCATCAGAGAGACCAGCACCAGCCGCAGCAGCAGCCCCCAGCATATCAGCAGCAGTCATCCTATGGTCCTCGTCCCTATCAGCAGCAGGGACAGTCTTGGAGACGTGAGCAGCAGGCTCACCAGGGATACCAGCAGCACCCTCCATCCTACCCCTCTTACCCACCACAGCAGTTCCAGCAGCCTCACCCACAGCGAGGCCACCCGTCGGGCTCCCACGAGAGCCCCGCCTTGGATGATATCGCCCGCCTCCTCACGGACCAGCAGGCTACATTCCGACGGGAGATGGACGAGTTCCGCCAGGAGATGCGGGACCTGGTGAGAGGGAAGGCCGCCATACCAGCCCAGATAGAGCCCAATCCGAACAGCCTCAAGAGGAAATCTGAGCAGGTAGTACATACTGAGTTAGCCACTCCTAGTGATCCATTTGATGATACTTCTTCGGATCTATTTGATGCTGATTTTGTCACACTTAGGAGCGGTAGGACCCCAGCAGGCGGCGGCGCCTCATCTGAGCACCATCCCGAGGCGCCACAGGAGGAGGAGGAGAGTGGTACTGAGGCCGCTCCAGACGATGACGGTGGTACTGAGGCCACCAAGGATGATGATCCCACCGGCGGTACTGAGGCCGCCGCTTCACCATATCTAAGAGGTGGTACTGATGCCACGCATTCATCCGAGCCAGCTAGCGGTACTGATGCTGCACGACGTCTACCTTCAGCAGCAGCAGAGCAGCCAACCCGTGGTGGTACTGAGGCCACCGGTGTTTGTAGAGACAGAGATGTTGTTTTTCCTCGTGTTCATGTATCTCGGAACTCTGCTATTAATAAAGGAAAAGGTTTACTTTCTTCTGGTCCCACTGTGGTGCATGATGTATGTGTGGATCCGGTCCTTGAACCGTCTAGACCTTTTCCTAGTCCTTCATCTGAGAAGGACCCAGTGATCCCCTTCCCTAGAGCCCTTCAGATGGGAAAGGGGAAGAAAAATGATCCAAAAAAGAGAGAGCTTGAGGAGTTCAGCCAGAGCATGATTGATTGATTCCATATCCAGCTGACCCTCCAGGAGGCTTTGCAGCACATCCCCCTTCTCTAGCGATCTTTGAGAGAGAGGACTACAGTTAGGAGGAGGAGGAGGAACCACACTTCAGAGATACATGTGCTGACCAAAGCCACGTGCTTTGCGATCCAGAACCGACTGCCAGCCAAGAGGCCAGATTCAGGGGCCCCGTATGTCAGATGCCAGATCAGTGAGCAGTGGTTCGACCGTACTCTTCTAGATAGCGGATCGTCGATTAACCTTCTTCCGACAGCCCTTCTCGACCGCTTCGAGTTGGGCACTCTTCGACAGAGCAGGATAGTCCTTCAGTTCGTTGATCGATCTGTCAAGAGGCCGAAGGGGTTATTACGAGACGTTATCGTCACGATTCAGGGCCTGCAATTCCCCGTGGACTTCGTAGTGTTGGACATGGAGATCCCTGAGTCAGTGACCGATACCCCCATCATCCTTGGTCGTCCGTTCTTGGCCACAGCCAAGGCGGTGACTGATCATGATAGCGGGAAGGTGTACTTTCGCGTCCAGGGCGAGAGTATACAAATAGAGACGGTCGAGGACTATAGAGCCAGATTCAGACCCCGCTCAGATGCGAGTACAGACTCAGAGCAGCTGACAGACGCAGAGCCAGACATCCACCAGGACTGTGATTTTGTGATCACAGATGATGAGGCAGCTTGGGCAGACCTTGAGACACAGACCACCCTCTCACTTTCAGACACAGCTGATGTAGAGATGACAGCAGAGGAGAGTCTGGAGAGCACAGACCTGGTTCAGGATACCATTGAGGCAGCAGAGCCGGTCCTCGATCGCAGCACGGTGACTAGTGATGGTGGTGCTGAGGCCACCTTGTTTTCCGGTGGTACTGATGCCACCGATTCTGATACAGATCCCTCGGATTCAGAGTCTGATTGGGCCGATTGCTATGATCAGATGCCAGACCTGAGTCCACCCGAGCCGATAGATGAGGAGGAGGTAGAGGCAGAGCAGAGCAGAGACAGTGCAGTTGAGCCGCCTTTCCCCGATCCAGTTTGCGAGAGTACACTTTCACTTTCCCAGGCAGATTTGGCCGACCTTGCAGCTTTCACACAGTTTCTTCCACAGCCAGATTTGCCGGCACCCAGCATTCCAGAGCTGAAACCGCTCCCTACTTCGCTGAAGTATCGATTCCTTGCGGGCGATCCTGAGATGTACCCGGTCATCATCTCCGCCGAGTTGACTGGAGAGCAGGAATCCCGTCTGATGGGGGTTCTTGAAAAGAACCGCAAGGCGATCGGATGGAGCGTGGCAGATCTCCACGGGATTAGTCCATCAGTGTGCTCCCACCATATCTATCTCGAGGATGGGGCGAAGCCGTCGCGTGAGTTCCAGCGGCGTCTGAACCCCAACCTGAGAGAGGTTGTCATGAAGGAAATATCGAAGTGGTGGGGTGCAGGTTTTATTTATCCCATTTCCGACTCCAAGTGGGTCAGCCCCTTGCATGTGGTGCCCAAGAAGACGGGCATCACGACTGTGATCAGTGAGTCGGGGGAGGAGATTGCTACACGAGTACCCACCTCTTGGAGGGTTTGTGTTGACTACAGGAGACTCAACCAAGCCACCAAGAAGGACCATTTCCCCCTGCCTTTTATTGACCAGATCATTGAGAGACTGGCAGGGAAGAGCCATTATTGCTTCCTGGATGGGTACTCGGGCTACAACCAAGTGGCCATCGCTCCTGAGGATCAGGAGAAGACCACCTTTACCTGTCCCTTCGGCACATACGCTTTTCGACGCATGCCATTTGGGCTATGCAACGCCCCTGCGACTTTTCAGAGGTGCATGCTGTCGATCTTCTCGGACATGGTAGGGGAGTGCTTGGAGGTCTTCATGGATGATTTCTCGATCTACGGCGACGGATTTGATTCTTGTCTTGACTGCCTAGATCGAGTACTTCAGCGATGTATTGAGTATCACTTGGTGCTATCTTGGGAGAAGAGTCACTTTATGGTGACTCAAGGGACGGTGCTCGGCCACATCATCTCCAACAGGGGCATGGAGGTTGATCCGGCCAAGGTCGATGTCATTAGAAACTCACACCGCCGTCCAATCTGAGGCAGTTACGGTCATTTCTGGGGCACGTTGGATTTTACAGGAGATTCATTCAGGATTTCAGCAGGACCGCCCGACCGTTGACTGACCTCCTGACGAAAGACACCGAGTTCCTTGTCGATGATAAGTGTCTTTCGGCGTTTGCTACTCTCCAGCAGTGCGTGATTGAGGCTCCTGTCCTCCAGCCGCCTGATTGGTCTCTCCCATTCGAGATCATGACGGACGCCTCCGATTTTGCCGTAGGGGCAGTGCTGGGACAGAGGAGGGATGGAGTACCATTTGCGATACACTATGCTAGCCGCACATTGGATTCCGCCCAGCGGAATTATACGGTCACAGAGAAGGAGATGCTAGCAGTAGTGTTTGCCCTGGATAAGTTCAGATCGTATATCATCGGATCCCGAGTGACCTTGTACACAGATCACACCGCCATCAGGTACCTCATGGCAAAGAAGGATGCCAAGGCCAGACTGACTAGATGGATCCTTCTACTCCAGGAGTTCGACATTGAGATCAAGGATAAGCCTGGAGTCAAGAATGTGGTGGCGGATCACCTTTCCCGGTTAGAGCAGCCTGAGGAGTCAGAGCAGATTGATCCGATCAGAGATACCTTCCCAGATGAGGCGATCCTTGCCATCGCCTCACTCCCATGGTATGCCGATATTGTGAACTTTCTTGTTGCTGGGAAAGTCCCACAAGATTGGCCCAGGCAGAGACTTGAGACCTTCCTCGCGAAGGCCAAGTCTTACCATTGGGAGGATCCCATCCTTTACCACGAGGGAGGGGATAGCGTCTGGCGTCGGTGCATTCCTCAGGAGGAACACCATAGCGTCCTCACTTACTGCCACAAGCTTGAGGCAGGAGGACATCATTCTGGGAGGAGAACGGCACAGAAAGTGCTCCAATCCGGTTTGTGGTGGCCTACCCTCTTCAAGGACTCAGATGAGTTCGTGAAGAGGTGTACTGACTGTCAGAGGATGGGCACTTGTGGACAGCGTGATATGATGCCGATGCAGCCCATTCACTTCTGTGAGGTTTTTGACGCATGGGGCATCGATTTCATGGGTCCATTCCCTAAGAGTCAGGGATTTGAGTACATTCTGTTGGCCGTAGATTATGTGAGTCGTTGGGTGGAGGCTATCCCCGCCCGAGCCGCTGATGCGAGGACAGTTTGCAGATTTTTGAGGAAGCATATCATCACGCGGTTCGGGGTTCCACGAGTTCTTATTTCTGATGGGGGATCTCACTTCATCAACGACCAGGTGAAGGCACTTGCTAGCGAGTTCGGCATAGATCATCGTGTTGCTACACCGTATCATCCACAGACGAATGGTCTAGCCGAAGTGTCGAATAGGGAGATCAAGACTATTCTGCAGAAAGTCGTCCGCCCTGACCGAAAGGATTGGTCACAGCTATTGGACTCGGTCTTGTGGGCATATAGGACGTCTTTCAAGACACCTTTGGGCACATCTCCCTTTCGCCTCGTATATGGCAAACCCTGTCACCTACCAGTTGAGCTGAGGCACAAGTCACTTTGGGCAGTTACAGACATACTTATGGATCCAGATGGTATAGGAGACCAGAGGAGGGCAGAGCTAGCTGCCCTGGAGGAGCTTAGAGATGCAGCATTCTCAAGCAGCCTACATTATAAGGAGAAAGTCAAGGAGTGGCATGATTCTCATATCAGCCACAAGCATTTTGAGATTGGACAGAGAGTATGGCTGTTTGACGCGAGGCTTAGATTATTTCCAGGGAAGCTACAGAGCAAATGGAAAGGACCTTATCTGGTTCGGAAGGTACACGACAACGGTAGCATCGACATATCTGAGTTGTCTTCTGAGAGTACCTTCCGAGTGAACGGCCAGCGGCTCAAGCCATTTCTAGATCATGAGCCGCGGGTCGTTGATATTGCCCCTATTCATTTTGCGTGAGATGTGGTCTTTTGACTCACATCTAATGCATCTCACGCCTGAGCTTTACTGACCCTCCGCTGTACATAGATCCAGATGTCTATATCATCACTTTCTTTAGTCCCACATCCCTTTCCTCATCTTTTGATTATGCTATACTTAGGGTGCACTTTACCCTAAGTATAGGGGGGATGTGAGACCTTTCGGGTTTTCCTTTTGTTTCTGTCTACCCTTATTTTTGCTTCCTATACTTAGGGGCATTTCACCCTAAGTATAGGGGGGGTAGACCCTGTACATTCTCCACTCGGTTTTCCCTTCGTGTACAGCCTGCTATACTCAGGATTACTTGATCCTAAGTATAGGGGGAAGACCCGAGAACCTCTTGACTTTTCATTCTCCTTTTGTATAGCCTTTCTTTTCACTTCCCTATACATAGCACGAGTTATGTCTTCTTCATCGCTCTTGACTCCGAGGACATCGTTCGAGCTAAGTATAGGGGGGTGTGTATATATTTCATATATACTTTAGCCATAACTCGTACTTTGTGTGAGTGTGTTAATAAATAAAAATGGCTAAAAACCACAAAAATTAAAATTTTTCATGTACATAATCTTCTTTTATTTTGCACATACATAGCTAGTGTACAAATTATTTTTGTAAAAATGATTTCAAAAATCGTTTGTGTAAAGCTCGTGTAAATATTTTCTGTATCAAAATTATGTATATGGTACAAAAATTTTCCAAAATGTTTTGAAAATCAAAAGTTTGCAAAAATCTTGTGTAAATGTGTGTAAATATCTTTTTGCAAAACTTGCACTTCATGCATCATCATTCATGATTTCAAAACATTTTTCAAAAATTTTGCATGATTGTAAAATAGTGTGTAAATATGCATCTTTTTGTACATATGTATATAGTTTTTCTTAGATGATAGTTGACATTTAAACTAGCCTGGAATCAAATTGAGAAATGGAGCTTGATTAAGATCTTAATCCACCTAATTCTAAGAGGAACCTTATAGGGCTTAGGTTTAAGGCTTTTCAGGTCCATGGTGACTTAATTCTTTGAGTCCACTAGGCTATGAACACATGTCATCTCAATGAGCCTAAGTAGAGCACTTAACAACAACACATGACTCATATGGATTATGGCTTTACTTGGACAACCGCACTATGCACCGAGCTCTCTACGGATGAGGTGGTGAGGAGGCAGTCTTCCTTGACTTGGGGTAGCATATGAGGGTAGTACTTCTAGGCGGAACCTCTCTTCTTCTTATAGTGAAGGAAGTGCGTCTCAACTTGGTCTGGTTGCCATGAGGTCTAACGACGGGAGTTGTGGGTTGCAATAAAGCTTCAAAAGAGGGATAGTCTACCGGCTCAAGAGGAAAAACTCCTTGTATATATGCTGCACATGTATATGTTGTATAGATGCACTCGAAAAAAAAATGTGCAAAAAGAAAAGAACTCCAAAAAAGTGGTGGGTCTGAGAGAAAATGATAATCCCACCGGAGTATGTGTATAAGTGCAATAAGCAAAGCTTGGTTTCATGATCCACCTGTTGTAGCTTGCAGCAGGGAGACTTGGCTACACTGGTCAAGCTCCCAAGGGTACTTGGCTACACTGGCCTTGACCCATTCTCTTCTTCCCCCTCTTCTTGAGCCGGTTGTACTTGAACTTAGAAGGGAATACCCCGCTCCTCGAGGAAAGAGTGGCCAGATTGAGGTCATAGAGTTACCTTGTTGGGGAGGGTTGTCAAGTTGCCATTTCTGAGGTGGAGAGCTTAGACCTCACTTCCACAGGACAAGAAAAGATTCATGGTCTTCAGGGTTTGTGATTGATGACTTGTTCTGATCTGGAGCATTGAGGAGTCTTGGTTATAGAATAGTGGAACTTGGAGGCTGTTAGGTTTTAAGCTTAAGTCTAAATAAGGTTCCGACACATCAATAATCCAAAGATCTGATTAAGCTCCATACCTCAATTTAATGAAGGCAAGTTTAATAATCAACCTTGATCCATGTACATTCTCTTTTTCTTTTTCTTTCTTTTGCACTTCTTTTTCAAATAAGTGTTTGCTAAGGGACTAGCAAAGTATAGTATAGGGGGGTGATGAATACCCATTCATCACTCTTTATTCTTATATTTTAGCTACAAAAACCTATGCAAATGCATGTAGATATGTGTAAATAGGAAAAGTTAGCAAAAGCATGCATGTTTGTAAAAATAAATAATTAGCATGTTTTTGTGCAAAAATAAAAGAATAAAGAAGAAAAAGAAAAAGAGGGAATATTTAGAATAAATATTGAGCAACCTAACCCAAGGGAGGGCTCAGCATGGGCCTGACCGCATAAAAGCCAAGTAGAGGGAGATAGGGGCTCATATGTATATATATGTAAATAAATAAAAATAATATTTTTCCTCAACCAAAAATATGTTGTAAATACTTGTATATATTTTGTAGCTTATTAAAAACAAAATAAAAAGTTAAAAATCAAAATCCTAAAAACAACCTTTCACCATGTACATAAACCCCTATCTTATATTTATTTCACCTTGTAAATAAATTTCTTTCCAAAACTTTTTGTAAATATTCCTTTTTATGTTTTGTAAATAAAATAAATAAAAAGAATTAAAACAAAAATCAAATAAAAATTACAAAATTAAAAATACAAAAACATCTTGTATATATACCATGTATGTATCATGTATATAACTAACTAATTAACCCATGTATATAAATAATAAAAATAAAATAAAAATAGCCTTTTATTCCTCATTTTATCCTATAAATAAATAAAATATAAAATAGGAATAAAAATGTATAAAAATAACTAATTAAAAATCAAAATCAAAAATCCTACATTGTACATATACCTATGTATAGCTATAATATGTAAATACCTTATTTTAATTTCCAAAAACTAATTAAAAATCACAAAAAAAATAGAAAAAATTAAAACAAAAATATTTTGTGTTTTAAGTTTTTGAAAATTCGGCCATTTAAAGGCCCAAAAAAATAAAATAAAAATTTCAGCCTTGGCGGGCTCTGATTGGTCCACGGGGGATTGTTGACCCCCGGTCAACACCTCCCCCAGGACCACCAGAGCCGCGGATCTGCTTTTGGACCCAATTTCTTGATTTTATCCCCACCAGATCCGACCTCCGAATCCGCTAACCCCGGGCTCTAATCCAAGCCTGATCTTCCCTGATCCACGCCCAGGGTGGGTTCTTGGGATCCGCGCTCCAAGCTTCTCGCCCGACTCCGATTTAGCCGGACCCCTAGCACTATAAAACTCGAGCTCGGCCGCCTCCTCATTCCATCTTTGTCTCCCCATTCTCTCTCCAGTGACCTCCATCGCAACCAGCAAGGTGACAGCTTGCATTTGCCGGTGTCGCAGAGAGGAGGAGGTGCTCGGACCATCGATCCGGCTGCCTCGCGCCGCCGTGCTCCGACGTTCAACCGGAGCTCGAGCCTCGGGCGTTGACGACCCTTGAGGCAAGGACCAGGAGCTAGCTAAGCTCCAGCATAGTCTCCAGCTTCACCCAGGTAACCCTCGTTCCTTCTTGTTTAGTCTAATTTTAAGTTACCCCCAAATCGGACTCCTTGCTGTGTTCCTCTGATTCCAACCATCACGCACACTATCTCGATCATCGGAGCACACGACCATCTTCGTCGTTCCCCCACGCACGTTCTTCGCCCACTCGTTCAACCCAGCTCGCCCCGGAGCTGGGAGTCGAGCTCCACCACCTGTCGCTCGCCGGAGCTCATTCACTCCGCCGCACCGTTCACCTTCACCCTCACGACGCTTCTTGGGGTCGAGGCACTTTGCCCTCGACCCTCGAAGCTTTTGGTTTGCTTTGCAGGTCCAACGGGAGGCATCTGAGCCTCTCTCACATTCCAGCCAGGAGCTTCGCGCCGCCAGCCTCGCCGGAGCCCCTCCAGGGCTCGGCCGGGCCATCGAAGTCCACCACCAGCTGCGGAGCTTCACCGCGGACCCGTTCCGATCATCAGGAGCAGCCGAGGAGGAGTACAGCTCACGCACGAGGCCGGCGAAGCTCGCCGGCGTCGTGTTCTTCCACCATCCTCCAGAACCGTCCGATGACGCCTCCGCTCCAGTTTTGATCTCAGCCGTCCATCTTCCGAGGAGCAGCGACCGTCGATCACTCCGAGGAGCTCATCTGGACCGTTCGCAGCAGAGAGAGAGGTACCTGAGCCCAGAACCGCCCGATCTCCCACGTGTCCTCGCCTCCACCGTCGATCGAGCCCCCGAGCTGAAGAAGAGACGCGCCCCCCATCCAGAGCCGACCGATCTTCCACGTGGCGCGCATCTGGCCGTCGACGAATAAAGGGGTAATTTACTTAGGGCCCCCTCTTAGTTTGTTTTTTTCGTCTTAGTCCTGTAAATATTTTTAGAACTTTATTTTCGTAGGGTAAATTGCATTGTGGACCTCGTGTTTGTTTAGATTTGCATGTATGCCCCTGTTTGTATGAGACCACGTGCGTCGTCACGTGTAGTTTAGGGTTATTTGCATTTCTTTCCCTGTAGTTCTGGGCTGTTATGTAATGAATAGAAACTTTTTGGTAATTGCTTTTATACCCCTGTGAGCCTGTTATTCACGCATGTGCGGATTTTAGTGGGATATTTGCAACCATACCTTTGGACTTTCTGGTACCAGTTACCAAAAGGTCCAAGAAGAATGTTTTTATTACAAATAGGCCCCTGAGTGCCCCAGCCACGCGCTACGCGCGTGACTTGCTGGGTATTTTGCACCTGGGCCCCCAGATTCTCGGGTATTGCACTTACGTCCCTGTGCACAGTGCTCCCTTGTTATTTTTGAATAAAATATCAAATCACCTCCAAATCCAATGAGATTTTGACACATGGCTCCTGCCATGATGTAGAAATTTTAGTGATTTTTGAGGACATTTCTGGTTTCATTTAGTATTTTTAAAAATTCAAAAACCTATTTTTTAGCTACTGTCTAGATATAAAAATACCAAAAAAATATAAAAACACCCCAAAATTATAAAAAAATTAGATACTGTTGTTTGCTTGTTTGATTTTCTAGCCAATTTTGGCTATTTTTCATCACTTAAAACCCTAAAAATTGCAAAACCCTCAAAAACTCATAAAATTATAATAATTAATTTAAAAATCCAAAAACAATAATTAAGGTGCCTAAATTTTCCTTATTCTTTCTAGATTACAGGAAAATTACCTCCAGGGCTTTTTGAGATCCTTAAATATTTTATTTTTGGGTCTTAAGCCTTGCTGGACAGTACCTTTCATTCTTCGCACTGTTTGATTTTTAGAAAATAATTTACCCATTAGAAAAATCTCAAAAATTCACCAAAAACACTTAAAAACTTAAAAAACATAAAAACAATTTTTCCTTAATTTTTGCATTATTTTTGGTGTGTTTAATAAATTGTTGAAGTTGCCTAGATTTTACTTTCTTTTATTTTCTTTATCTTTTAAAAATCCAAAAAAATATAAAAATTATTAAAAACCACTAAAAAACATTTCCTTTTATTTTTATATTGTTTTTACTACTTCGTAGGCCCTAGGCCAATCCGTGCTCCTTGTGTTCGACCCTGGGAGCTATACCAGGTTAATCCTATAGCTAGACCGCTCTTCTTTCGTGCTTGATTATTTTATCTGTTTGAGTGGTTGATTCTTCTTGATAAACGTGGTCCGATTGCTTGGGTCACAACGACCTGATTTTTGTACCTCATACCCTAGTGATCGGGCCCGTTATCAATATGCCCCTGTGAGTGTTTTTATTCCGCATGTGCGCCATTTAGTGGGTTATTTGCATAACCGTCCCTGGACTTTTTGGTACGAGTTACCAAAAGGTCCTAGGACTTGGTTTTTATTACCAGAAGGTCCCTGAGTGCCCCAGGCACGCGCCACGCGCGTGACTTGCTGGGAAAATTGCACCTGGACCCCCAGATCTTCGGGTATTTGCACTTAAGTCCCTGTGCACAGTGCCCCCTTTTGATTTTTGAATAAAATATCAAACCACCTCCAAATTCGATGAAAATTTGACACATGGCTCCTGCCATGTTGTAGGATTTTTGAGAATTTTTGAGGACATTTTTTATTTTGTTTGTTATTTTTAAAAATTCAAAAACAGCTATTTTAGCTACTGTCTAGGTTTAAAAATCCCAAAAAAATATAAAAACACCCCCAAAAAATCTAAAAAAATTAGTTACTGTTCTTCCTGTGTTGTTTGAATTTCTAGCTTGGCTATTTTTCATTGAGCAAAAACCCTAAAAATCTAAAAAATCTAAAAACTCATAAAAATTATAATAAATAATCTAAAAATCCAAAAACAATAATTTTGGTGCCCTAATTTTCCTTGTTTTCTCTAGTATACAGGAAAATTACCTCCAGGCCCCTTGGAGATCCTTAAATATATTATTTTTGGATTTTGGGCCTGGCTGGACAGTACCTTATCTTTTTAGCACAGTTTGATTTTTAGAAAATAAAATACACCTTAGAAAAATCCCAAAAATTCACCAAAAAACACTAAAAAACCTAAAAAACATAAAAACAATTTTTCTTGAATTTTTGCTTGATTTTTGGTGCTTTTAATAAATTGCTCAAGTGTGCTTTTATTTGCTTTCTTTTATTTTCTCATTATATTAAAAATCCAAAAAAATAAAAATTATTAAAAACCACTAAAAATTCTTTTATTTTATTTTATTTTATTTTTACTACTTCGTAGGCCTCTGGCCAACCCGTGCTCCGTGTGTTCGACCCTGGGTGCTATACCAGGTTAATCTCATAGCTAGGCCGCTTTCTTTTGTGCTTGATTGATTTATTTGCTCGAGTGGTCTGATTTTTCTTGATTGAGTGACTCTGAGTGATAGAGGTCGCAACGACCTATTTTGTACCTTTACCTCGTTCGCTCGGGTCGCCTATCACTACCCCTCACTCCCACTGACACTTTTAACATTCACATTGCGACAGTCATATTGTGGCAGTGATAACAACATCAACAACAATGTGTCTATTGTCCGGTGGCAATGCAAATGCTTCAAGTAGTGATAAGCAACCCGAGCGAACGAGGTAAAGGTACTAAATAGGTCGTTGCGACCTCTATCACTCTGAGTCACTTAATCAAGAAAAATCAGACCACTCGAAACACGTAAAATCAATCAAGCTCAAAATCAGCGGTCTAGCTATGAGATTAACCTGGTATAGCACCCAGGGTCGAACACAAGGAGCACGGGTTGGCCAGAGGCCTACGAAGTAGTAAAAATAAAATAAAATAAAAGACAAGTATTTTTAGTGGTTTTTAGTGATTTTTATATTTTTTTGGATTTTTAAAATGTGAAGAAAATAAAAGAAAGTAAAGACAAGCACACTTTAGCTAATTATTAAATATGTCAAAAAGCAAGCAAAAATTCAAACAAAAATGTTTTTATGTTTTTTAGGTTTTTAAGTGTTTTTGGTGAATTTTTGGGATTTTTCTAAGGTGTATTTTATTTTCTAAAAATCAAACAGTACTAAAAAGACAAGGTACTGTCCAGCCAGGCCCAAAACCCAAAGATAAAATATCTAGGGATCTCAGAGGGACCCGGAGGTAATTTTCCTGTATACTAGAGAAAATAAGGAAATTTTGAGCACCAAAATTATTGTTTTTGGGTTTTTAGATTATTTACTATGATTTTTATGAGTTTTTAGGTGTTTTTGAATTTTTAGGGTTTTTAAGAAATGAAAAATAGCCAAAATTGGCTAGAAAATCAAAACACACAAAAGAAACAGTACCTAATTTTTATAGAATTTTTGAGGGTGTTTTTATATTTTTTTGGGATTTTTAATTCTAGACAGTAGCTAAAATAGAGATTTTTGAATTTTTAAAAATAACAAATAAAATCAAAAATGTCCTCAAAAATTCTCAAAAATTCTACAACATGGCAGGAGCCATGTATCAAATTTTCATCGAATTTGGAGGTGATTTGATATTTTATTCAAAAATCAAAAGGGGGCACTGTGCACAGGGACTTAAGTGCAAATACCCGAAGTTCTGGGGGTCCAGGTGCAATTTTCCCAGCAAGTCACGCGCGTGGCGCGTGCCTGGGGCACTCAGGGACCTTCTGGTAATAAAAACAAGTCCTAGGACCTTTTGGTAACTCGTACCAAAAAGTCCAGGGGCTGTTATGCAAATAACCCACTAAAAGGCGCACATGCGGAATTAAAACACTCACAGGGGCATATATGCAATTACCAGAAAGTTTCTATTCATTCATAAAGCAACCAGAACTACAGGATAAGAGTTGCAAATAAACCAAAACTACACGTGACGAAGCACGTGGCTCACACATACAAGGGCATAAGTGCAAATATTAACAAGCACGGGGTCCAATGTGCAATTAACCCTACGTAAATAAAAGGCCTAAAATATTTACATGACTGACATGTAAAACATAAACTAAGAGGGGGCCTAAGGTAATTTACCCCTTTATTACGTCGTCGGCTGGATGGTGGACGCGTGGCGGATCTAACGGTGCTGGTGAATGGCGCCTCTCTCTCCTTCCGCACGTGGGCCGATCGACGGCGCAGAGGAGGGCACGTGGACGATCGAACGACTGGCGGGTGCTGGTGCCTCTCTCTCTGCTCTAACGGTCTCGATCAACCCTCGAGATGATCAACGGTGACTGCTCCACGCACATTCTTCGCCCCTTCGTTCAACCCAGCTCGCACAGGAGCTGGGGTTCGAGCTCCTCCATCTTCCGCTCGCCGGAGCTCGCTCGCCCCGACCCACAGTTCACCTTCACGCCGCTTCATCGGGTCGAGGCACTTTGCCCTCGACCCGCGAAGCTTCTGGGTTACTTTGCAGGTCAAGAGGAGGCCATCTGAGGCCCCCTCACATCCAGACCAGGAGCTTATCTCCGTCGACCTCGCCGGAGCCCCTCCAGGGCTCAGCTGGGCCATCGGAGGCCACCACCAGCTGCGGGACTCCAGTGCGGACCTGCTCCGATCTTCAGAGGCAGCTGAGGAGGACCACAGCACGCGCACGAGGCCGGCGAACCTCGCCGGCCACCTGTTCTTCGAGGGTCCTCCACCACCGTCCGATCGCCCTCCGCTCCAGTTTCCATCGTGGCCGTCCATTCATCGAGGAGCAGACACCGTTGATCATTTCGAGGGTCGATCCGGACCGTTAGCGCAGAGGAGAGAGGCACCAGCACCTGACCCGTCAGATCTTCCAAGTGGCCCCCTCTGAGGCGTCGATCAGGCCCACGTGCGGAAGAGGAGAAGCGCCCGCCGTTCGAGACCGTTGGATCAGTTACGTGGCGCACATCCAGCCGTCGACGTAATAAAGGGGTAATTTACCTTAGGCCCCCACGTAGTTTGTGCTTTACATTTCAGTCCTGTAAATATTTTATGCTCTTTATTTACGTTTGGACAATTGCACATTGGACCTCGTGCTTTTTAGTATTTGCATTTATGCCCCTGTATGTGTGAGCCACGTGCGTCGTCACGTGTATATCTGGTGTATTTGCAATATTTGTCCTGTAGTTCTGGGTGCTTTGTTAATGAATGAAAACTTTTTAGGAATTGCATATCTACCCCTGTGAATGTTTTAATTGCACATGTGCGTGTATTGTAGGGTAAATTGCATCTGGGGTCCCTGGACTTTTGGTACGTGTTACCAAATAGTCCCCGGACCTTAGTTTCTTTACAAAAAGGTCCCTGAGTGCCCCAGGCACGCGCCACGCGCGTGACTTGCTGGGAAAATTGCACCTGGACCCCCAGAGCTTCGGGTATTTGCACTTAAGTCCCTGTGCACAGTGCCCCCTTTTGATTTTTGAATAAAATATCAACTCACCTCCAAATTCGATGAAAATTTGACACATGGCTCCTGCCATGTTGTAGAATTTTTGAGAATTTTTGAGGATATTTTTTATTTTATTTGTTATTTTTAAAAATTCAAAAACACCTATTTTAGCTACTGTCTAGAATTAAAAATCCCAAAAAAATATAAAAACACCCCCAAAAATTCTAAAAAAAATAGTTACTGTTCCTTGTGTGTTTCTTGATTTTCTAGCCAATTTTGGCTATTTTTCATTGAGTAAAAACCCTAAAAATCTAAAAACACCTAAAAACTCATAAAAATTATAGTAAATAATCTAAAAACCCAAAAACAATAATTTTGGTGCTCAAATTTTCCTTATTTTATCTAGTATACAGGAAAATTACCTCCAGGTCCCTCTGAGATCCCTAGATATTTTATCTTTGGGTTTTGGCCTGGCTGGACAGTACCTTGTCTTTTTAGTACTGTTTGATTTTTAGAAAATAAAATACACCCTAGAAAAATCCCAAAAATTCACCAAAAACACTAAAAAACCTAAAAAACATAAAAACAATTTTTCTTGAATTTTTGCTTGATTTTTGGTGCTTTTAATAATTAGCTAAAGTGTGCTTTTATTTGCTTTCTTTTATTTTCTTCACTTTTTAAAAATCCAAAAAAATATAAAAATTATTAAAAACCACTAAAAAATTCTTGTATTTTATTTTATTTTATTTTTACTACTTCGTAGGCCTCTGGCCAACCCGTGCTCCTTGTGTTCGACCCTGGGTGCTATACCAGGTTAATCTCCTAGCGAGGCCTCTGATTTTGTTCTTGATTGATTTTACGTGTTTCAAGTGGTCTGATATTTCTTGATTGAGTGACTCTGAGTGATAGAGGTCACAACGACCTATTGAGTACCTTTACCTCGTTCGCTCGGGTCGCCTATCAGGAGGTCACGGGATTAAGGGTGGAGAGCCAAAGATGGAAATGGAGTGCGGCGGAGCTCAGATTTTATATGATGGAAGGTCCGGGAAGAAGGGGTCGGGTCCGGCTCGATGGAGCACGGACCCCTAGGCAAGGTGTCGGGCGAGGTTCCCGGATGCATGGGGAATGATCGGAGCTCGAGATTTGCGGATTTGTAGGCCGGGTCGTGACGCGAAAAATCGGGGAAGTCGGGTCGGGCGTCACGACCCGTGTGAAGTGGTCCACAGGGGGGAGTTGACCGGGCGGTCAACAACCCCCGTGGACCAATGGGAATCAGCCATGTCAGAAAAGATTTGGAAATTGAATTAAAAATAACAAATGGCCGATTTAATTAAAACTCAAAACATAAAATATTTTTATTTTAATTTTTCCTATTTTTTGGGTGATTTTTAATTAGTTTTTCAAAATAAAAATAAGGTATTTACATAATAGGGCTATATATAGGTATATATACAATATAGGGTTTTTAATTTTTGATTTTTTAATTAGTTATTTTTATACATTTTTATTCCTATTTTATATTTTATTTATTTATAGAATAAAATGAGGAATAAAAGGATATTTTTATTTGATTTTTATTATTTATATACATAGGTAAAATAAATAGTTATATACAACTATGTACATGGCATATGTACAATATATTTTTGTAATTTTAATTTTGTTATTTTTATTTGATTTTTGTTTTGTTTCTTTCTATTTATTTTATTTACAATATATACATAGAAGATTAACAAAAAGTTTTGAAAATAAATAAATTTATTTACAAGGTTAAACACATGTAGAAGCATGGTCTATATACATGGTAAAGGGATATTTTGGAATTTTTGATTTTTAGCTTTTTGTTTTGTTTTTAATAGTTTCCAAATATATACAAAATATGTACAAGCATATTTTTGGGTGAGGAAAATATAATGTTATTTATTTACAAAAATATATACACATGAGCTCATATCTCCCTCTACTTGGCTTTTATGCGGTCAGGCCCATGCTGAGCCCTCCCTTGGGTTAGGTTGCTCAATATTTATTCTAAATATTTCCCTCCTTTTCTTTTTCATCTTTATTCTTTTATTTTTGCACAAAAACATGCTAATTATAGATATTTACAAAATGCATGCTTTTGCTAATTATTCCTATTTACAAGTATCTACATGCATTTGCATAGGTTTTTGTAGCTAAAATATAAGAATAAAGAGTGATGAATGGGTATTCATCACCCCCCTATACTATACTTTGCTAGTCCCTTAGCAAACACTTATTTGAAAAAGAAGTAAAAAAGAAAGAAAGAAAAAGAAAAAGAGAATGCACATGGATCAAGGTTGATTATTAAACTTGCCTTCATTAAATTGAGGTATGGAGCTCAATCAGATCTTTGGATTATTAATGTGTCGGAACCTTATTTAGACTTAAGCTTAAAACCTAACAGCCTCCAAGTTCCACCAATCTATAATCAAGACTCCTCAATGCTCCAGATCAGAACAAGTCATCAATCACAAACCCTGAAGACCATGAATCTTTTCTTGTCCTGTGAATGTGAAGTCTAAGCTCTCCACCTCAGAAATGGCAACTTGACAACCCTTCCCAACAAGGTAACTCTATGACCTCAATCTGGCCACTCTTTCCTCGAGGAGCGGGGTATTCCCTTCTAAGTTCAAGTACAACCGGCTCAAGAAGAGGGGGAAGAAGAGAATGGGTCAAGGCCAGTGTAGCCAAGTACCCTTGGGAGCTTGACCAGTGTAGCCAAGTCTCCCTGCTGCAAGCTACAACAGGTGGATCATGAAACCAAGCTTTGCTTATTGCACTTATATACATACTCCGGTGGGATTATCATTTTCTCTCAGACCCACCACTTTTTTGGAGTTCTTTTCTTTTTGCACATTTTTTTTTCAAGTGCATCTGTACAACATATACATGTGCAGCATATATACAAGGAGTTTTTCCTCTTGAGCCAGTAGACTATCCCTCTTTTGAAGCTTTATTGCAACCCACAACTCCCGTCGTTAGACCTCATGGCAACCAGACCAAGTTGAGACGCACTTCCTTCACTATAAGAAGAAGAGAGGTTCCGCCTAGAAGTACTACCCTCATATGCTACCCCAAGTCAAGGAAGACTGCCTCCTCACCACCTCATCCGTAGAGAGCTCGGTGCATAGTGCGGTTGTCCAAGTAAAGCCATAATCTATATGAGTCATTTGTTGTTGTTAAGTGCTCTACTTAGGCTCATTGAGATGACATGTGATCATAGCCTAGTGGACTCAAAGAATTAAGTCCCCATGGACCTGAAAAGCCTTAAACCTAAGCCCTATAAGGTTCCTCTTAGAAATTAGGTAGATTAAGATCTTAATCAAGCTCCATTTCTCAATTTGATTCCAGGCTAGTTTAAATGTCAACTATCATCCAGAAAAACTATATACATATGTACAAAAAGATGCATATTTACACCATATTTTACAATCATGCAAAATTTTTGAAAAATGTTTTGAAATCATGAATGATGATGCATGAAGTGCAGGTTTTGCAAAAAGATATTTACACACATTTACACGAGATTTTTGCAAACTTTTTGATTTTCAAAACATTTTGGAAAAATTTTGTACTATATACATAATTTTGATACAAAAATATTTACACAAGCTTTACACACAAAAGATTTTTGAAATCATTTTTACAAAAATAATTTGTACACTAGCTATGTATGTGCAAATAAAAGAAGATTATGTACATGAAAATTTTTAAATTTTTGTGGTTTTTAGCCATTTTTATTTATTAACACACTCACACAAAGTACGAGTTATGGCTAAAGTATATATGAAATATATACACACCCCCCTATACTTAGCTCGAACGATGTCCTCAGAGTCAAGAGCGATGAAGAAGACATAACTCGTGCTATGTATAAGGAAGTGAAAAGGAAGGATATACAAAAGGAAATGAAAAGTCAAGAGGATCTCGGGTCTTCCCCCTATACTTAGGATCAAATAATCCTAAGTATAGCAGGCTGTACACGAAGGGAAAACCGAGTGGAGAATGTACAGGGTCTACCCCCCTATACTTAGGGTGAAATGCTCCTAAGTATAGGCAGCAAAACAATGGTAGACAGAAACAAAAGAAATACCCGCACACTAGGTAGAGCCCCCCGTTGCTAAACCCGACTGATTACCGACTCTTCCGTGCAGGCCAGTCGGTTGGGTTAGCAGCGGATATCCCAACAGGTCACGTAAGCGCTCTGATATTTGTGTGTTCACCAAAATAAAATTGACAAGATAATTTGACCGAACTTTTACGGTCTTCAGCTCGCGTTGCGTTGGTGAACCGGGGGTTTGTTTTTAGATCATAATTTTGTGCGGGTCACTCTCTCGCGCATACAAACCAAGCAATGAGGGGGTTGCTCTCCCCAAGACAAAATTTTTAGGGTGAGCGAGTTTTAAGGTCAATAATTTTAGCAGTCCCAATTTTATGGTTTCTCTTTTTAGTCTTTTTCAAAGCAAACAAATCGCCTAACGAATTTTTCGATTCTCCTGATTATTAAGTCAAAAACAGGGGGGAGAAGTCGAAAAAGCCGATGCACGAGAAATCAATGATGCATGCAAAGTCAGAAATGCGTACCTTGCTCCAGTTCTCTACATGCAATATGATCCGCGCATAAAATAAAAGACAGAATTAAAACAAAGCTAAATGATGCAGCGGGAAAAGCCGAGTCCTAGACGAGCAACTTCTAGCGAAGAACCGTCTAACCGGTCACCGACCTCCAAGCCAAAGAGTCCGGTCTTGGCCCGTCCCTCCCCTGCCCGACAAATCGGGGGTAGGAGTAAGCGCTTTACAGGACGGGCTACGGCACGTAGGCTACGGAGGCTAGCGAGTCGGTTATTTTTATTATTTATTTTAAGTAGGTCCAATTACGGTCTATAGGAACAGATATGCCATTAAGTGTGTGGATCCTACTAGTTACGGCACATTCACCAGAAAATCCTAAGTCTAGGGGCTCGAGCAAAAACCGCGAAAAACCGGAAAAGACAGAAATAAAAGAAAAAATAAAACCGCGAAGAAAGCCACGAAAAACCGCGTAAGTCCTAATGGGTCCCCCGAGCACACTGGTGCTCGGCGAAACAGACCCGCTACGGTCACAAGTCCAAACAGTCCAAGTCCCTGTATTATTACAATAATAATGAAATAAAAATCCTAAACTATCCTCACCCACTCGACTCTCTCTCTCGCTCTCTCCTGCGGCTTCGTAGAGAAGGAAGCTGCCTCCAAGTTCCTCGGCTGCTCAGGCTCCTCGAAAGTCGCCTCCGCAGTCCTCGGGCCCTCGCAAGAAGAAGAGAAGAGTGGTCAGACCAGTAAAAATAATCAAATGAAAAGAAAAAGAAATGAAAATACAAGTCAGAGTATATATGCAAAAATGGAGAATAAAATAAACACAGAAGATAAAACAAAAATAAAAATAAAAATAAAAATAAAAGAAAATCAAAATAAAACAAAAAGAAAATAGATACAAAAGCCGCGAAAAGCTGCGAGCTCCGAAGAGCCGCGAAAAATCGCGAAAACAACAATGAAAATAAAAACAAAAATAACTACTAAGCCGTGCTCCCCGGCAACGGCGCCATTCTGATAAGCGACCCGAGCGAACGAGGTAAAGGTACTAAATAGGTCGTTGCGACCTCTATCACTCTGAGTCACTTAATCAAGAAAAATCAGACCACTCGAAACACGTAAAATCAATCAAGCTCAAAATCAGCGGTCTAACTATGAGATTAACCTGGTATAGCACCCAGGGTCGAACACAAGGAGCACGGGTTGGCCAGAGGCCTACGAAGTAGTAAAAATAAAATAAAATAAAAGACAAGTATTTTTATTGGTTTTTAGTGATTTTTATATTTTTTTTGGATTTTTAAAATGTGAAGAAAATAAAAGAAAGTAAAGACAAGCACACTTTAGCTAATTATTAAATATGTCAAAAAGCAAGCAAAAATTCAAACAAAAATGTTTTTATGTTTTTTAGGTTTTTAAGTGTTTTTGATGAATTTTTGGGATTTTTCTAAGGTGTATTTTATTTTCTAAAAATCAAACAGTACTAAAAAGACAAGGTACTGTCCAGCCAGGCCCAAAACCCAAAGATAAAATATCTAGGGATCTCGGAGGGACCTGGAGGTAATTTTCCTGTATACTAGAGAAAATAAGGAAAATTTGAGCACCAAAATTATTGTTTTTGGGTTTTTAGATTATTTACTATGATTTTTATGAGTTTTTAGGTGTTTTTGAATTTTTAGGATTTTTAAGCAATGAAAAAGCCAAAATTGGCTAGAAAATCAAAACACACAAAAGAAACAGTACCTAATTTTTATAGAATTTTTTAGGGTGTTTTTATATTTTTTGGGATTTTTAATTCTAGACAGTAGCTAAAATAGAGGTTTTTGAATTTTTAAAAATAACAAATAAAATCAAAAATGTCCTCAAAAATTCTCAAAAATTCTACAACATGGCAGGAGCCATGTGTCAAATTTTCATCGAATTTGGAGGTGATTTGATATTTTATTCAAAAATCAAAAGGGGGTACTGTGCACAGGGACTTAAGTGCAAATACCCGAAGTTCTGGGGGTCCAGGTGCAATTTTCCCAGCAAGTCACGCGGGTGGCACGTGCCTGGGGCACTCAGGGACCTTCTGGTAATAAAAACAAGTCCTAGGACCTTTTGGTAACTCGTACCAAAAAGTCCAGGGGCTGTTATGCAAATAACCCACTAAAAGGCGCACATGCGGAATTAAAACACTCACAGGGGCATATATGCAATTACCAGAAAGTTTCTATTCATTCATAAAGCAACCAGAACTACAGGATAAGAGTTGCAAATAAACCAAAACTACACGTGACGAAGCACGTGGCTCACACATACAAGGGCATAAGTGCAAATATTAACAAGCACGGGGTCCAATGTGCAATTAACCCTACGTAAATAAAAGGCCTAAAATATTTACAGGACTGACATGTAAAACATAAACTAAGAGGGGGCCTAAGGTAATTTACCCCTTTATTACGTCGTCGGCTGGATGGTGGACGCGTGGCGGATCTAACGGTGCTGGTGAATGGCGCCTCTCTCTCCTTCCGCACGTGGGCCGATCGACGGCGCAGAGGAGGGCACGTGGACGATCGAACGACTGGCGGGTGCTGGTGCCTCTCTCTCTGCTCTAACGGTCTCGATCAACCCTCGAGATGATCAACGGTGACTGCTCCTCCTGGAATGGACGGACGGGATGCGAACTGGGGAGCTGCGGGTGATCGGACGGTGCTCGAGGACCTTCGAAGAACAGGTGGCCGGCGAGTTTCGCCGGCCTCGTGCGCGTGCTGTGGTCCTCCTCAGCTGCCTCTGAAGATCGGAGAAGGTCGGCGATGACGTCCCGCAGCTGGTGGTGCCCTCCGATGGCCCAGCCAAGCCCTGGAGGGGCTCCGACGAGGTCGGCGGAGGGAAGCTCCTGGCCTAGATGTGGGGAAGCCTCAGATGGCTCCCCCTGGACCTGCAAAGTAGCTCAAGAGCTTCGCGGGTCGAGGGCAAAGCGCCTCGACCCGATGAAGCGGCGTGAGGGTGGACGATGCGTCGGGATGAGCGAGCTCCGGCGAGCGAAGGACGGTGGAGCTCGAACCCCAGCTCCTGTGCGAGCTGGGTTGAACGAAGGGGCGAAGAATGTGCGCGGAGGGATGGCGAAGGTGACTGGGTGTTCCGATGATCGAAAGGATACGCAAGATGACCGGAATCGACGGAACGCGGCGGAGCTTCGATTTGGGGCTAACTAAAAATTACGCTAGACAGGAAGGCTAGAAGGTTACCTGGGCGGTGTGGTAGACTGTGCTGGAGCTTAGGTAGCTCCTGGTCGTGGCCTCGAAGGTCGTCAAGGCCTGAGGCTCGAGCTCCTGCACTGGGCGGAGCACGGCGGCGCTACGTCGCCGGATCAGTGGTCCGGCCACCCCCTCCTCACTGCGACAAGGGCAATCGCGAGCTGTCACCTCAGGGATCGCTATGGAGGTGATGAATACCCATTCATCACTCTTTATTCTTATATTTTAGCTACAAAAACCTGTGCAAATGCATGTAGATATGTGTAAATAGGAAAAGTTAGCAAAGGCATGCATCTTGTAAATACTTATAATTAGCATGTTTTTGTGCAAAAATAGAAGAATAAAGATGAAAAAGAAAAAGAGGGAAATATTTAGAATAAATATTGAGCAACCTAACCCAAGGGAGGGCTCAGAATGGGCCTGACCGCATAAAAGCCAAGTAGAGGGAGATAGGGGCTCATGTGTAAATATTTTTGTAAATAAATAAAATTATATTTTCCTCACCCAAAAATATGATTGTACATATTTTGTATATATTTATAAACTATTGAAAACAAAATAAAAATTTAAAAATCAAAAATTCCAAAAATACCCCTTCACCTTGTACATAGACCACCTTCTTTATTTATTTAACCTTATAAATAAATAAAATTATTTTCGAAACTTTTTGTAAATATTCTATGTTATATATTGTAAATAACATAAATAAAAAGAATCAAAACAATAATCAAATAAAAAGTACAAAAATAAAATTACAAAAATATATGGTACATATACCATGTATATAGATGTATATAACTATTTATTCTAGCTATGTATATAAATAATAAAAATCAAATAAAAATAGCCTTTTATTCCTCATTTTATTCTATAAATAAATAAAATATAAAATAGGAATAAAAATGTATAAAAATAACTCATTAAAAATCAAAATTAAAAACCCTATATTGTATATATACCTATGTATAGCTATACTATGTAAATACCTTATTTTTATTTCCAAAAATTAATTAAAAATCACCAAAAAATAGAAAAAATTAAAACAAAAATATTTTATGTTTTGAGTTTTAATTAAATCGGCCATTTGCTATTTTTAATTCAATTTCTAAATCTTTTCTGACGTGGCTGATTCCCATTGGTCCACGAGGGTTGTTGACCGCCCGGTCAACTCCCCCCTGTGGACCACTTCCCACGGGTCTGGTTCGCGGACCCGACTTCTCCCATTTATCCCCGCTAGATCCGACCACCATTTAGCCTAACCCAGGGTCCTAATCACTCTCCAGGTATCCGGGAATCTCGCCCGACATTGTTCCTAGGTATCCGTGCTCAATCGAGCCGGACCCGAGCCCTTCTTCCCGGACCCGCACCCATATAAAATCCCAGCTCCGCCGCATTCATTTGCCATCTTTGGCTCTCCACCCTCAACCCCGTGACCTCCATAGCGATCCCTGAGGTGACAGCTCGCGATTGCCCTTGTAGCAGTGAGGAGGGGGTGGCCGGACCACTGATCCGGCGACTTTGCGCCGCCGTGCTCCGCCCCGTGCAGGAGCTCGAGCCTCAGGCCTTGGCGACCTTCGAGGCAACGACCAGGAGCTGCCTAAGCTTCAGCACAGCCTTCCACTCCACCCAGGTAGCATTCTAGCTCGCCTATTTAGCTTAATTTCTTGTTTCCCCCAAATTGTAGTTCCGTCGAGTTCCTTTGATTCCGACCATATTGCGTATCTTCTCGATCATCGGAACGCACAGTCACCTTCGCCTTTCCTCCACGCACATTCTTCGCCCCTCCGTTCAACCCAGCTCGCACAGGAGCTGGGGTTCGAGCTCCTCCATCTTCCGCTCGCCGGAGCTCGCTCGCCCCGACCCACAGTTCACCTTCACGCCGCTTCATCGGGTCGAGGCACTTTGCCCTCGACCCGCGAAGCTTCTGGGTTACTTTGCAGGTCAAGAGGAGGCCATCTGAGGCCCCCTCACATCCAGACCAGGAGCTTATCTCCGTCGACCTCGCCGGAGCCCCTCCAGGGCTCAGCTGGGCCATCGGAGGCCACCACCAGCTGCGGGACTCCAGTGCGGACCTGCTCCGATCTTCAGAGGCAGCTGAGGAGGACCACAGCACGCGCACGAGGCCGGCGAACCTCGCCGGCCACCTGTTCTTCGAGGGTCCTCCACCACCGTCCGATCGCCCTCCGCTCCAGTTTCCATCGTGGCCGTCCATTCATCGAGGAGCAGACACCGTTGATCATTTCGAGGGTCGATCCGGACCGTTAGCGCAGAGGAGAGTGGCACCAGCACCTGACCCGTCAGATCTTCCACGTGGCCCCCTCTGAGGCGTCGATCAGGCCCACGTGCGGAAGAGGAGAAGCGCCCGCCGTTCGAGACCGTTGGATCAGTTACATGGCGCACATCCAGCCGTCGACGTAATAAATGGGTAATTTACCTTAGGCCCCCTCGTAGTTTGTGCTTTACATTTCAGTCCTGTAAATATTTTATGCTCTTTATTTACGTTTGGACAATTGCACATTGGACCTCGTGCTTTTTAGTATTTGCATTTATGCCCCTGTATGTGTGAGCCACGTGCGTCGTCACGTGTATATCTGGTGTATTTGCAATATTTGTCCTGTAGTTCTGGGTGCTTTGTTAATGAATGAAAACTTTTTAGGAATTGCATATCTACCCCTGTGAATGTTTTAATTGCACATGTGCGTGTATTGTAGGGTAAATTGCATCTGGGGTCCCTGGACTTTTGGTACGTGTTACCAAATAGTCCCCGGACCTTAGTTTCTTTACAAAAAGGTCCCTGAGTGCCCCAGGCACGCGCCACGTGCGTGACTTGCTGGGAAAATTGCACCTGGACCCCCAGAGCTTCGGGTATTTGCACTTAAGTCCCTGTGCACAGTGCCCCCTTTTGATTTTTGAATAAAATATCAAATCACCTCCAAATTCGATGAAAATTTGACACATGGCTCCTGCCATGTTTTAGAATTTTTGAGAATTTTTTAGGACATTTTTTTATTTTATTTGTTATTTTTAAAAATTCAAAAACACCTATTTTAGCTACTGTCTAGAATTAAAAATCCCAAAAAAATATAAAAACACCCCCAAAAATTCTAAAAAAAATTAGTTACTGTTCCTTGTGTGTTTCTTGATTTTCTAGCCAATTTTGGCTATTTTTCATTGAGTAAAAACCCTAAAAATCTAAAAACACCTAAAAACTCATAAAAATTATAGTAAATAATCTAAAAACCCAAAAACAATAATTTTGGTACTCAAATTTTCCTTATTTTATCTAGTATACAGGAAAATTACCTCCAGGTCCCTCTGAGATCCCTAGATATTTTATCTTTGGGTTTTGGGCCTGGCTGGACAGTACCTTGTCTTTTTAGTACTGTTTGATTTTTAGAAAATAAAATACACCTTAGAAAAATCCCAAAAATTCACCAAAAACACTACAAAACCTAAAAAACATAAAAACAATTTTTCTTGAATTTTTGCTTGATTTTTGGTGCTTTTAATAATAAGCTAAAGTGTGCTTTTATTTGCTTTCTTTTATTTTCTTCACTTTTTAAAAATCCAAAAAAATATAAAAATTATTAAAAACCACTAAAAAATTCTTGTATTTTATTTTATTTTATTTTTACTACTTCGTAGGCCTCTGGCCAACCCGTGCTCCTTGTGTTCGACCCTGGGTGCTATACCAGGTTAATCTCCTAGCGAGGCCGCTGATTTTGTTCTTGATTGATTTTACGTGTTTCAAGTGGTCTGATATTTCTTGATTGAGTGACTCTGAGTGATAGAGGTCGCAACGACCTATTGAGTACCTTTACCTCGTTCGCTCGGGTTGCCTATCAGAATGGCGCCGTTGCCGGGGAGCACGGCTTAGTAGTATTTTTGTCTTTATTTTCGTTTTTGTTTTCGCGGTTTTTCGCGGCTCTTCGGAGTCCGCGGCTTTTCGCGGTTTTTGTATCTATTTTCTTTTTGTTTTATTTTGTTTTATTCTGATCTTCTTTTATTTTTATTTTTGTTTTATTTTGTGTGATTATTTTATTTCCATTTTTGCACATATACCCTCACTTTTATTTTCTTTTATTTTTCTCTATTATTTGATTATTCTTTCTTGTCTGACCACTCTTCTTTTCTTCTTGCGAGGGCCCGAGGACCGCGGAGGCGACTTTCGAGGAGCCTGAGCAGTCGAGGAACTTGGAGGCGGCTTCTTTCTCTACGAAGCCGCAGGAGAGAGCGAGAGGGAGAGTTGAGTGGGTGAGGATAGCTTAGGACTTTATTTCATTTATTATTATTATTGTAATAATACAGGGACAGGACTTGGACTGTTTGGACTTGTGACCGTAGCGGGTCTGTTTCGCCGAGCACCGGTGTGCTCGGGGGACCCATTAGGACTTGCGCGGTTTTTCGCGGCTTTCTTCGCGGTTTTATTTTTCTTTCTTACTGTCTTTTCCGGTTTTTCGCGGTTTTTGCTCGAGCCCCTAGATTTAGGACTTTCTGGTGATTGTGACGTAATTAAGTAGGATCCACACACCTTAATGACATATCTGTTCCTATAGACCGTAATTGGACCTACTTAAAATAAATAATAAAAATAACCGACTCGCTAGCCTCCGTAGCCTACGTGCCGTAGCCCGTCCTGTAAAGCGCTTACTCCTACCCCCGATTTGTCGGGCAGGGGAGGGACGGGCCAAGACCGGACTCTTTGGCTTGGAGGTCGGTGACCGGTTAGACGGTTCTTCGCTAGAAGTTGCTCGTCTAGGACTCGGCTTCCCGCTGCATCATTTAGATTAGTTTTATTCATGTCTTTTATTTTATGCGCGGATCATATTGCATGTAGAGAGCTGGAGGCAGGTACGCATTTCTGACTTTGCATGCATCATTGATTTCTCGTGCATCGGCTTTTTCGACTTCTCCCCCCTGTTTTGGACTTAATAATCAGGAGAATCGAAAAATTCGTTAGGCGTTTTGTTTGCTTTGAAAAATACCTAAAAAGTGAAACCATAAAATTGGGACTGCTAAAATTATTGACCTTAAAACTCGCTCACCCTAAAAATTTTGTCTTGGGGAGAGCAACCCCCTCATTGCTTGGTTTGTATGCGCGAGAGAGTGACCCGCACACTAGGTAGAGCCCCCCGTTGCTAAACCCGACTGATTACCGACTCTTCCGTGCGGGCCAGTCGGTTGGGTTAGCAGCGGATATCCCAACAGGTCACGTAAGCGCTCTGATATTTTGTGTGTTCACCAAAATAAAATCGACAAGATAATTTGAACGAACTTTCACGGTCTTCAGCTCGCGTTGCGTTGGTGAACCGGGGGTTTGTTTTCAGATCATAATTTTTCCAGATCTCATCCGCCCTACTCGCCAGATCAAGATGATGGGTAGACGGTCTCTTAGGCAGCCTCTGGTTGCACCGCTTTCGGGCGCGTCTACCTCATCATCTAGGTTGGCTCGCGAGAGCTCAGACCCGCTCTCTGAGCCCGAGTACGACTCCACCCTGTTCCCCCTCGACCCCCTTTCTGATCTACCCGAGAGACACGAGCCCGAGGAGAGATTGATACATTTGACAGCACCTGAGTTGGGCTCGTTTGATTTTGCAGACGTCGATATGGCCGGAGCAGGCAGTTCTGATGATCACTCCCGTCGACCGGAGCACATTGTACTAGACCAGGGAGCGATCAACTCCACCCTGATCGCATCACTCGATACAGTCCAGCAGCAGCTCCGCGATCAGGGAGCATTCATGATAGAGATGAGGAGAGAGTTGGAGAGGCTCAGAGCAGAGAGAGACCAGCAGAGCGAGCCCGAGGAGATCCCGGATGCAGATGCACAGGCACGAGCCGCAGCAGCAGCAGCAGCAGCCGCGGCCGCCGCCGCAGCGGCAGCAGCCGCGGGAGGAGCAGGACCACCTAGACCGATGCGGGAGTTGCACAACCCCGGATCTACACTGATGCACCATTGGGTGGTGGTTCCAGCTATCGTGGGGGACTTCAAGTTCCCCCCGAACACCTTGCAGATGCTTCCTCGGTTCCATGGACTTGCTACAGAGGAGCCCCACCTCCACCTCCAGGAGTTTCTGATGATATGCAGCACTGTCCACGACAGACATGTGGACCAGGACACGATCAGGATGATCGCCTTCCCCTTTTCACTGGCAGACAGAGCAGCCACCTGGCTGAAACATTTGGGGAGATTTGTCTACACCTGGGAGCAGCTCCGCACCGAGTACTTGAACAAGTACTATCCACTCGGGCGGACGAATGCAGCAAGGGCCCTGATCAGCAACTTCTCCATGTTCCCCAACGAGCAGTTTCACGAGGCTTGGGAGAGGTTTAGAGAGCTCCTGGACAGATGCCCGCACCAAGACATCACGAAGCCGAACCTAGTTCAGAGCTTCTTCAGTGGGTTGTCACCAGAGCTACAGGGCCTGGTGAATGCTTCTTGCGGCGGGTCCTACTTTGCCAAGGACCACGACCAGGTCTGGGCCATTTTTGAGGAGATGGCAGAGAACTTCATGGTGATGTCCCAGACCCGGCTCTATACTCAGAAGACCCAGCCACATCAGCCAGGACCCGTGCAGTACCAGCGGATAGCACGGGTGGATGCAGGTCCATTCAGTTCGTCTGCAGCCGCAGCAGCACAGGCAGAGTCGTCAGCTGCAGACATGGGTATCATTAGCAAGAAGTTGGACCGCATGGAGCTGATCGAGAAGAAGCAGTGCCAGAGTATCACGCAGATGGAGCAGATGGCACAGGTCTTGAGCGACATGAAGACACAGCTCATGTGTCTCCAGGAGGCACGGACGGCTTCTCAGCCCCGTCTTCAGTCGCGAGGCGACGCCGGCAGCAGCAGCAGCTCGTCCCAGCGCTCCAGCACCCCAGTGCAGCCTAGACAGGTTCACCTTGTACAGGCGGAGCCGTACCAGCAGCCGCAGCCCACCTACCAGCCCCCACCATCTCCAGAGATGCAGATGGTGGTCTACCAGCCGGACCAGCCTCTAGCAGTACTCCCGCCAGCCCCCTTCGATGCCGAGCCGTTGATGGATGTCAACGGGATTTGGTACGACCGTCCCCAGCCTGGGATCCGACGAGACCATCCCGGATTCAGGTGGGGGAGTGGTGGTACCCAGCCCCAGCAGCAGCCGTCAGGACAGGGAGGGCAGTACTCCCATCAGAGAGACCAGCACCAGCCGCAGCAGCAGCCCCCAGCGTATCAGCAGCAGTCATCCTACGGTCCGCGTCCCTATCAGCAGCAGGGACAGTCTTGGAGACGTGAGCAGCAGGCTCACCAGGGATACCAGCAGCACCCTCCTTCCTACCCCTCTTACCCACCACAGCAGTTCCAGCAGCCTCACCCACAGAGAGGCCACCCGTCGGGCTCCCACGAGAGCCCCGCCTTGGATGACATCGCTCGCCTCCTCACGGACCAGCAGGCCACATTCAGACGGGAGATGGACGAGTTCCGCCAGGAGATGCGGGACCTGGTGAGAGGGAAGGCCGCCATACCAGCCCAGATAGAGCCCAATCCGAACAGCCTCAAGAGGAAATCTGAGCAGGTAGTACATACTGAGTTAGCCACTCCTAGTGACCCATTTGATGATACTTCTTTGGATCTATTTGATGCTGATTTTGTCACACTTAGGAGCGGTAGGACCCCAGCAGGCGGCGGCGCCTCATCTGAGCACCATCCCGAGGCGCCACAGGAGGAGGAGGAGAGCGGTACTGAGGCCGCTCCAGACGATGACGGTGGTACTAAGGCCACCAAGGATGCTGATCCCACCGGCGGTACTGAGGCCGCCGCTTCACCAGATCTAGGAGGTGGTACTGATGCCACCCATTCAGCCGAGCCAGCCAGCGGTACTGAGGCCGCACGACGTCTACCAGCAGCAGCAGCAGAGCCGGCCCGTAGTGGTACTGAGGCCACCGGTGTTTGTAGAGAGAGAGATGATGTTTTTCCTCGTGTTCATGTATCTCGGAACTCTGCTATGAATAAAGGAAAAGGTTTACTTTCTTCTGGTCCCACTGTGGTGCATGATGTATGTGTGGATCCGGTCCTTGAACCGCAAAGACCTTTTCCTAGTCCTTCATCTGAGAAGGACCCAGTGATCCCCTTCCCTAGAGCCCTTCAGATGGGGAAGGGGAAGAAAACAGAAAATCCCAAAAAGAGAGAGCTTGAGGAGTTCAGCCAGAGCATGATTGACCGATTCCACATTCAGCTGACCCTCCAGGAGGCTTTGCAGCACATCCCCCTTCTCCAGCGTTCTTTGAGAGAGAGGACTACAGTCAGAAGGAGAAGGAGGAACCACACTTCAGAGATACATGTGCTAACCAAAGCCACTTGCTTTGCGATCCAGAACCGACTGCCAGCCAAGAGGCCAGATTCAGGGGCCCCGTATGTCAGATGCCAGATCAGTGAGCAGAGGTTCGACCGTACTCTTCTAGATAGCGGATCATCGATCAACCTTCTTCCGGCAGCCCTTCTCGACCGCTTCGAGTTGGGCACTCTTCGACAGAGCAGGACAGTCCTTCAGTTCGCTGATCGATCTGTCAAGAGGCCGAAGGGGTTATTACGAGACGTTATCGTCACTATTCAGGGCCTGCAATTCCCCGTGGACTTCGTAGTGTTGGACATGGAGATTCCTGAGTCAGTGGCCGATACCCCCATCATCCTTGGTCGTCCGTTCTTGGCCACAGCCAAGGCGGTGACTGATCATGATAGCGGGAAGGTGTACTTTCGCGTCCATGGCAAGAGTATACAAATAGAGACGGTCGAGGACTATAGAGCCAGATTCAGATCCCGCTCAGATGTGAGTACAGACTCAGAGCAGCTGACAGACGCAGAGCCAGACATCCACCAGGACTGTGATTTTGTGATCACAGATGATGAGGCAGCTTGGGCAGACCTTGAGACACAGACCACCCTCTCACTTTCAGACGCAACTGATGCAGAGATGACAGCAGAGGAGAGTCTGGAGAGCACAAACCTGGTTCAGGATACCATTGAGGCAGCAGAGCCGGTCCTTGATCGCAGCACGATGATTAGTGATGGTGGTGCTGAAGCCACCTTGTTTTCCGGTGGTACTGATGCCACCACTTCTGATACAGATCCCTTGGATTTAGAGTCTGATTGGGGCCGATTGCTATGATCAGATGCCAGACCTGAGTCCATCTGAGCCTATTGATGAGGAGGTAGATGCAGAGCAGAGCAGAGACAGTGCAGTAGAGCAACCTTCTCCCGATCCAGTTTGCGAGAGTATGCTTTCACTTTCCCAGGCAGATTTGGCCGACCTTGCAGCTTTCACTCAGTTTCTTCCACAGCCAGATTTGCCGGCACCCAGCATTCCAGAGCTGAAGCCGCTCCCTACTTCGCTGAAGTATCGATTCCTTGCGGGCGAGCCAGAGATGTACCCAGTCATCATCTCCGCCGAGTTGACTGGAGAGCAGGAATCCCGTTTGATGGGGGTTCTTGAAAAGAACCGCAAGGCGATCGGATGGAGCGTAGCAGATCTCTATGGGATTAGTCCATCAGTGTGCTCCCACCATATCTATCTCGAGGAAGGGGCAAAGCCGTCGTGTGAGTTCCAGCGGCGTCTGAACCCCAACCTGAGAGAGGTTGTGATGAAGGAAATATCAAAATGGTGGGGTGCAGGTTTTATTTATCCCATTTCCAACTCCAAGTGGGTCAGCCCCTTGCATGTGGTGCCCAAGAAGACGGGCAATCACGACTGTGATCAGTGAGTCGGGAGAGGAGATCGCTACACGAGTACCCACCTCTTGGAGGGTTTGTGTTGACTACAGGAGACTCAACCAAGCCACCAAGAAGGACCATTTCCCCCTGCCTTTTATTGACCAGATCATTGAGAGACTGGCAGGGAAGAGCCATTATTGCTTCCTGGATGGGTACTCGGGCTACAACCAAGTGGCCATCGCTCCTGAGGACCAGGAGAAGACCACCTTTACCTGTCCTTTCGGCACATACGCTTTTCGACGCATGCCATTTGGGCTATGCAATGCCCCTGCGACTTTTCAGAGATGCATGCTGTCGATCTTTTCGGACATGGTAGGGGAATGCTTGGAGGTCTTCATGGATGATTTCTCGATCTACGGCGACGGATTTGATTCTTGTCTTGACTGCCTAGATCGAGTACTTCAGCGATGTATTGAGTATCACTTGGTGCTATCTTGGGAGAAGAGTCACTTCATGGTGACTCAAGGGACGGTGCTTGGCCACATCATCTTCAACAGGGGCATGGAGGTTGATCCGGCCAAGGTTGATGTCATTAGAAAACTCGCACCACCGTCCAATCTGAGGCAGTTACGGTCATTCCTGGGGCATGTTGGATTTTACAGGAGATTCATTCAGGATTTTAGCAGGATCGCCCGGCCGTTGACTGACCTCTTGACGAAAGACACCGAGTTCCTTGTCGATGACAAGTGTCTTTCGTCGTTTGCTACTCTCCAGCAGTGCGTGATTGAGGCTCCTGTTCTCCAGCCGCCTGATTGGTCTCTCCCATTCGAGATCATGACGGACGCCTCCGATTTTGCCGTAGGGGCAGTGCTGGGACAGAGGAGGGATGGAGTACCATTTGCTATACACTATGCTAGCCGCACATTGGATTCCGCCCAGCGGAATTACACGGTCACAGAGAAGGAGATGCTAGCCGTGGTGTTTGCCCTGGATAAGTTCAGATCATATATCATCGGATCTAGAGTGACTTTGTTTACAGATCACACCGCCATCAGGTACCTCATGGCAAAGAAGGATGCCAAGGCCAGACTGACTAGATGGATCCTTCTACTCCAGGAGTTCGACATTAAGATTAAGGATAAGCCTGGAGTCAAAAATGTGGTGGCGGATCATCTCTCCCGATTAGAGCAGCCTGAGGATTCTGAGCAGATTGATCCTATTAGAGATACCTTCCCAGATGAGGCGATCCTTGCTATCGCCTCACTCCCATGGTACGCCGATATTGTGAACTTTCTCGTTGCTGGGAAAGTCCCACAAGATTGGCCCAGGCAGAGGCTTGAGACCTTTCTAGCGAAGGCCAAGTCTTACCATTGGGAGGATCCCATCCTTTACCACGAAGGAGGGGATAGCGTCTGGCGTCGGTGTATTCCTCAGGAGGAACACCATAGCGTCCTCACTTACTGCCACAAGCTTGAGGCAGGAGGACATCATTCTGGGAGGAGAACGGCACAGAAAGTGCTCCAATCCGGCTTGTGGTGGCCTACCCTCTTCAAGGACTCAGATGAGTTCGTGAAGAGGTGTACTGACTGTCAGAGGATGGGCACTTGTGGACAGCGTGATATGATGCCGATGCAGCCCATTCACTTCTGTGAGGTTTTTGACGCATGGGGCATCGATTTCATGGGTCCATTCCCTAAGAGTCAGGGATTTGAGTACATTCTGTTGGCCGTGGATTATGTGAGTCGTTGGGTGGAGGCTATCCCCGCCCGATCCGCTGATGCTAGGACAGTTTGCAGATTTTTGAGGAAACATATCATCACGCGGTTCGGGGTTCCACGAGTTCTTATTTCTGATGGGGGATCTCACTTCATCAACGACCAGGTGAAGGCACTTGCTAGAGAGTTCGGCATAGATCATCATGTTGCTACACCATACCATCCACAGACGAATGGTCTAGCCGAAGTGTCGAATAGGGAGATCAAGACTATTCTGCAGAAAGTCGTCCGCCCTGACCGAAAAGATTGGTCACAGCTATTGGACTCGGTCTTGTGGGCATATAGGACGTCTTTCAAGACACCTTTGGGCACATCTCCCTTTCGCCTCGTATATGGCAAGCCATGCCATTTACCTGTTGAGCTGAGGCACAAGTCACTTTGGGCAGTTACAGACATACTTATGGATCCAGATGGTATAGAAGACCAGAGGAGGGCAGAGCTAGCTGCCCTGGAGGAGCTTAGAGATGCAGCTTTCTCAAGCAGCCTACATTATAAGGAGAAAGTCAAGGAGTGGCATGATTCTCATATCAGCCACAAACATTTTGAGATTGGACAGAGAGTATGGCTGTTTGAAGCGAGGCTTAGATTATTTCCAGGGAAGCTACAGAGCAAATGGAAAGGACCTTATTTGGTTAGGAAGGTACACGACAACGGTAGCATCGACATATCCGAGTTGTCTTCTGAGAGTACCTTCCGAGTGAACGGCCAGCGGCTCAAGCCATTTCTAGATCATGAGCCGCGGGTCGTTGATATTGCCCCCATTCATTTTGCGTGAGATGTGGTCTTCGACTCACATCTAATGCATCTCACGCCTGAGTTTCACTGATCTTCCGCTGTATATAGATCCAGATGTCCATATCATCACATTCTTTAGTCCCACATCCCTTTCTTCATCTTGTGATTATGCTATACTTAGGGTGCACTTTACCCTAACTATAGGAGGGATGTGAGACATTTCGGGTATTTCTTTTGCTTCTGTCTACCCCTGTTTTGCTGCCTATACTTAGGGGCATTTCACCCTAAGTATAGGGGGGGTAGACCCTGTACATTCTCCACTCGGTTTTCCCTTTGTGGATAGCCTGCTATACTTAGGATTACTTGATCCTAAGTATAGGGGGAAGACCTGAGATCCTCTTGACTTTTTATTCTCCTTTTGTATAGCCTTCCTTTTCACTTCCCTATACATAGCACGAGTTATGTCTTCTTCATCGCTCTTGACTCTGAGGACATCGTTCGAGCTAAGTATAGGGGGGTGTGTATATATTTCATATATACTTTAGCCATAACTCGTACTTTATGTGAGTGTGTTAATAAATAAAAATGGCTAAAAACACAAAAATTAAAAATTTTTCATGTACATAATCTTCTTTTATTTGCACATACATAGCTAGTGTACAAATTATTTTTGTAAAAATGATTTCAAAATCTTTTGTGTGTAAAGCTTGTGTAAATATTTTTGTATCAAAATTATGTATATAGTACAAAATTTTTCCAAAATGTTTTGAAAAATCAAAAGTTTGCAAAAATCTCGTGTAAATGTGTGTAAATATCTTTTTGCAAAACTTGCACTTCATGCATCATCATTCATGATTTCAAAACATTTTTTAAAAATTTTGCATGATTGTAAAATATTGTGTAAATATGCATCTTTTTGTACATATGTATATAGTTTTTCTTGGATGATAGTTGACATTTAAACTAGCCTGAAATCAAATTGAGGAATGGAGCTTGATTAAGATCTTAATCCACCTAATTCTAAGTGGAACCTTATTGGGCTTAGGTTTAAGGCTTTTCAGGTCCATGATGACTTAATTCTTTGAGTCCACTAGGCTATGATCACATGTCATCTCAATGAGCCTAAGTAGAGCACTTAACAACAACACATGACTCATATAGATTATGGCTTTACTTGGACACCAGCACTATGCACCGAGCTCTCTACGGATGAAGTGGTGAGGAGGCAGTCTTCCTTGGCTTGGGGTAGCATATGAGGGTAGTACTTCTAGGCGGAACCTCTCTTCTTCTTATAGTGAAGGAAGTGCGTCTCAACTTGGTTTGGTTGCCATGAGGTCTAACGACGGGAGTTGTGGGTTGCAATAAAGCTTCAAAAGAGGGATAGTCTACTGGATCAAGAGGAAAAACTCCTTGTATATATGCTGCACATGTATATGTTGTATAGATGCACTCGAAAAAAAATGTGCAAAAAGAAAAGAACTCCAAAAAAGTGGTGGGTCTGAGAGAAAATGATAATCCCACCGGAGTATGTATATAAGTGCAATAAGCAAAGCTTGGTTTCATGATCCACCTGTTGTAGCTTGCAGCAGGGAGACTTGGCTACACTGGTCAAGCTCCCAAGGGTACTTGGCTACACTGGCCTTGACCCATTCTCTTCTTCCCCCTCTTCTTGAGCCGGTTGTACTTGAACTTAGAAGGGAATACCCCGCTCCTCGAGGAAAGAGTGGCCAGATTGAGGTCATAGAGTTACCTTGTTGGGGAGGGCTGTCAAGTTGCCATTTCTGAGGTGGAGAGCTTAGACCTCACTTTCACAGGACAAGAAAAGATTCATGGTCTTCAGGGTTTGTGATTGATGACTTGTTCTGATCTGGAGCATTGAGGAGTCTTGGTTATAGATTGGTGGAACTTAGAGGCTGTTAGGTTTTAAGCTTAAGTCTAAATAAGGTTCCGACACATTAATAATCCAAAGATCTGATTGAGCTCCATACCTCAATTTAATGAAGGCAAGTTTAATAATCAACCTTGATCCATGTACATTCTCTTTTTCTTTTTCTTTCTTTCTTTTTCACTTCTTTTTCAAATAAGTGTTTGCTAAGGGACTAGCAAAGTATAGTATAGGGGGGTGATGAATACCCATTCATCACTCTTTATTCTTATATTTTAGCTACAAAAACCTGTGCAAATGCATGTAGATATGTGTAAATAGGAAAAGTTAGCAAAGGCATGCATCTTGTAAATACTTATAATTAGCATGTTTTTGTGCAAAAATAGAAGAATAAAGATGAAAAAGAAAAAGAGGGAAATATTTAGAATAAATATTGAGCAACCTAACCCAAGGGAGGGCTCAGCATGGGCCTGACCGCATAAAAGCCAAGTAGAGGGAGATAGGGGCTCATGTGTAAATATTTTTGTAAATAAATAAAATTATATTTTCCTCACCCAAAAATATGATTGTACATATTTTGTATATATTTATAAACTATTGAAAACAAAATAAAAATTTAAAAATCAAAAATTCCAAAAATACCCCTTCACCTTGTACATAGACCACCTTCTTTATTTATTTAACCTTATAAATAAATAAAATTATTTTCGAAACTTTTTGTAAATATTCTATGTTATATATTGTAAATAACATAAATAAAAAGAATCAAAACAATAATCAAATAAAAAGTACAAAAATAAAATTACAAAAATATATGGTACATATACCATGTATATAGATGTATATAACTATTTATTCTAGCTATGTATATAAATAATAAAAATCAAATAAAAATAGCCTTTTATTCCTCATTTTATTCTATAAATAAATAAAATATAAAATAGGAATAAAAATGTATAAAAATAACTCATTAAAAATCAAAATTAAAAACCCTATATTGTATATATACCTATGTATAGCTATACTATGTAAATACCTTATTTTTATTTCTAAAAATTAATTAAAAATCACCAAAAAATAGAAAAAATTAAAACAAAAATATTTTATGTTTTGAGTTTTAATTAAATCGGCCATTTGCTATTTTTAATTCAATTTCTAAATCTTTTCTGACGTGGCTGTTCATTGGTCCCACGGGGGTTGTTGACCGCCCGGTCAACTCCCCTCCTGTGGACCACTTCCCACGGGTCTTGGTTCGCGGACCCGACTTCTCCCATTTATCCCCGCCAGATCCGACCACCATTTAGCCTAACCCAGGGTCCTTATCACTCTCCAGGTATCCGGGAATCTCGCCCGACATTGTTCATAGGGATCCGTGCTCAATCGAGCCGGACCCGAGCCCTTCTTCCCGGACCTGCACCCATATAAAATCCCAGCTCCGCCGCATTCATTTGCCATCTTTGGCTCTCCACCCTCAACCCCGTGACCTCCATAGCGATCCCTGAGGTGACAGCTCGCGATTGCCCTTGTAGCAGTGAGGAGGGGGTGGCCGGACCACTGATCCGGCGACTTTGCACCGCCGTGCTCCGCCCCGTGCAGGAGCTCGAGCCTCAGGCCTTGGCGACCTTCGAGGCAACGACCAGGAGCTGCCTAAGCTTCAGCATAGCCTTCCACTACACCCAGGTAGCATTCTAGCTCGCCTATTTAGCTTAATTTCTTGTTTCCCCAAATTGTAGTTCCGTCGAGTTCCTTTGATTCCGACCATATCGCGTATCTTCTCGATCATCGGAACGCACAGTCACCTTCGCCTTTCCTCCACGCACATTCTTCGCCCCTTCGTTCAACCCAGCTCGCACAGGAGCTGGGGTTCGAGCTCCTCCATCTTCCGCTCGCCGGAGCTCGCTCGCCCCGACCCACAGTTCACCTTCACGCCGCTTCATCGGGTCGAGGCACTTTGCCCTCGACCCGCGAAGCTTCTGGGTTACTTTGCAGGTCAAGAGGAGGCCATCTGAGGACCCCTCACATCCAGACCAGGAGCTTATCTCCGTCGACCTCGCCGGAGCCCCTCCAGGGCTCAGCTGGGCCATCGGAGGCCACCACCAGCTGCGGGACTCCAGTGCGGACCTGCTTCGATCTTCAGAGGCAGCTGAGGAGGACCACAGCACGCGCACGAGGCCGGCGAACCTCGCCGGCCACCTGTTCTTCGAGGGTCCTCCACCACCGTCCGATCGCCCTCCGCTCCAGTTTCCATCGTGGCCGTCCATTCATCGAGGAGCAGACACCGTTGATCATTTCGAGGGTCGATCCGGACCGTTAGCGCAGAGGAGAGAGGCACCAGCACCTGACCCGTCAGATCTTCCAAGTGGCCCCCTCTGAGGCGTCGATCAGGCCCACGTGCGGAAGAGGGAGAAGCGCCCGCCGTTCGAGACCGTTGGATCAGTTACGTGGCGCACATCCAGCCGTCGACGTAATAAAGGGGTAATTTACCTTAGGCCCCCACGTAGTTTGTGCTTTACATTTCAGTCCTGTAAATATTTTATGCTCTTTATTTACGTTTGGACAATTGCACATTGGACCTCGTGCTTTTTAGTATTTGCATTTATGCCCTGTATGTGTGAGCCACGCGCGTCGTCACGTGTATATCTGGTGTATTTGCAATATTTGTCCTGTAGTTCTGGGTGCTTTGTTAATGAATGAAAACTTTTTAGGAATTGCATATCTACCCCTGTGAATGTTTTAATTGCACATGTGTGTGTATTGTAGGGGTAAATTGCATCTGGGGTCCCTGGACTTTTGGTACGTGTTACCAAATAGTCCCGGACCTTAGTTTCTTACAAAAAGGTCCCTGAGTGCCCCAGGCACGCGCCACGCGCGTGACTTGCTGGGGAAAATTGCACCTGGACCCCCAGAGCTTCGGGTATTTGCACTTAAGTCCCTGTGCACAGTGCCCCCTTTTGATTTTTGAATAAAATATCAAATCACCTCCAAATTCGATGAAAATTTTACACATGGCTCCTGCCATGTTGTAGAATTTTTGAGAATTTTTGAGGACATTTTTTATTTTATTTGTTATTTTTAAAAATTCAAAAACACCTATTTTAGCTACTGTCTAGAATTAAAAATCCCAAAAAAATATAAAAACACCCCCAAAAATTCTAAAAAAAAATAGTTACTGTTCCTTGTGTGTTTCTTGATTTTCTAAGCCAATTTTGGCTATTTTTCATGAGTAAAAACCCTAAAATCTAAAAACACCTAAAAACTCATAAAAATTATAGTAAATAATCTAAAAACCCAAAAACAATAATTTTGGTGCTCAAATTTTCCTTATTTTATCTAGTATACAGGAAAATTACCTCCAGGTCCCTCTGAGATCCCTAGATATTTTATCTTTGGGTTTTGGGCCTGGCTGGACAGTACCTTGTCTTTTTAGTACTGTTTGATTTTTAGAAAATAAAATACACCTTAGAAAAATCCTAAAAATTCAACCAAAAACACTAAAAAACCTAAAAAACATAAAAACAATTTTTCTTGAATTTTTGCTTGATTTTTGGTGCTTTTAATAATTAGCTAAAGTGTGCTTTTATTTGCTTTCTTTTATTTTCTTCACTTTTTAAAATCCAAAAAAATATAAAAATTATTAAAAACCACTAAAAAATTCTTGTATTTTATTTTATTTTATTTTTACTACTTCGCAGGCCTCTGGCCAACCCGTGCTCCTTGTGTTCGACCCTGGGTGCTATACCAGGTTAATCTCCTAGCGAGGCCTCTGATTTTTTTCTTGATTGATTTTACGTGTTTCAAGTGGTCTGATATTTCTTGAATTGAGTGACTCTGAGTGATAGAGGTCGCAACGACCTATTGAGTACCTTTTACCTCGTTCGCTCGGGTCGCCTATCAGGAGGTCACGGGATTAAGGGTGGAGAGCCAAAGATGGAAATGGAGTGCGGCGGAGCTCAGATTTTTATATGATGGAAGGTCCGGGAAGAAGGGGTCGGGTCCGGCTCGATGGAGCACGGACCCCTAGGCAAGGTGTCGGGCGAGGTTCCCGGATGCATGGGGAATGATCGGAGCTCGAGATTTGCGGATATGGAGGCCGGGTCGTGACGCGAAAAATCGGGGAAGTCGGGTCGGGCGTCACGACCCGTGTGAAGTGGTCCACAGGGGGGAGTTGACCGGGCGGTCAACAACCCCGTGGACCAATGGAATCAGCCATGTCAGAAAAGATTTGGAAATTGAATTAAAAATAACAAATGGCCGATTTAATTAAAACTCAAAACATAAAATATTTTTATTTTAATTTTTCCTATTTTTGGGTGATTTTTAATTAGTTTTTCAAAATAAAAATAAGGTATTTACATAATAGGGCTATATATAGGTATATATACAATATAGGGTTTTAATTTTTGATTTTTTAATTAGTTATTTTTATACATTTTTATTCCTATTTTATATTTTATTTATTTATAGAATAAAATGAGGAATAAAAGGATATTTTTATTTGATTTTTATTATTTATATACATAGGTAAATAAATAGTTATATACAACTATGTACATGGCATATGTACAATATATTTTTGTAATTTTAATTTTGTTATTTTTATTTGATTTTTGTTTTGTTTCTTTCTATTTATTTTATTTACAATATATACATAGAAGATTAACAAAAAGTTTTGAAAATAAATAAATTTATTTAAAAGGTTAAACACATGTAGAAGCATGGTCTATATACATGGTAAAGGGATATTTTGGAATTTTTGATTTTTAGCTTTTTGTTTTGTTTTTAATAGTTTCCAAATATATACAAAATATGTACAAGCATATTTTGGGTGAGGAAAATATAATGTTATTTATTTACAAAAATATATACACATGAGCTCATATCTCCCTCTACTTGGCTTTTATGCGGTAGGCCATGCTGAACCCCTCCCTTGGGTTAGGTTGCTCAATATTTATTCTAAATATTTCCCTCTTTTTCTTTTTCCTCTTTATTCTTTTATTTTTGCACAAAAACATGCTAATTATAGATATTTACAAAATGCATGCTTTTGCTAATTATTCCTATTTACAAGTATCTACATGCATTTGCATAGGTTTTTGTAGCTAAAATATAAGAATAAAGAGTGATGAATGGGTATTCATCAAGTAGTTGTCAGTTATCTGCAAATGACTTACGCGCCTAGAAGAAAGCTTTTTTAGAAAAGAGAGGGTGACGTCCCAAGTTGGGACCCACCACAAAAGTAATTATATTAATATCGCAAATGACTTACGCATCAGGAAGAAATCTATGAAGACAAAAAATTACAAACGCAAGACACAGACAAATATATGCTCAATCTTATGTGAGGATGTGATCCTCAAAATTTTGGGAAAGATCGCTTCCGGAGGCCCAGTCGACCTCTTCATATTCAAAACTATGTAAGATTTAATGTTTTCGGTTTCCATATTTCCATGTTCTTCTTTCTCGTTATTTATTCACGATGTATAGTTGCGTGATGTTCAAGCTCCTCGCCGAAGACAAGCTTGTCAAGAGGCAGATATTCTTCACGAAAATATGCAGCTGGGTGTCCAATGTTGACTACCTCGACTCTCGGCCAATGCCTCGATGCCGGAAATATGCACGCGTATTACCTGAGGGGGATGGTTAGAAAAATCTCTAAATTAGATTGTAATTGATGTTTTTTTAAACAAAGTAGCTTTGAACGGCGATTTTCATCGCGTAGGCGGAGTACTTTGGTTGTAAAGACATCGATCGTGGATTACGATACGTCGTCAAAGCTGTGAAATCCGATCTTAACGAGGCGACTTACGCACTTTTTTCGATCACGGGGTATACACATATATGCATGGATTTGGGAGAATAACCTTACTAATAATTATTATGAAGTTAGTATACACATATAATTACTTACATATATATGTATGTATAATATATATGGTATATAATATATATTTTATAATTTATTAACGAGATCCGCCTACAACCGAATAAAAAACTACCTCGATCACAAATGACAAGATGAATCAAACAAATTAGAAGTAATTTGCGAACAGATATGACGGAGGAGACCTGCTGGGAGGAAGAAGACTGGAGGTGGTGGAGGGAAGATGGGAGGCAATGAAGCTCTTTACGGAAAAGAACAAATGGGAAGCAATGGAAAGCAGCAGAAGCTCTGTGCAGGAAAAGAAATGGGGACTGCATGGACCATTATATAGTTAGCCAGTAGCTTCCATGAGAACCTGTAGGTTGGTTGGATGGTGGGTCTTGTGCGGTACGGACATCCATTGCTAGGCAACTACTGATGTAGCTGAACAGGAAAACATTAGTGCGCTTCACCAACTCCAAGTACATAAATGACATTTCAACTTGATGAACAATTATTTTTGAAGAAGATTCCACATATAATAGAAAGCTAAAGAAATTAATCCACCTTCTCTATCAATGTAACTTGGACATCTACGTTCAACCACCCCTCATGTTTTATGTACGAGTGCATTGAATGCAATTAGTAATATATCTAACAACGAAATATTTAATAGCTTCCTAATGGGATATGGACATGCATATATACCGTATTTCTTTTTAAGGTATCTACTTTTAATATATAACTCAGTAGGCAGCTTTTAGTTATATCTTATCTTGGATGTGATATGAACATGCTCTTTTTTAAACTTGTTTGAAAGTATTCTATGAGTTAATTTCTTAGAAGTATGATACCCAATATGAAGTTGAAAAAAAATCCAAAAATTCAAGGCCTAAACAACTCTTTATTATCTAAAAGTTAATTTTAAATGAAATATTTTAGAAATGAAAAAATAGGAGACGGATTCCTCTTCTTCTCTTTCAGATAGCATTCGCAGTAGGAGCTTTAATACCAACAAATGTCTTTGAAATGTATAGAATTCCCAGTAGGAGCTTTAATACCAACATGAAATACATGGATTTAAAGTAGGAATCAAATTGAAGCGTGTATCTACTGCAGGTAAAGAGGGAAGAGATACCATATTTGTATCCACAAAGATGGTCTCCGGTGGTCAGCAAACATGAAGGTAAAGAGGGAGGGGATAAGAGCAGGAAGGGTTTCGGTAAATTGCTAGCACATGTATAGCATTGTTCACATGGAAAGCTGGCAATATGCGTATAGCAGTGTATATTTACACCATATGTAATAGCAGTGTATGTTTACACCATGTGTAAATATACCATATATGTACCAAGAGAGATGAGCAGGGAGGGTTTCCGGTAGAATGCTAGCATGGCTACGGATAAGAAGAGTTTGGGTGACATCCGAGACATGTTTGTATAAAAAGGAAGCATCTCCACATCATGACTTAATTGGCCAATAGTTATAGCAAAAAACTACCACATGCTTTTTAAATTATGTTTACACCATGCGTAAATATACAATACCTGTACCCACGTTAGCTTTCCATGTGAACACTGCTATAGTGCCATGATCCATCTCCCATGTCCCCCTACCCCTCACTCCCACCGGCACTTTTAACATTCACACCGCGACAGCAATCTTGTGGCAGTGATAACATCAACAACTACGTGTCTGTTGCCCGGTGGCAATGCAACTGCTTCAAGTAGTTTTCAGTTATCCGCAAATGACTTACGCATCATGAAGAAAGCTTTTTTTTTAGAAAAGAGAGGTTGATGTCCCAAGCTGGGACCCACCGCAAAAGCAATTATATTAATATCGCAAATGACTTATGCGTCAGGAAGAAAGCTATGAAGACAAAAAGTTACAAAGGCGAGACACAGACAAATATATGCTCAATCTTATGTGAGGATGTGATCCTCAAGATATTGGGAAAGATCGCTTCCCGAGGCCCAGTCGACCTCTTCAGATTCAAAACTACGTAAGATTTATTGTTTTCGATTTCCATATTTCCATGTTCTTCTTTCTCGTTATCTATTCACGATCTATATCTGTATAGTTGCAAGATGTTCCGGCTCCTCTCCAAAGATAAGCTTGTCAAGAGGTAGATATTCTTCATGAAAATATGCAGCTGGATGTCCAATGTCGACTACCTCGACCAATGCCTCAATGCCAAAAATATGCACGCGTACTACCTAAGGGGGATGGTTAGCAAAATCTCTAAATTGGATTGTACTTGATGTTTTTTTTGAACATAATAGCTTTGAATGGTGATTTTCATTGCGTAGGCGAAGTACTTTTGTTGTAAAGACATCGATCGTGGATTACGATACGTCGCCAAAGCTGTGGAATCCAGTCGTAACGAGGCGACTTACGTACTTTTTTCGATCATGGGGTATATGCATATATGCATGGATTCAGGAAATAACCTCACTAATAATCATTATGAATTAGTATACACATATAATTACATATATATATGTGTATATAATATATATAGTATAATATATATATATTAACGAGATCTGCCTACAATCGAATCCATACCTGCCCTGATCACAAATGGCAAGATGAATCAAACAAATTAGAAGTTATTCGCAAACAGATATGGCCGAGGAGACCTGCTGGGAGGAAGAAGACTGAAGGTGGAGGGAAGATGGGAGGTAATAAAGCTCAGTACGGAAAAGAACAAATGGGAGGTAATGGAAAGCAGCAGAAGCTCTGTGTGGGCAAATAAATGGGGACTGCATGAACCATTATATAGTTAGCCAGTAGCTTCAATGAGAACCTGTAGGATGGTTGGATGGTGGGTCTTGTGCGGCACAAACATCCATTGCTAGGCAACTACTGATGTAGCTGAACGGGAAAATATTAGTGCGCTTCACCAACTCCAAGTACATAAATGACATTTCAACTTGATGAACAATTATTTTTTTTTGAAGAAGATTCCACCTATAATAGAAAGCTAAAGAAATTAATCCACCTTCTCTATCAATGTAACTTGGACATCCACGTTCAACCACCCCTCATGTTTTATGTAGTATGACTGCATTGTGTGCAATTAGTAATATATCTAAAAACGATATGTTTAATAGCTTCCTAATGGGATATGGACATGCATATATACCGTATTTCCTTTTTAAGGTATCTACTTTTAATATATAACTTAGTAGGCGGCTTCTAGTTATATCTTATCTTGGATGTGATATGAACATACTCTTTTTTGACTTGTTTGAAAGTACTCTACGAGTTAATTTCTTAGAAGTATGATACCCACTAGGAAGTTGAAAAAATTCCAAAAATTCAGTGCGCTAAACACATCTTTATTGTCTAAAGTTAATTTTAAATGAAATATTTTAGAAATGAAAAAATAGGAGACGGATTCCTCTTCTTCTCTTTTAGGTAGCATTCGCAGTATGAGCTTTAATACCAACAAATGCCTTTGAAATACATAGAATTCCCAGTAGGAGCTTTAATACCAACAGGGAATACATGGATTTGAAGTAGGAATCAAATTGAAGTGTGTATCTACTGCAGGTAAAGAGGGAAGAGATACCATATATGTATCCACAAAGATGGTCTCCGGTGGTCAGCAAACATAAAGGTAAAGAGGGAAGATATAAGAGCATGCATGGTTTTGGGTAGAATGCTAGCACATGTATAACAATGTTCACATGGAAAGCTGGCATTCTACGTATAGCAGTGTATATTTACACACTGTGTAATAGCGGTGTATAGCAGTGTATGTTTACACCATGTGTAAATATACCATATCTGTATCCCGTCACCGTTTTGTGTATCGATTTCATCTTAGATTCCCTCTCTTTCAGCTCCTTGTCGTCGAGTTCATCAACTTTCTTCTCGCTCCACTTATAACAAGATGAACCCAACTCAAAGTGAACATGTTCGCCCAACATCTTAATTTAGACAATCAAGTAAAGTAGGAACTCCAAAAAGACAATTGTCAAAAAAACTAAATATGTGTATTATCATATGAATAACGGACGAGAAAATCAACGATTCTTTGTGGGGCTTGACCCCTCAATCAAAATTAGAAATTATATTAAGAACATTATAATTTTGTGACAAATAATTATGTTTTGTATATTTAGCTCTTCGCCTGAGTAGAATTTGCTCAAAGGAACCTACGATTGTGAGATGAAGTCATAGATTTTTTTGTATTCAATCTTCTACATTTTGTTTTATAATTAATCCTCCCTTCAAAAAATTATATTTTTCTTTCCTCTATCTAGCTCTCTCTCTTGCTCATTTTAGTTGTCAGTACTGATATGTCATCAACGCACCCACTTCCCTGTGTGTTTCCACCATCTAGCATTCCAAAACCATTCATTAAATCTTTCATATATGCTGACAACATGAGTTTTATTTTCTATCAAGAGGAAAGTATACAAGTTCGTTGGTACAACATGCAAATGGGCATCCTCTCGCGAAGGTGACAATAAAAGGAATGATTTTAGTACTCTTCTTATTATTTGATTGCCCATAATTGCATCGGCTTTGTTGCAATCGTTGTGATTGTCGATGGGGGTAATGATACATTTAAGACTAAGCCAAAAATCGATGAACAAAATCAAATGAGGGTATTCATACTAGTGCTTTTTAATCTTTTGGTATTATGTGATAAATGTTTAAAGTACATATTTATATCTTGACACTATTTCATCTAACATGGTATGTCCTAGTTGTGAGTAAATTTTCATTGTGGCGTGCCGCATATGTCATGGGTAAGTATCAAAACCCTAAATGTAGTCAACGCATGCATCATAAGGTAGTCAAAGTGCATACAATGCAGGACATACCCTACCTAATTTGAGATAGTATATCGCTCCTGATAATCTTAGTCGTTCATTTTGAGCTTTTCATCTAAACCCTCCATCGTGTCACTCCTCTCCTATGCATAGAAGATAAGGGAATATAAGAAGAACATATCGATATATACATTTTCCCTCAAAAAAGTTTATGCTAACGCAATAATTACAACATACACTGGACTGGCTAGAAGGATTAGACATCTTAGTAAGAGTCACCTTTTAATATATGCTCGCTTTAACTCATTATTGCTTAATACAAGTCGTGATGGGATGTATGGTGTCACATAGGATGGAGATTCTACTCTTTTCATTTGGTGTTGTATGAAGGAATGATTAAGAAGCCCAACTCCATCATCATTGAAACCTGCAAGGTCTATTAGTGGTGGATTCTTCAAAGAATTATATGCATGAAGGTCCACCTTCCCTTCAAGATTTTCTCCCTCTAATCATTTTCAAGCATGATCTGACCACCTCAAGCCCATATGTGTAGAAAAGGGAGATGGCCAACATATGCCTCGAATTCCTTCAATCTTTTCTAACAACACATTAATACTAGATGCTAGTTTCTTAACAAAATGTCCCAATGAGAATGTACCATGTAGAGATATTTTTTCATGTGGTCAAACATTCCTTCTTCACGCACCATCGATCTCTGCATAGAATTGCAATGCCACAAATCTCACAAATGGCTAGCAATAATGATAATGGAGGAGCATGCACCATTGACCACCATAAGTTTATCTTGAGGTCATTCAACATTGTTAAACCTCATTGAAATATGCAACTTCCTCTGAAGGCTCTCCCGTGTCCTGACCTACTTAGTTGATGTCCATGACCCTAGCTTATTGAAGGTCTAAGACCTCTTTCAAATATTCAACAAGGCCCTCATAATAGTGGTTGAGGTATACAACCTCTCTTGAGCTTGTTTGGGATGCAAAACTATCTATTGAGGTATATTAAGCCCTTTACAAATGTTTGTTGAGGTCCTTAACATGTTGGATGAGGTCCTCCTGAGCTCCATTAAAGACTACAACCTTCCTTTATCTCATTGGAGTTTCGTTACCTTCTTTCAAGATCTAGTAAGGTCCTCCCAAGCTTATTAAAGATCACCACCTCATTATATCAAGCCCCTTGAAGCTCTATCATGGTCGATGAACCGATCAAAATTTTTAGCGGCGCAAGATCTCCTATGAAGGTCAACCTCACCAATCTAGGGTCCCTCGACCACATTGAGTTCCTTTGTAGGTCAAGATACATGTGATTTAGTTTTTCAAACATCACCCTAATAATACACTTACCACTCAGTTCAAGTAATAGTTGAAAGTAGACATTAAGTGGAAAACCCCCTCACCATCTCCCTTAAGCCCTCAAGTCAAGATAATAGTGCCCTTCATCCCATAATCTGATTATGTAATGCAACTTGTTAGCTCGATGCATCTTGATGAGATCCTCTTGGGATGACCTAATTTTCTTCATCGGGATTTGAGAAACATAAGATGCATCTTTTTTATTTATTTCTATCTACTGATAATCAAACAAATCAATTTGCTAAGTACATGTTGTAATACTTGATCGTTTCTGTTAATCAAACAAGTTTTTATTTAAACATTTATATTAACTATGTGAGCATACCCTCAGTCGGCATAAGATTTAGAAGTAGAATGCAATATTATAAGTTATAATTTAATAATTTTATCCTTATGTGATTGGTACGTTCCAAATGAGAAGGGTGGTGATCGATAGGTGGTATAATGTGATTCATGTTATTCTAAAGAAGTACATGCACAGATTTGAACAGTTCGTTTTTGCTTCACATGTGGATCAAGTCTATTATATTCCATTTATCTCAAGGAAAATAAAACATAATTATTATCTAAATCAGACGACGATAATTTTTTGAAGTTACATGACTAATGAATCTCTGATTCATCACATTAATAAGATGAAACTAGAGCTTCGTACAGAGTAATTAGATGCATTTACAAGTTTATATATCATTATTAACATTCATGCACTTGTAAATAATTGGCATAAATTAGCATTTCATTCTTCACCCATATTTATTTGTAAATATTCAATTAAATTCACCTATTTTTAATTAATTCATCCTAACTTCAAGTGACATAAAACTAATTCCATTGTGTACATATCATTAACAGTAACCAATTAAAAAATCCAAAAAATACTACCTTTATATATGCGAAATAAACCTAAAACCTAATTCCACGATAAAAAGCAGTAAAAGCCGATATCTCTCATAGACAATGTTCAATTTCACTCTACTCACTTTTGATCAATGTACATTCAATTATCTACTAATCAAGACAAAATTCAAAAGAATCAGAATTCATTGATGAAAAATTAGATTTTGTGACCTAAATGTAGATTGTACATATTTACCGATTTTTAACTTGTCATTCATGTATATATTTGACTGTGTTTAATTTATTTCCTTTTCATTTCTTTATTTCATCTCATATTCTAACTAATTACGTAAATTAAAATAAAAAAATTAGAAAAGCAAATAAAAAGATAAATTCTGACATGAGCACATTGACCTAATTCACATGTAAATAATCCGTTTCACTAATTTATTCTGACTTTTCTTAATTCATAAAAAAATCCAAAAAAAATGTATTTATGTCCATTGAATTATTTATATAATCTTTGATTTTTGCATACATTATCCATTTATAGAAAAGCAAATAAAAAATACAAAACTAAAAAAGCGATATTTTATCTACATAAAATATCACCAAAAATTTCATATTTTGCACAAGTGAGTTGGTTTGCATTTGAGTCCTACATGAATATTGTAAAATACATTTTGGGTAACATTTTTCAGGGCATTTTTGCATTGAGGTCATGAAAAATGAAAAGATGGGAGTCGCTAAGTAATGGCCTGACAATTCAGGCTCACTATCGCCGAGGTGACTACTCGAATCCTCTCGTTATTTAACAATTAACCCACAAAAGTAACTAAGAAATTTAGAGCAAGAGCTAAAATTTATTATACCCTATGATGAATACCCATTCATCACTCTTTATTCTTATATTTTAGCTACAAAAACCTTTGCAAATGCATGTAGATATGTGTAAATAGGGATAATTAGCAAAAGCATGCATTGTAAAAAACCCTATAATTAGCATGTTTTCGTGTAAAAATAAAAGAATAAAGATTAAAAAGAAAAAGAGGGAAATATTTAGAATAAATATTGAGTAACCTAACCCAAGGAAGGGCTCAGTAAGGGCCTGACCGCATAAAAGCCAAGTAGAGGGAGATAGGGGCTCATGTGTAAATATTGGTGTAAATAAAATAAAAATATTTTCCTCACCCAAAAATATGCTTGCACATATTTGTACATATTTATTAATATAAAAACAAAACAAAAAGTTAAAAAAAACCAAAAAAAATCAAAAATGCCCTTTCCCCATGTACATAGACCATACTCCTATATTTATTCAACCTTATAAATAAATAAAATTATTTTCTAAACTTTTTGTAAATATTCTGTTATATATTGTAAATAAATAAAATAAAAAGAATCAAAACAAAAATCAAATAAAAATTACAAAATTCAAAATATAAAAAGACATTGTATATATACCATGTATATAGATGTATATATATCTATTTATTTTACCTATATACATAAATAATAAAAACCAAATAAAAATACCCTTTTATTCCTCATTTTATTCTATAAATAAATAAAATATAAAATAGGAATAAAAGGATACAAAAATAATAATTAAAAATTAAAAATCAAAAGCCTACATATTGTACATATACCTATATATAGCTATATAGTGTAAATACCTTATTTTTATTTCCAAAAATTAATTAAAAATCACCAAAAAATAGAAAAAAAATAAAATATTTCATGTTTTGGGTTTTTGCTGATTCGGCCCCTAGCTATATGTATTTGTCACTTCTTGATTCAGCCACGTGACCTTCAGCCATTGGCCCTGGGGGATGTTGACCGCCCGGTCAACTGACCCCCCCCCAGGACCACTCTTCACGGGTTCGAGCACCGGACCTTTTTCTCGGATTTATACCCGCTCGACCCGATTCCCAATCACCCAAACCCCGGCTCCGTTTGACACCTCCTACATCCGACACCCTCGCCGGAGCTCCTGCATCGGGATCCGCGCGCTTCCACGCCCTACCCGCGCCCGTCTTCCCGGACTCTCCAACCTACTTAAGCGAGCTCCGCCACCGAATTCCTCCATCCTTGGCTCCCCATTTCTTCATCCCGTGACCTCCACAGCCACCCCCGAGGTGACAGCTCCAGGTTGGCCGTGTCGCAGAGAGGAGAGAGTGGTCGGACCTCTGATCCGGCGAATAGCTCCGCCGTAGCTCCGCCATTGGTGCGAGCTCCAAGCCTCGGGCCCAGACGTCCCTCGAGGCTACGACCGGGAGCTTCCCCAGCTCCAGCCCAGTCCACTCGACCATCCAGGTAGTCCCTTAGCTCCCTTATTTAGTCTAATTTCCATTTATCCCCAAATCTCGCCGTCGTCGTGTCTTGTCGATTCCGACCACCTCACGCCCCCATTCGATCATCGGAATCCATCGTCACCTCCGCCTTCCTCCGCCGCACGTTCTGCACCCACTCACACAACCCAGCTCGCACAAGAGCTGGGAACCGGGCTCCACCGTCTTTCGCCTTCACCGGAGCCCGTCGCCCCGACGCACCAGTCACCTCCACGCCGACTAACGGGGTCGAGGCACTTTGCCCTCGACCCGCGAGTCTTCTGAGCCCTTTTGCAGGTCAGAGCGAGCCCATCTGAGGGCTTGAGTCATCCGGGCCAGGAGCTTTAGCTCCGCCGACCTCGCCGGAGCCCTCCAGGGCTTGGCTGGGTCATCGGAGCCTACCATCAGCTGCGGAGCTTCATCGCGGAGCTTCTCCGATCTCCAGAGGCAGCAGACGAGGACCACCGCGTGCACAGAGGGCCGGCGAAAGTCGCCGGTGACTAGTTCTTCTAGGATCCTCGCCGACCGTCAGATTGACCTCGGCGCTCCAGATTACATCGTGTCTGTCCATTCACGGAGCTGCAGCAACCGCCAGATCTCCCGAGGATCAATCTCAGCCGTTCGTTACTCGAGGGTTTCGTCCACCAGCGCACCACAGCCGTCCGATAGCCACGTGGAGAGCCCTCAGCCGTTCGATCAGGCCCACGTTTTCGAAGACAAAGGCGCCGTCATCCAGAGCCGTCAGATCAGCCACGCGTCACTCATCCGGCCTCCGATATTTAATAAGGGGTAAATTGTCTTAGGCCCCCCTTTTCTTTTAGGCATTTATTGTTAGTCCTGTAAATATTTTCGTATTTTATTTACGTTGGGTTATTTGCACATTGGACCTCGTACTTTAGATATTTGCTTATATACCCCTGCCTGTGTGAGCCACGTGCTTCGTCATGTGTATTCTTGGGTTATTTGCATCATACGCCCTTGTAGTTCTGGATGGTTCTGAAATGAATAAAATCTTTTTAGTATTTGCATCTATGCCCCTGTGAATGGTTTAATATTCGCATGTGCGTTTATTTGTGGGATATTTGCAACATAGCCCCCCTGGACTTTTGGTACGAGTTACCAATAGGTCCTCGGGACTTGTTTTCTTTACAAATAGGTCCCTGAGTGCCCCAGGCACGCGCCGTGCGCGTGATTTGCTGGGTATTTTGCACCTGGACCCCCAGAACTTAGGGTATTTGCACTTCAGTCCTTGTGCACAGTACCCTCTTGTGATTTTTGAATAAAATATCAAATCACCTCCAAATTCGATGAAAATTTGACCCATGGCTCCTACCATGGTGTAGGATTTTTGAGAATTTTCGAGGACATTTTTGAGTTTATTTGTTATTTTTAAAAATTCAAAAACTATCATTTTTGCTACTGTCTAGAGTTAAAAACCCCAAAAAAATATAAAAACCCGCCTTAAAATTCTATAAAAATTAGGTACTGTTTATTTTGTGTTTCTTGATTTTCTAGCCAATTTTGGCTATTTTTCACTGCTTAAAAACCGTAAAAACTTAAAAACACCTAAAAACTCATAAAAATTCCAATAAATAATCTAAAAACCCAAAAACAATAAATTTGGTACTCAAATTTTCCTTGTTTTATCTAGTTTACAGGAAAAATACCTCCAGGTCCTTTTGAGGTCCTTAGATATTTTATCTAGGGATTTTGGGCCTGGCTGGACAGTACCTTGTATTTTTGTTACTGTTTGATTTTTAGAAAATAAAATACACATCATAAAAATTCCAAAAATTCACCAAAAACACTAAAAAACCTAAAAAACATAAAAACATTTTTGTTTGAATTTTTGCTTGATTTTTGATGCATTAAATAATTAGCTAAAGTGTGATTGTTTTTGTGTTTCTTTTGTTTTCTTCACATATTAAAAATCCAAAAAAATATAAAAATCATTAAAAATCACTAAAAATATTTTGTCTTTTATTTTATTTCATTTTTACTACTTCGTAGGCCTTTGGCCAACCCGTGCTCCTCGAGTTCGACCCTGGGTGCTATACCAGGTTAAACATTTAGCAGGACCGCTTCCTTTCTTCGTGCTTGATTGATTTTATTTGTTTCGAGTGGTTCATTTTTCTTGATTGACTTAGCTGAGCGATCGAGGTCACAACGACCTATTTGGATACCTTTACCTCTGTCGCTTGGCCCGTCATCACCCTACTAAGATTGTATAGTGGAAAGCAAATAGGGGTCCATCGCAGGAAGCAAAGGAGTAGAGCAGGCGAGATATAAGTCAAGCACCAAATATCTTCTCAAACACTTAGCCAAGTTGCAAGTTTTTGAGGGTTTTTAATTTATATTTTTTATTTGATTTTTTATTTCTATAATTTTTATATTTTGATTTTTAATTTTTGGATTTTGTATTTTCTTTTTATATTTTATATTTTATATTTCTTTTTCTTTTAAATTATAGATATAAAGTTATATAGAATATATATACAATATAAACTAGGGTTAATATAAAATTTAAAAAAAATATTCAAAAATAAGAAAATTGAAATATTTTTGGGGTTTTAAAATTTTTTTACTGTTTTTGTGATTTTTAAATATTTTTTGCTAATTTCTGAATATTTTTAAAGTCAAAAAAGCCAAAACAGGGTTTAAAATAAATACCCAAAATTAAATTTGAGATAAAAAATATGAAAAAGTGTCAAAAATTATCCAAATTAATTTTAAAATAAAGATATTTAAATATATGAAATTAAGAAATAGAAAGTATATTTTTTTATTTTTACAAATTTTATAAATTTTTATAAAGGTTTTTAGAGTTTTTCTATTTTTTAAAATTTTCTTTTATATTTTTAGTGATTTTTGGTTTAAAGGTAAAACATATAAAAACACACAAAATATATTTTTTGGGTAATTTTTTAGAAAGTTTTTATACTTTTTATGGATTTTATAATGCAAACAGGGACGAAAATGACACTTTTTGTTTTTTTATAAATAAAAATGCTTCAAAATGCAAAATAAAAATATAGCATTAAAGTGCAATGCAACATGAACTTAAATCTATTTTTGGAGATTTTTTAAAGTTTTGTAGATGCATAAAATAAATAAAGGCAACAAAGAGAAACTACACTCCTAGCAAGGGTATTTTTGTGATTGTATAAAAGCTCGGGGGCCAGAATGTAAATTTCACAGAAATATTCAACTTTCAGGATCAAAACGAAACATGCAGAACCCCAAGGGTAGCCCTACAAAATCTCTAAAATCACGTGTATAAATACGTAGGACACATGTAGGGACCAAATCGTGACTTTACAAAAATCCAGGGACATGTTCGCAATTTTTTCAAAAAGTTATAACTACATTAAAGAGTTTATGGACTAAAAAATAATAATGAAAGCCCCAACGGTCTGGTCGTAAAATCACCACCTCACATGAAGCGTTACGTGAGGTGACATGGCTGAGGACTAAATGACAAATATGAAAAGTGCAGGGGCTATTGTGCAAATAATACAAAACTATATGAATGACAACTGAAAGATTGAGTTCTAATATTTAAATACAAAAAATGTGCGGGTGAAGATTGCAAAATACACATGCCTAACGGGAGCGGACAACTGGATTTGCTTTAGTAAGACACGTGTTGTTCTCGTGACGACCGATACCAGTTCGCGAGCTGCGGCGGAGATTAGATCCCAGATCAGGATCGGACGGCTCTGGCTCGACGAATCCAATGGTAATTAATTGATCTGGGGCGCCTTGATTATCCGACAGCGGAGAAGGCTTGTGGACGAACGGGGAAGAACTCCGCCACGACGAAGTTCCTTTGGCGAGAATTCTTCTCTCCGGTGGTCCTTTCTGCTCCAAAATGGCACCCAATGCACCTGCAGAGATCCTCTAGCTGCTGGCGGGCACCGAAGCTCCTCCACGATGATGAGGTCGAGGACGAAGCCCAGATTGGTCCAGCAATCTTTCGATCCAAACACATGCATGAAATGTTAATAAGGAACCCTTCAGAGGGAGAAACGGGGCACACGACGGCTAGGTGAAGCCTCTCCGACGAGAGATAGAGAAGGAGAGACACGGACTTGCTCTGTGCGAGAGCAAGGTGGGTTGAGATACGTCGGGTGATGAGAGAACGGAGAGAGAGAGAGAGTGGAGGTGCTAGGGGCGTCAGAGCATGACTAAAGTGGTAGGAACGGAGCGGCGGAGCCGGGGCTCCGGCGGTTGAGAGATTTTTAGGATTTTTTTACGAAACAACCGAGACTTGACGCTATAAATGATCTAGGATACTCTACTGCATTCTAGGAAATTCAAACGACAAAGAAGGGGGCAAGAAGCTCACTGGGGGTATGTCAGAGGGAAGCTCCGACGAGCTGGACCGGCCTTGATTCAACGCCAATCGCCAAGAGAAGATTCACACTGTGCTCCTGCTGTCACCAGAAAGACGAGGGGGACCTTAGAGCTTTGGAAGAATGACAGAAGAGGGATCAAATTTCAAATGGAAGAACTGATGTATTTTTATACACGTTGACGTGTGGCTCCAAAGGACGAGAAAGATCAACCGAATCAATGATCCAATGCCCAAGGAATCTCTAGGGTGTGAATCCTCGATTGAAGGGGAGCAAAAGTCAAGAAGGGAGCGATGTGATTTGGTGAAAGGTCAAGCCTTGAAAAATCCGAGGAATCAGACAAAAACAAGGTCCTGACACGCTGCAGACCTCGGTCAGAGAGTTGTCCGAAGTTAACAAAAGGGAGAAGCTGGTTGGTTCATGTGGACCAACCAGAAAAAAATCACTGGAAAACGATTTATAAAATCAATTAAAAATAATTAACGATTTTATTAATTTTAGGTTATTAAATGAAAAATGTTTATTTTTTTCCGAATTATTTTATTATGATATTTATTTATTTTTTATGACCGTTAGAAAATATCCGTCTGGATGGAAGCCCTAAGAGTCTCTGTTTCACACGAAATTTTAATGACATAATATAGGTATATACTAATGAAATTACATGTAAGAAATTTTCAAAAAAAAATAAAAAAATGGGCAAAATAGGACGGGGGAGCCAAGTTAGCTCCCCTTAGGGGGCAGTCCCATTGCATAAAGAAATTTCACTTGTATTTTTTCTTTTAATATTATACGTTGATTAGAAAAATATCTATTTAACTATTGATGCCTTATATCAAATATATGAAATATGTTAAAAATATATACGAGGATACCGATTCTATTCAATACTTAACTAAATATATCAAAAGAAATGTTAACGTCTTTATGTTCTTTTCCCCTATAACTAAACATATCAAAAGAAATGTTAACGTCTTTATGTTTTTTTCTCCTACCAAACATAAGAAAGAAATTTATCTCATATCAAATGTTACATTTCCCAATACAAACTAAACAATATAATCCATATCCATTATATCCAATATATAAGGGGTTGGGGAAGCTGCACCTGAGAGTGTAGCCAACTAGCTGCACCCGACCATTTTTTCACTGATTTTTTGTCTTTTTGAAGTGAAACCTAAGGGGTTTTAAATCACCATATATCACCATGATCTCATGCCAAATTCAACTAAATTCGACACTTCTATCATCTCCACACTATCACATTTTAACAATCTCAAAATTGTTGAAATTGACCCTATCTAGATGGGCATGTATTTTGCATAAAATTTGAAACACATATTCCACTCAATAAACTAAGAAAATCCCCATAGGTTTCCTTTAAAAAAAATCAAAAATCAATAAGAAAAACGGTCGGGTGTAACTAGTTGGCTGCACCCCCCGGTGTGTGTGTGTGTGTGTGTGTGAGGAGTAATCCTATGAAAGCCAAAATTTGTGAGAGCATGAGAGCATTGAGTCCGGACCACATGATTATATCTTCTCTCTCATGGTCTTCTCTCTCCTGGTTGAATCTAGTAGTCCAGAATCAATGCTCTCATGCTCTTACAGGTTTTTGCCCTCACCGGATCACTCCTCTCTCTCTCTCTCTATATATGTATATATATGAGGGCTGATCTTGTGAGAGCCAAAACATGTGAGAGCATGAGAGCAGTGATTATGGACCACTACATTCAAGTAGGGGAGAGAAGACATAATCTAGTAACCCAACATCATCGCTGTCATGCTCTCATAGTTTTTTGCTCTCACTGGATCACTCCTCTCTCTATATATAAGAGCGTCAAGACATTTATTTTTCCGAAGTACATTCCAGTTTTACCCCTCTATCTATTAGCATCATTCCATATTTACCCTCCTTATTCTACGTTAATTCCATTTTTACCCTTCTATTGGCAACGTAACTCATGTAATGCCCTTCCTAACAACTCCCTCTCCCCACAAACCTAACGATCCCATCGAGCGACTCCCTGCATTACAGCAGGTGCTGTAACAACAACGGATCTGCTCTCGAGATTTGTGTCCACCGAGTTGTCGTAGGGTAGCAGAGGCATCATTTGTTCGCCTGCGACCTTTCTGCAGGCACCAGTGACCTGCATGTTGTCATACATGGGAGTCTCATGGTTGTTGCGAGACATAGTGGGCGCATGTTTGGTCGACGGTGGGGGTTCGACGACGAGGATGACACTTTGATCGAGAGCAGTGGTGGCGGTCGGGAAATGTCGATCATGATAATTGGGGGAGGGGATTGCGATAGTCATAGTCCGAGATCGAGCAAGGAGCTAATGGGGTCAAAGAGGCAGTTTTGTCCAGGGAGGAGTACCTGAGGCAGCAGAGACTTGGGAGATTGGGGAGTGGCTCGGGGAGGTTGCTGCCGCTGAGGAGGAGGCATACACATCCTCTCGCAACTTTCCAACCAACCCATCATTGGCTTCTCTAAAGCCCAAGGTAACCATGGCTTCTAGGAGGGCATCGATCTACGCATGCACGTCAAGTTCTCTATCGATCCGAGAAAGATGGGTAGAAACCCCATCCACGACTAGATATTGAGATTGTTTTTAGGCAACCTTTTATCGAGCAACATATAAGAGCGACCAAGCAGCCATTGATGGATATCATGAAGCAGATTTTGGAGCTTGGTACTATGAAAAACATACAACTGCATCTACATCAGCCACTGGAAAAAGCAGCACTAATTGGAGTTGATATTGGACAATATCAAAACTTGGAGTCATTGCAGCCAGATCAAGTTGGAATTGATATTCTATTACATCAAATGCAACGACAAGGAGAGATTGATGCTATGTATGCTCACTTGCAAAGATAAAGTGCAAGCATAAAAAATGAAAATCAAGTTGTACGAAGCAGTAACATGTTAATCTTTAATCTTCAGTCGTTGATAAAGTTATTTCGCTAAGGATCATGTAGTTCAATCGGATATTTATTATCAAGTAGTAAAATAGGGAAAATATTTGATTTAAAAAAGGGATTTTTACCCATCAAACCCTATAAACTTTGCCAATCACCTCCACGACCTTTGAAACAACCTAATTCCCCTCTCGACCCCGTAAACTTGCCAACTCTTACCTTATGAATCCTTCGGGTAATATGTTTTAAGCCCGTGGGGGTTATTGGGATAATTTATAGGGTCGATGGGGTAATTACGTTGTGCAAAAGGTCGTAGAGGCATTTTAAAATGTTTATAAGGTCTGCTGGGTAAAAATCCCTTTAAAAAAACACTAGAAACACACATATAATGAATAAAAATACGATCATGTCTACTTTTTATCAATCGTGTTTCATCTCAAGTTAAAAATAAGTACCCACCGAGATTACTAAACATTAAAAGAAATCTTGTGATTTCACTATATATTTAAAAAGTGGTAGACAAAAAAAATCAAATTCTACCTTCAGAACAACCAAAACAGAATCTTGCATCAAATCATGAGAGAGACCTATAACATCCACTAGCAACCATACTATAATGTAAATAGTATACTCAGACGATATACATATCATATTTCTATGTAAATATTTTACCATGTTTATGTCATAGCAATTACATGTATTGGATTAGTCATGTCGGTCAATAGCAAAATGAAGCCCATTTAAATCTCAAGGGTGACATACGACAAACAAGTCGAAAAATTCAAACAAAAGATGCTTTCTCTAAGAAAGATCAATCAGGATGACAAGATCTAAATTGAAAAACTAAGCAACGAGCAAGTGGAGAAGAAATAAGCAAAAAAAAGCATATGATTTGTTAAGTCTAAGAATCTTGGCAAAGGCAAATAAAATATTTCCCACAAAATCCTTAACTCAAAAATGGATAATTATCAAAAATATATAATATAGTAAAGAAAGACTTTGAGGTTGCTAATAAGAAAGTATAAGAAACCAAAGAAAGAACCCGATTGAAATAATCCTATTATATGACTGGATATGACATTGAGATATAATATTATATATTATAAAGTAATTTTCTCATTACATTTTTCAATGTAATGCAAAATGGTTTTAAAATAACTATCTTGTCATTTTTTGTGATGTTAGTATACTGAGATAAACGATAAGTACAATCGGATCCATATAGAGGCAATGGTATTCCATTTGTCGAAATCTTTTAAAAGTTTTTCCTAATATTTTAAGGAAAATAATTATGTAAACTTCTTATAAGTGTAATTGAAGTAAATATACTCTTTCTAACAAACACTCTACTTACGTTATACATATTTTTCTTAAAGATTGTATGCTGGGTTTAAATAAATACTATTCATTACAAAATTATATACAATTATCCTCTACTTATATTATACACATTCATGTTTAAAAAAATGATTCAACAATACAAACACCGATTTGCTCAACCCGTGAAACGCACGGGTATGCACTAGTTAATTTTACTCTTAGGTTGTTTCTACTTCGGTGCAATTCTTTTCCAACCAAACAAAATGGAGCAGGGGTAATGCAATAGTATCTCTACTATGTAAAGGAGGTCGCACTCGGCGTAATAGACCTGTCTTCTGCGGAAGCAGCTAGGGATGAAAAACGAATGTGAATATATTCGTATTCGATCCGCTATTGTATTCGCTTTATACATATTTTGACATTCGTATTCGTTTTAAAATAGATGCGGATATGGATATCACTTTGATATCCGCTAATATTTGCATTCGTATTCGTATATTCGTTTTCGTACATAAATGTAATAATAGATTTATTTATAACTATGCATAACAACATTTTATAATTGCATTCACCATTGTTGATATAACTGTTGTGAAATTGCTATATCTGGTATATATATTTTATGTGTAAACAATCCTAAACATATATATTTTAGTTAATCTATTAAATACTTATGTTATTATTTGTATCCGATTCATATTTATTTTACATTCGTATTCATTTTTAATGATATATTAACACATTTTTTTATATTCATCAATATTCGTATCCGCGTTCTCGTATTCGTATTTTAAAATAAATAAAGATATTCTTATAACCGTTTTCATCCTTAAAAGCAGTCCATTCCAAGCCCAACTAAGACCCATTATATGCAAAGGTCTTCCCTGCAAACACGATCAGAGCAGATCACAGTCCAGAGGATCGTGGCCGTTGAATCCCTTTTAAAAGATACCAAGTCCCTAGGGCTCAGCACAACACCGTTCCCACCGCCGCTCTCCCTCTTGTTGACCCACGCTCGATCGAGGTAATATCCAGCCGCCAGATCTCACTTTGCGCATCTCCACCTTTCTTTCGATCCCTGTGGCCTTCAGTTTTTATTTGCATTTTCTTTAGGTCAGAAGGTCGGCAAGTTCTTCGTATACCGTTTTTTCTGCAATGTTTCGATTCCTCTCAGCAACATCAGCGATAAAAATTACGTCTTTACATATTTCTACGCCTCTTACTCGTAACTGCTAGCAATTTTATTAGATTCCATGCATACTTTATGAAATCTATCCGGAGAACTATTTTATATAAACTAGAGCCAAAAGTTTTGATTTTTACGTTTTTGATGCATCTCCTTCGTCGTACATAGATCACATCGCCATTTGCATATCTTTACTTCGTTTCTGGTGATTTGTTACTTGGCTTCAATCCGTATTTTTTTACGGAAATTAGAGATTTCTTGCATCGTTTATCTAATTTGTAGTACAATTATTTGTTTCTAATTTCTGGCATCTAAGACGTTTCTCTTAATTTAACTGCGGTAATATGTTTGTTTATGTGGTTCTGGAGAGTTAGAGAGGCATTAGTTCTCGTTCCTGCGCCCATCGTGTTTGATGGAAGAGTTAGCTTCACAGAAAGATCAAATCTTGGAAATTAATCAAGGCTGGAGTCTTTGAAAGGCTTTCTTCTGCCAAAGACCCTCTGGTTGGGTTGATGGGAAGAAATACACGAGAGCCTGAGAATTGGTGTTATTTATGCCATAGGCCTTTGGTTGTGGAGCTATCGTTCTATCACTCTACTTTAGGTGCCAGTGCTTGGCTAATGGTTCTCAAGCTTGTCCTCGTTATCTTGCTTTCTTCGAGATTGTGATAGAATTTGTTCGACTTGTCTACTCAGCCTATCTATTTTCGTTTTCATTCACAATTTTAATAATCAGAACTTGATGATTTTTAGCTTTTAGTTTAGCATCTTCTCTGATGGTTTTAATAGGTCTTCTAGAAGGGACGTTTTTGGTGTATCCGTTTTTATTCTAATAGATTTACAGGTCAAAGGGAAGAATGTCGCATCGCAAGTTTGAGCACCCTCGTCATGGAAGTCTTGGGTTTCTTCCGAGAAAAAGATCATCACGTCACAGGGGGAAAGGTTTTCTTCATTCTCTGCATTCCTCCTTGTTTAACAACTTTTTAAATGTTTTTTACAGATTATGATTATGATATATTTTTGAGAATCGAGATGATTTGTTTTGACACAAGAGCCATGCTTATATTGTTTCTGCCATCTGTTTGTAAGCACTATTGTTATTTAATTAACGCACATTTAGATAGAAGTTATCAACACAAATGAAGCATTCTGAAAGTTTTCTTCAAGTTATCTCAATTTAAGGAGCCACCCTTGTTCAGATTAGAACTAAATAATTTTACCATTTACACCCACACAAGGACTTAGCAAGTTAGTTCATTATGGTTGTTGCTTATCTAAGCTTAGGGAATGCAGACATCATGAATTGAAATGTTAAAAAATTTAAAGAAATAAACATGCACTTATAAATGTAGTTGATTCTTAAGTACTCGATAATGAGTGAACCATTTCGCAGTATCCACGGCAAAGTTCAAACTGGGAAGTGTATAGTCACAATGCTAAAATTATTGGTCAAAAGAGGTCAGGCTGTGACAAGAACCGGTCTACAAGCGGCAATTTAGTGCTACTGAAACTAGGCGAAGTCCATGGGCAATGCACTGCCTTGCCTTGTTTTGATATTACTTAAAACTGTCGTATTATTCTGATACAAATTTGGGAAACCAAATTTGACACTCGAAAAATTGGTTGTGCACCACAATATTAAGGCCTTTTGTCCGGAAGTAACTGTACTTTTTCACTCCACTGTTCTCCTTCAATAAAATAAAATATATAGTACTATATACTCTTGCGGAAATGTTAAATGAGCCAACATGAACGGCACTGTTGGTAAGAAGGAAAGCGGACATCCCGGTTTTTTGATGGGATCGCACGTGAAATTTTATATATCCTTCTATACTTAATTTTAACTCACTTTCATTTTTGGCCAACAAGTGATATTTATGTCACCCTTTATTTAGGGACCATGACAAATCAGCTATCGTATTTGATTAATAATAACCTGGGATCTTTTTAATAAAATATCATGCTTTTCTGTTGGTCATTTTTGTGCTATTTTGCTATCTAGTTTCTTCACTTTTTTACACTTTTGTTTTAATCGTTCCCAGCAGAAACCATTTTATCTATATTAAAATTATCATGTTTATTTTAACTATCCCCAAAGCAGTGGTGTTTTGTACATCTGCCCAACTTTACTGATGTTTAAAATGGTTTAGTAATTACATTGAATATAATATCTCCTGAAAATCTAATCGTACAGATGCATATAAGCATATTCGATTGCATCTTAAGAAAATATGGATGTAAATCATTAGTAATATGATTTATAATTGTAAGCTTAAGTAGCATTGTAATTGATTATGTGGAAACCACATGAGATTTTTCAAAAGACAATAACTTTTTTTTTATTAAAAGTTATAATCACTTTTTTTCTTAACCTTAATGACAATAATATATTATCATGAGATATTATCTCATGTATGTTCATAATCTTTATGATACATCTTTTGTTTTCTTAATATTTAATTTAACACATTAATTATATACACATTTGGCAATGTTTAATTTTATATATTATTTTTGAACAAAATTTATATTTTTCATGAAAATATGCTATAAAAATGTTAAGTTATATGAGCCGAGAGGAAGTTTGAATAGACTGAGTAGAGAGAAAAGAAAGGAGGAAGGGGTGCAGACATCACATTTTTGGTGGCAAGATCTCCAAGTTTGTTTTGATAGTTCAAGTTCTGAATTGGGAGCTTGAATCCAGTTTTCACCTCATTTTTGAATAATAAAATATCTTAATTACCTTACATGTGTGGCTTTTTACTTAAATATTAACAACCATATAATGTTTTCTAAATTGAGTTTTGATCACTTGTGTAGGTTTATTAATTCATATGCATGCACAAATAGTTACATTTTTTAACACCAAGGACATTGTTAAGTTATATGAACCGAGAGGAAGTTTGAATAGGCCGAGTAGAGAGAAAAGAAAGGAGGAAGGGACACAGATATCACATTTTTGGTGGCAAGATCTCCGAGTTTGTTTTGATAGTTCAAGTTCTGAATTGGGAGCTTGAATCCAGTTTTCACCTCATTTTTGAATAATATAATATCTTAATTACCTTGCATGCGTGGCTTTTTATTTAAATATTAACAACCATATAATGTTTTCTAAATTGAGGTTTGAAGATGTGTGTAGGTTTATTACTTCACATGCATGCACAAATAGTTACATTTTTTTAACACAAAGGACATTGTTAAGTTATTGCGAATACCGAACAACTAATTTTTGTTAACTTTTTTAAGATGCTAGATTTTCATTTTCATATCATTCTTCAGCCAATGCCTGTATTTTTTTGAATCAGGCAATCGTTCTGCATAAACCCTTTTAAGTTCAAAATTTTATGGTCTGTTTGGGGGGGGGGGGCTTTTGCCAACTGCAAGTAATTGCTGTTGGTGACGAGTATGTATATCAGTCTCGTTTGTTTCTATTTATATATATCTGTTTCTATTTCACATCTGTTATCATACAAAGGGATCTTTGTTTTGTGGATATAAGCTCGGGTTTGACCCAAGATAGATCTGAATGGAGGCGAAGAATCCGTGTAGCCAACCCTAGTTAATTGTGGGAAAAGGCTTTGTTGTTGTTGTTGTTGTTGTGATTTAACATCTGTTATCAAGTTGATTTTTATGGATTGTGTCTTGTCATTTTTTGTTCTTGCTAATTTACTTTTAACAACACGATTCCTGATGCATTTAAAGTTATGTTGTGCACATTATTATGATCCTTTTATTATTGAGATATTTATAGCATAATTATTCTTGGATGAATATATCTTTTTTTGTTGATTGCAAATGGTCTGATTTTTCCCATGAAGTTTTTTTGAGTCGTCAAAGTAGCTTGTTCTGAAAGTTGTTTATTTGTTGCACTTCATGAGTATGATGTTTGTGTTATTTATCCTTACCCCGTTTAATGAAATTTTTCAGTGAAGTCTTTTCCAAGGGATGATCCAACCAAGCCCTGCAGGCTGACTGCCTTTTTGGGATACAAGGCAGGAATGACTCATATTGTCAGAGAAGTTGAAAAGCCTGGATCAAGTGAGTTCTTATGTTCTAATTTCAGAATTTAATTCAAAAATATTGGTTGCAATATGTTCTTTTTGGTAGTTCATAATTGGTTTTTATTCATCAATGCATGTTTTTGTTTGCAGTCCATAATTTATTCATCAATGCGTGTTTTTCTTACTGCCACCTTGATGTTGTTTTAGTGTTTGCCCTTGACCCAACATGCTTTATACTTAATTTTAAGTTGATTGTGAGTCGTTTAGTAACTGGTTACTAATGCATTTGTGATTTCCCAATCATGTTCCATCCTTTCAGAGCTTCACAAAAAGGAAACTTGCGAGGCAGTGACTGTGATAGAAGCTCCACCTATGGTTGTTGTGGGCATTGTTGGTTACATCAAGACACCTCGTGGTCTCCGCGCCCTAACTACTGTTTGGGCTCAGCATCTTAGTGAAGAGGTGAGGAGGAGGTTTCACAAGAACTGGTGCAAGTCAAAGAAGAAGGCATTTACAAACTATGCAAAGAAGTATGGAACAGAAGATGGGAAGAAGGATATCCATGCTCAACTAGAGAAGGTTAAGAAGTACTCATCTGTTGTTCGCGTCCTGGCACATACTCAGGTACTTCATTGCATGTTTTTTGCTGTCGATGTATTAGATTATCATTATTGTGTTATCATTTATGCTTGCTTTTCATGTCCTACATTTGAATCACAGTGAAAGTTGTTTGTTTAACGTAAGACCCGTTTCCCTTAATGTAGATTAAGAAGATAAAAGGGCTGAAGCAGAAGAAAGCACATCTTATGGAGATCCAGGTTAATGGGGGAACTGTAGCCCAGAAAGTTGACTTTGCCTATGGCTTCTTTGAGAAGCAAATTCCTATTGATGCAGTCTTCCAGAAAGATGAAATGATTGATATTATTGGAGTGACCAAGGGCAAGGGTTATGAAGGTGTTGTCACTCGTTGGGGAGTCACCAGGCTCCCTCGCAAGACCCACAGGGGTCTGCGGAAGGTTGCCTGTATTGGGGCTTGGCACCCTGCCAGGGTTTCATATACAGTTGCTAGGGCTGGACAGAATGGATATCACCACCGTACTGAGATGAACAAGAAGATCTACAAGCTTGGCAAGGCTGGGGAAGAGTCTCATAAGGCTCTCACAGAGTTTGACAGGTTAGGCCAACCTACTAATATTCATCGACATTGTTTCATTTGTTTGTGATATTACCTTAGCCTGTTTGGTCCCCTGACACCAGAATGTTAACATGGCATTTACTTAAGTTCTTTTAGTATATCTTTGATATCAACTTAAATACGTCTGGCAGGACGGACAAGGACATAACTCCAATAGGTGGATTTCCGCACTATGGTATTGTGAAGGATGACTACATCTTGATAAAGGGTTGCTGCGTGGGACCTAAGAAGCGTGTTGTTACTTTACGGCAATCTCTTCTCAAGCAAACTTCCAGACTGGCACTGGAGGAGATCAAGCTCAAATTTATCGATACTTCATCCAAGTTTGGACATGGTCGCTTCCAGACCACTGAGGAGAAGGCCAAGTTCTACGGCAAGCTCAAGGCATGAGCTGTTCCATATCTCTATTTTGTTTTTGGAGGTTCCTTTGGTGCCTTCACCCTTCAGTCAATGCAGTTCTGTTATTTGCATTTCTAGACTGTCTTCTTTTTTGTTGGCAGAGTTTTGCTTCTACATCTGTTACCGTTACTCTAGCTTGGAAGTGAACATATATATTACCTTTGGTAATCTGTCTTGCAAAATCTTTATCCATCCTTCATCCATTATTAGGTTGGTATATTAAAATTTTTGTTCGTGTCTTCCTGATGTTTTTGGATACTAAATCCATATTATTCTATGAATGTTTTATTAAAAAAGGCAACCTTTTTCCTTGCTTGGTAACCTAAGCAGTAAAGTAGCTGTTACGGATGTTATTTGTTATTATAGATGTACTGTACATCAAAAACTACTGGAATCTTCTCTTGTCTTCGTCGGAGGAGATCCATCATGAAAATACTTGAATTCAATAACTTGAGAAATTTCAATATACGCACCATTACTCTTACGAGGAAATAATATGTTAAGATTAAATATAACAACACTTGAGAAATTATGCAGACCATTGGAATAGGAATCTTGGACTTTCAGTCTCAATACGATTTATCAGCTCTTCAATGAGTTTGAGGAGAAAGGATCAACGAGACTACAACATTTTTGTTAGAATTGTCACAATAATCAACAGTCGAAAGGACTAGTGAATAAATTAGTCAATCTCCCTTCATGGAAGTCATAAACTAAGTCCCAACCTCATAGGCATGTCTCAATACATTGAGAACATTAGATTATATTTCTCATCTCAAGTGAATGTGATTATAATTTCCTTCTATTTAATATAATATTGTAAAAATCTTTATTTTATGATAATAGAAGGATCGTATGTGTAATACATGTTTATTTATCTCACGGACAATTACCTTGATGTCAATATTTTTCCAAAATTCACATGTGTTCATCAATTACCAATGTTCATATATTAGAAAAAAAGTCATAAAATCACAAAAAATGTATGGGGAATTCGAAATATACCTTGAGATAATCCAACAAAATTAAAATTTACATATTCAGTTTGTGTTGCAACATTAATAATCGAAAATATAAAAAACTTAGTAACATGATGAATAGATGTATTCTAAACGTAGTTAGTAATACAACCATTTACTTGGAAAAAATAATATCTTGTGTGCTCTATATATTAGGTTGAAATATGGTGAATTCTTTGATATTCACAACTATAATTATTAGTACTTGTATAAAATGTTGGACCATTTACACAAATTGGAGTTTGTATAATTAAATCTGGACAAATGGGAACTTGTGAAATTTGCACAAAGGTATATGCTCAAATGGGCACCTGAGGTGTCGATTTGGAAGGTCTGCCCCAAATTGACATCAGTGTCGATTGATGCCTAAAAATTTAAATATTAATTCTTATTGCTTATTTAATTAATTATGAATTAGTTGATAATTATTTTAAAAAGTAAGCGACATATCGACATCCAATAAATAGCACCCTTGTTACTTTCACTAGAAAAAAAACAACAAAAGGGAGGGAAAAAGTAACTTGCAAATATCGACATGCAAATATTATAATCTTGCAAGAAACATATTTTTAATATTAAATGTTAACATTTATGAAGAAATAAATACTGTTGAAGAAGTGAAGCCACTCCTTTGGAGCACGCCAATAAGACCACCGATCTAGAATAATGGAATCATGAATCCAACGAATTTCATCCATGATCTCATTTGACTTCAAGGCTAAAATATCATATCCTTTTCCTCGTTCCATAATATATATAAATACAAACCGTTGATTAAAATAAAATTATTTTATATTTTATCGTGGCATTATATAAATCTAACTAATTCACCTCATGTGCCAACATCTTAATGGCCTCGACATTTTCCGATAAAATCCACATTATTTTCAAGGTATTGACAACTTTTTTGTAGATAAAGAGTCAACATATTTATTTAAACCTTCAGTTTCCATTAATAATAGGGTTTTTATCAGTTGTGCCCCTCCGAGATATCGCAATATCAGTTATGCCCCTATCTTTTTGGTAATATCAGTTGTGCCCCCGACTTCTTGCCAATATTTCACTTGTGCCCCTCAGAGGGGCATAACTGATAAAAATCTTTTATCAGTTCTGCCCCTCTGAGGGGCACAAGTGAAATATTGGCAAGAAGTCGGGGGCACAACTGATATTACCAAAAAGATAGGGGCATAACTGATATTGCGATATCTCAGAGGGGCACAAATGATAAAATCCCTTAATAATAATATGTTGATATGCTTCTTTAAAGAAGTACTAGTGGCAAACCCGTGCTTTGCACCGGGAAGTGTACAAAAACGTTATATCCTCTTAAAAGACCAATGTGAATATTGTTTACCAGGTATATATAATAGCATCCTCTCTTAAATGTTAATATCATTTATGAATGTTCATATGAAGGATATCTTGCTAGAAGTCGTCAAAGAAACTATCGAATTTGTGAAAGAGTGAAGTGTGGAGACATTGGGACTCTCCTCTAACACCACCATTGAGAATGTGAAAAGCCGGTAGCGGAGAAATTAGCACCGAATACATGCTGCAATATAGTATTAGAAAATAGAGATGTGTGAGAGAATGGTTGCCAGTTGATATAACAATGTGACAACATGTTAATATATAACAAAGTTCACGTGAATAGTGCTTACTCTAAACTGTAATTCGCTACAATCATCGATTACTCACAACGCTTAGATTTGCATATTATAATCTGCTCCAATTTCTAGGTTCAACTCTCACATGCTATATTATGCCACGCAACCTTATCTTGCGACAATAGATCTTGCATAAATCATGCCCCAATATCATAGCTGAGTATATGCCATACGTTCTGATGAAGTTAGAATGTTTTTCGTTATCATTTAGAATTAAGAATAGTAATGAAATTTCCAAATAGATGGCTTCATGAGGAAAATATCATGATATTGTAAATGAAAAGTCCATGTAATATATGGAAATTTTGATTGGATCCAGAGCCAATAATTCATCGAGGAGAGTAGAAAATCTTCTTCATCTGCCGGTTTTCATACAAATCTACACAAGACAAACCACACATGATGATACTCATTTTAATAGGACTGAATATAAGATCTGAATTTTCCCCTCCAACTCAAGTAAAGCAGTTTTGCAGAAAATCTAAGTGACACTATAAAAGTTGAGGCATAATATAGAACTTTATCTTATGTAAAAAGATATTACCATGAAAAATGGATAAGACAAAAAAAGGTGCAACAATCACCAACAAAAAGTTTTTTAAGGTCCTCAGACCAGTGTGAGAATGCACGACTGAGGAAACCACATATGTAGCATAGTATACGGAACATGAGACAATTACGTGACCATCACCAACAGTCAGTTAATGGTCCCGAAAACATTCTCCACAACAAATAGAAGAAAAGGGTAACATGTATTAACTAAATGCTTCAATACCTCTCGATATTTTGCTTTTTATGACAATAGACATTTGATTTAGTTATATATGTATATATATAGGGTAAAATGTGTATGCCCCTTAGGGAGAGCTAACTTAGCTCCCCCGAGCTATTTTTCACATCTTTTTTTATTTTTTTGAAAATAAAAATCGTGTACATTCATTATTATATCCATATATCATGTCATTCAAATTTCATGTGAAACAGAGACTCCTACGACCTCCATCTAGACAGGGTCGATTTAAAATATCCCATGATCGTTAAAAATGACTGTCTGGATGGAGGTTGTAGGAGTCTCTGTTTCACACGAAATTTGAATGACATAATATAGTGATATAGTGATCAATCTTTATGGAAAAAATTTCCAAAAAAAATAAAAAATGGAGAAAATAGGGTGGGGGAGCTAAGTTAGCTCCCCCTAGGGGGCAGCCCCATTTATCCCATATGTGTGTGTGCAAAGCAACCTTTAGTTTGATATATTTATAGAGTCCGCACTTGGTAACAATTTGGTAAAATCAAATTTAGGGGAAAATATTTTTTTAATCAGGAAAACAATAAATTATATGATTTTTAATGGCAAAAAATGCATTTATCTTTGCATATTTCTACATTGAAATTAACATCTCTTAATATTCAGATGAAACTTTCAGGAGAGCTTTTAATATAAGTGGCATCTTAGAGGAGTCATCAACTTGACCTCTTCGGTTGGAAGCAATCCTATGATTCTCGCAGTCCGTTTGGAGTAACACCGTCACGGATTGAGGCGAAGAGAAGCGGTAGGTCCGTTCTGACAGAGAATCGAAAAGAGGTTTATATTTTAGGATTTTAAAAGAGAGGGTGATGAGATCTAAGTAACCCTCATTTTTTGATCGTCGAACACCTCCATTGCAACCCTTTCCTAACATGTTGGTATTAAAAAAGGTACCTAACACGTGTCAAAGGAAGTACACGACACAATATCTCCAGAAAATTCCCACCACTACACATGATGAGTACACCATATTTACATTGGAATAAAATATATAGAATATCAACCAACCACTCGTTTGGATATTGGTACCTAATATATAATCTAATACATAGATAACAAAATATTGAAAATATAAAAAATAAATAATACTACAGGACCGTGAACAGTACCATGTCCACGGCCCTTAATATATAGTATACATAGATACCAAAATATTGAAAATATAAAAAATAAATAATGCTACAAGGCCGTGAACAGTGCCATGTCCACGGCCCATAATATATAGTAAGATTCTCCAAAAAGTATCGTAAAAAATAAGAATTTAATTGAAACTTATATAATAAATAATAAAGAAATGGTATGCATGTCAATGAAATTTACTATAATATTTACAATTATTGACTGATCTATAATTGAATAGAGGGGTGGGGTGTGGGCAATTTAGATCATCTATCATCTTTTTGATAATTAGTTTGAAAGTTCTACTTTCTCCTTACCCTGACAACCTCCCCGCAAACGCGCTTAAAACACGATTATTCAACATCGATCGACGAATGCGGGTTTTCTTGCATCGAAATATCGTTGCTATTTGCAAGTTCCTCAACCTTGGAATGATTGTATCTATCACAGTGAATTTGCCTTCTTCTTTACGTGCATTTCCTTGAAACTATCAACCAAGAAAATATTAAGACCATAAGACCATGCACACTGATCCAAATCATGCAAATCTTCTATATACTCGACGAGATATGGATAAAGAATTGTAATTTCCGTGGAAAAAACAAGAAAAAAATGATTATAATGAAATCGTTGTTATGCCTATCAACTGATGAACATTCAACACTTTAGGAGCTAACTTAAGTTTGGGGATGAACATCTTGGGATCTTATCGGATCCTAATACCCGTTTACTCAAACCCAAGATGGTCAAGTTGGTATGACCCACTTGGTTAAGCCAAGTCAATGTTGCTCATAACCCAATTTGAATGTGTTCTTGGAGAGAAGAATAATGAAGTCGTGATGATAAACTTCATATTGATCGGCAACATACCCTTTCCTAACATCATTGGCCCCTTAGAACCTCCCTAATGGTCTGGTGGTAGAAGCAGTGGCTCACACTTTAAAGGATCAGGGTTCGAATCCTACTAGTAAAAAAAATTAAAAAAAAAAAACATCATTGGCCCCTTGACTCCCGAGGGTCTCATGATATGGTTGCGAGGTTACCTCGAGGTATCCTGGCATACCCCCTGCTCTATCCTTGCATTCTTAGGTTGAAATTAGTTGTATGGATCGTATAATTTCATTGTTATAATATTATAAACCACGTTCAAATAAAAAAATCAATATAAAAACATATTATAATCATTAAAAAAATTAATATAATACATAATCAATATCACATCACATTACATTTATCATTCCAACTCTCTCCAACCTTCACAACCATCCAAACAACTACTATTCACAAGAGGATACTCCAATCCAACCCAACCCAATTACCAAACAAGCTCGTAAGGATGTGTTCAGCCCCGCTCATGTGAAATTTTAGCATTAAATGTGAAATTTCTGCTTAAACAAATCAAATTTAGATTATAAAATTATAAATCACTAAATGTTATTTAACAATATATTTAGCTACAAGATATGTTTTTCGTCTGTTCTTATGATGATCCATTTGTGCCGAACTGAAGATATGATAGCTTTTCTACTGATATGCAAGTTTCACAATTTTTGGAGGTGTTTTGATAATCTAGATTAGATTTTAAAAGTCTATTTATGACTTTTGAGTTCTGCTTCTTTTCTGATAGAAGACACTCGATTAGCTGCCAGCTAATCAAGCTTGGGATACCTCGGTTTTCCGAGATTAATTGACCAATCTAAATATCGACTGACTGATGGCTAGAGTGGTGGACTAGGAGTTTATGTGAGGCGACTAACCCTATGTTATACGATGAGGATCTTAGATAAGTCGGCAAATCAAGTGTTTAGGGTTTTGTTCTTCCCAACAGGTTGATCGAACTCGTGTTAGTTGACCATGACACCTCTAAGTAGACTATGCTTTTTCTTTGTCAATGAAGAATTCAAGCTTCTCCAAAGTGGCTCTAGGTCTTAGTTACTTGACTAGACTCGTGCTAGTGGTCTATCCCGACCCTAAGCGGAATATGCATTTTTTTGACTTGACCACAAGTATTTATGCTAGCTTGAAAACTTAGTAGTGGAGCACATTGAATTGGTAGTAGACTACTCAATCCCTAAGTTGACTAATTTCCCCTTTAGGTCAACCAAAATCCTTCTTGATGGATTGTTAGGAGACTACCACAAGTATATTATTTTGATAAGGGGAATTTCCAATAGGATGTAGTCCTTCCTGAGTTCAGGAAGGCTGCCATCTTTTTGTATAAAACACGAGAATTTTTATAGAATACGTATACACTTTTGTATTATAGCTGCACATTATAAATATAAATCTGCATACAAAACTACACATTATAATACAAATATTAAAACCACACATTACATATAAGATATTCTACTTATACTTAACCTTTTATTTTATTTTCATTCATATAAGAATTTTGTATTTTAATTTTATGAAGATTATCATCTTTTAAAATGTTTTATATAAATGAGATTTTTATTATGACTTCTGTGGTATTTTATATACTTGTATATTTATTTTTTAATTTGATTAGTTTTTTAAAATTTTGTTGATTTTAATATGAAAAATTGATTTCTAATGATTTGGATATAAATATATATTTTAATATTTTTAAGATCGTGTGATTTTGAAAGTGTTACATATATATATATATATATATATATATATATATATATAAATTAAGAGTTGAACATGTCTTATGTTTTAGATGTTATTATTATTATATAGTATAATTTTGATATTTTATGTTAATATATTAAAATTTATTATTTAATTTTAAGTCCTTTTTATATTTTTATGATATTAAAATTTTAAAATAAATTAAGGTGTAATACTTTGTTTTTTTGTATTAATGCTCTAATATAATTATATTATTTAATTTTGATTTTTATTTAATTTTACATATACTTTATTCAAATTTCCATTTTTAACTTTAAAGGCAGTACATAATAATATTTTTGTTTTACTTTTCATAAGAATAGTACCATGTATAAAGTTTGTATGCCAAACTTGTGGCATTTTTAGTTAAAATTTGTAGGGATCTTTCCATCCATAACCATATATAATTTCGTTGTTACGTTTATAACCCTTCATAATCATGAATTACTCCCATAACCATGAATAATAACTCCGTCTTACACCCATAACCCTCCGCTATGTTAGTCCAATAACTCAACCACTCATTAATCTAACTACACCATATCCTATGGTTTCTATTTACATATTTTTTTAGTTCTTCTTAATTTTTACTTAGTAGACACCTGAGCTTCCCTTCCTTCTTCCCCTCCTCCCTTTGACCCTGCCCCCTCCTCCGCCTCACCACCTATCGGCAACCGGCGTACCCTCTCGTCCTCTCTGACCATCTCCTCCTCCTTTGCCCCACCACCATCTCGGTTACCAGCACCCCTCCCCATCCCTCTGCCTCCCCTCATTTGACATCATGCCCTAGCAACTCTACATTTGGGCGAAGCCCCTCCTACCGCCTTCCCAACAGCTTTGTCTTGAAGCCCCTCTCTACTAGCTCTTCTCCACCCTAGAGCTCCATTAACAGGGTTGCTAATTGAACTGAACACGTTTGTTTTCGTTGAGCTTTCATCCGATAGTAGTTCAAAAAGTGTTTGTTCATTATTAAATTAACTGAAATATGAATTTCAAATATCAGTTCGATAACCATAACAAACTAAACAAACTAAACATGAAGTCAACATACGTTAGTTGATAAAGTTTGAGTTCAATTATACTTTTTATATATTTGTATCCACAAACTTTTTGGGATAAATGAAATGATATATATATATGCATGTATACACACAACTTTTTTAGGGGATAAATGAAACCAAGTGACAGTAGGTGGATTTAATCCAATTCAAAATGAACCACTTCTTTTTTCACAATGCTTATCGAAGTATACAACTTTATTATTGAACTGCAGTTTCGAACTTATTCATTTTTATAAGTTTGATCTTATGTCAAAAATTGTTGACGAATCGAACTCGAACTCATTTTCCAAACAAAATCAAACTCAAACTTATGATACCGAATTTTTATCGAACTAAACTCAAACTTGAACTTTCAGAGAGTTTTTTACTGAATCGAACTTGAACATAGGTTCGTTTGTTACAATTCGATTCGATTAGGAACCCTATCTGTCAGCAGCTCCACCTGCCAGCAAACCCGTCTACCTCCCCTCCCTCTACCTCTCCTCCTCCGACACCGTGCTGCCAGCAGTCCCATTCTTGGGTCATCTTGTAAGTCAACAAATCAACAACTCACCAACCATTAGCCATGCTTTGCGAAGTAGGGGACCGCCACCTCCAGTCGAGGAAATACGAGACACCCATTCCATTCGCAACAACGGATCATTATCTCTTCCACAGAAAGCATCAACAACTAAGCCTTCTTGACACCCTTTGAATCCTGAAACTCCAGACGAATCCACCAAATCTAGACATGAGAGGGAGCAACAATCAAATAGTCATCTACAAATCTCGCTCACACTTCATCAAACTTCATCTCCGCTTCACGGTCAACCAGACCGCTGGTCATGTGTCAAGAGGTTGGCAGAGGCTGGGATTTCGAAGCCTATGCGGTGAAGGGGATTGGTTTCAAAGGGCCTAGGGTTGTGGGTAGTGGTGGTGGAGATGGGTTGGTGGTGTTGGATATAGGGAGGTAGGTGGCATCATTTGTAAATAATGTAAACTTAAATACCAGAATATGTAAATAGTTGAAGGATTCCATCATAGTTAACAAAAAAAATGGATGGAAGATAACACCGAGTTATGCCTTGTAAGAGTTACGCATTATTCATGATTTTGGGTATAATTCGTAATCATGGAGTATTATGAACGTACTAGTGAAGTTATCTAGATTAAGGGTGTAAAAATATCAAATATGTATTTAATACAAATATTTAGGTAATAACATGATTTTTAAGATTTTTGATTTTTAAAACATAAAAAGTAAATATAGTAAGACTAAATGTTATTATATTTAGTAAGGGATTTTAGAGTATATTGTTAGAGATGTAATATACTGTACTCTATTGTAGAAACTAAAGGTATTGAGATTTTGATTTTTATTTTCAAAATACTAAATATTTTTACTTTTTGTAAAAAAGGGGAATGCAGAGTAAGCTATGGGTATTACTAATAAATTCCATCAAACTTAATATGGATATTAAAGAATGATATTTTTTTTTTTATAAAATTGTCATTATACAAATGAAAAGAAAATTCAAAAGAAATGAAAAGAAAATGAAAAAAATAGAGAGAAAAATGCTATTACGATGAACAAAAATATATGGTATAGATGGCATATTACAATCGACCAGAGAAGGAGAAGAATTTCAGATAAGTTCTGAATTCTAAAGAAAGTAAGAGGAATTAAAGAGAAAGTAAATAAATTGATCCATGCATGGTGGTAGTAGCCTCGCTAACTTGTAGACGTCATTGAAGCACATTCAAACATTAAAGAAGAGAGGTGAACACTCTCTCTCTCTGATAAACTCTATATGCTCTTATTCCCTTACTAGATCTACTCGGAGGTTCTTGAATGCCTAACAGTCATAGAAGTGATGATATTAAAGCTCTGAGGTGAAGGAAAAGTAACAGTAAAGATTAGTTGTTGATGACACCAAAGGTATCTATAGGCCCTAGAATCTGTTGACCAGTCATTCGATTTTGTTATAAGATGAATACGTTTGAGAATTCGACTGCATACGATGATTGGTTGCTGTAGCAGTTGGAGGTAGAATTAGAAGTTGTGCCAGCAAGCTTGACTTAATAAAGGAATAAGATTATATTAAACTCAATGTTAAGTTGAGATTTATCAGGACATGCATCAATCTGATTGGATGCTGACAAGCCTTCAAATAGAAAAGCTGAAGATCTCAAGAAAATGAGAAAAAAAGTATTGGGTGAAAAATCTCGATTCCCCTGAGAGTATGAGATTAGGATTTTTAAAGATTTATTTAAGGTATTTAACCTATATAAATCATATTTTGATCTTATTTATATATTATGTACTAATTTATACTTTATTCATAAATATATAAATTATATATGATTCATAAAATTATAATGAATTAAAGTACATTATAGATAAATAATTATAATTATGAAGTATTGTTATATGTTAATGTATATATATATATATTTACTTGATTTTTAGTTTTTTGTTTATTGACTTTAAATTTTACACAAAATTTTTTATATGAAGACATAAGACATAGATATATTATAAAAATTGAGATAAATTAATTTTTTCTATAAAAATAGATTGTAAATAATAAAGTTTAGTATAGTTGAGATATACCAATGTGTTTTGGGTCACTTTCTCAATTCTTATTATTGAATCTTGAGATATTTATGATATTTTGTCTAGATATTTCTTATTTATAGAAGAGCTTCAAATGTGGGTTTGGTCGAATAGGATTAATACAAAAACATTTATGAGTCTTTGAAGAAATTGTACTTACACATGTATTGTATAAACTAATGTAACTATTTATTCTTCAATCATTTTAAGGAAATTTTTTTATTATATTTTCTCTTGGGTTATATAATGCATGTTATTGGGTATAAAAGAAATTAATTCAATTTAAAATCATGATAAATGTTAAAAAAAATCTATTGTAGTTCTTAAACTAGGTTTTTATTAATTTTATTTATTTCTTCTGTATCATTTTTATCAAATTATTCTTCCAGGTTAGATCAAATAATATAATTTTCTTTATTTTATTCTTGGTTCCTTTTATTATTTTTGTTTAAATTTACTTATCTTATTCTTTTGTACCTTCTTTTGAGTGCTTGTTAAAATTCTTCTTTCTTTATGATTTTTGGTAATGATTGTGAAGCAAGGTGTTTATTGAATGCATATTATAGGGATTTTAACTCAGTTAAATAAATAGTCATCGTGAGTCTGCCAATCATCAATATTTTTATTTTTAGCACATTAAGATCATGAATGCTTCCATATTTAAGAACTTAAATAAGCTACTATTATCTCACATGATTGTTGCAAAAGAGCATTAGTTGACTTAATTTATTGATTAAGATTGGGAATAGTTAACCACTTTTTAGGCACTTATATATGTATGTTTATCTTCTTATGCTTGCGTCATTTGATAAGCAAATGGCATGATTAATTAATAGTTAATTATCTTCAATAAAATGCATGAATGATATTACCATTATATGCTAGTTAGTCATTACTTATAGGTTATGTAACAATAAAATGAGATTTTTCCTTTTGATAAAACATGTTGAGTATCGTGCATGCTGATCTACAAATAATGTGGACGATGCGTATTGGAATGATGCTACCATTAAACATAAAGGACTTAACTATGATATAACTTTGAATAAATAAATATATAATAATCTAAGGGACCTCATGAATACTTCGACCTTAGATGAGCACATAGTCACAAGGTGGATTTAAAAAGTAGGACCAAAATGGTGGATCACTAAATTAAGTGATTACACTAACTAGCGAGCACTTCTATATATATGTGATTATATAAATATAAACATAGTATAAAAGAATGAACAATGATATGCTCTAGTTCATAGACACTCTATCCTAGTAGCCACACCCTCAAACATAATATGAATGAGAGGAAGTGGGAATGAGAGGAAGTGGAAAAAGATCCTCTCTTGCAAATTAAGGAGCTTATTGCCACATTTCCTTAGAGTTATATGCCAAACTAATATTGGGATAACGAGAGAGGGAGAGAGATAAATATTATTTATTTCCATATATCAATATTTGTTGTTAAAAAAGGGACAATGATTCAATTGTAAATATGACCAAAATGGTTCCCTAGTACATGACCTACTTGTCTGTAATCAAATGCAAGACCTAGTTGTATATAGTGAGATGCTAGACTAGTTGCTTATACTGAAATGCATGACCTAGATTCTTGTAATAATGCATGCCTTGTAAAACTACTCGATAATACTTGCATTTCTTACGCATTTCTAATGCTGATACTTTATGTAGAATTTCATAAGTATCTCCTTATGATAAATACTTGACCTAGTTTTTGTAAATAAATCTAGAACAACAAAACTTGTTATTGTAAATTAAGTTAGATCAACATGAACTAGTTGTTCTAAGATAACAAATTAGTTGATATTTGATATGTTTATTTGCATGTGTGAATTGACTTCTACTGCATATCTCATATAAATTGAAGTATATTTAGTCATTGAGTAGTGCACTTAATGGATGTCGAATACTCTGGTGAGAAGAGTTTGTCAATGATAAACACCTATTTATGATTATACCTATATAGATATACATACATATTTACGTAAATATAATTTATGTATAGAACAATACACATGAGTGAGATGACCTATGGGATTTAAAGGTACGTATGCCTTAAGACCGTTCACTCTCTCAAATGAAATAATGATGCAGTCATATTTAACACACTTGGCATATGCTAATATAACTCTAGGATGAATCTATTCTACTACAAGTACTAGCATGGAAATACAAAGTATGGGTTTCATTATTTGTTACTCTATCAAGGGCAGCTTACAAGTACATGTTAAACCTTTGTGTACTTATACCATCTTGATTTTTTACTTTCATAAACAAGAAATTCCTCCTAAGGCATTTGATAGTCTTCTTCAGGGTATCTCCACCATAGCTCTGCATTCCCTTTAAAATGAAAAGAGGCAAAAAAGACTCATGAATGCTAGATTATTTTGATGAACCGAAATATCTTGATCATTTTTTTGATCCAGGTGTCCGCTAATGTAGGATCACTATCTTCAATGAAACATGCCGACTTTTGCCTTCATAATTTCTCAAAATGTTAGTAAAGAACCTCGACTTCCTCATTGTCTTGTCCATCCTGTTCTTCAGATACTATCAATGACTCTAACGTAATGTCCATCACTCTCGTTAGCTTCTTCTTCAGCATCATTAAAATGTTTTGTACGTTTTATACCCCTCCTAAACTGATCATGGTTTTAATCTTCCACTTGCTCGACATCCGCTTCCTCCACATGTATGGTTGGTTGTGCATGTGGAAGCTGCACCTCCAAATCATTAATCCTATTAGACTCAAATTCCGTATAAATTGTTGCATTCATGTCATCCTATAAGGATGACCCTCAACATTCACATTTCGTGGCTCCCTCTTGGGCGGTATTTTTTGAAAATTCAGTTTTCTGATTAGAATGATCCTAACATTTTCCAGCTTGCAGAGGTCAAAGCAATGGTGCTCTATAGAATACAACATCATAAGAATTCTCAAGTATTCTGATTTCCTAAGTTATTTAGGGCAACTTTGCTCCGATACCATTCTCCTGTCACAATCTGATCCTCTATGCTCAATTGAGCTGGAGGGGATTTCTAACTATTGCCCACCAAAATAACCAACGAACGAATATAAAGGAAAATAACTAAACATGATTTCATATATTCCATCCAAAAAAGCATCACTGATGTACAAAAAAAGGAGTGTTTGTAAGAGTTAAGCTAGCAAGACCACTAATTACATAATCATGTCAGTGAAAGGTTTCAACATCATCAACTGTTCATAAATACAATATATTACAAAAAAATATTATTTTCATTTTTAAGTCACAAAAAAAAACAAAAAAAGAACCCCCAAACATATCATCTACTAGTCATTCCCAGTGAAAACAAGGCTGGCGATATGGACGATAACTGATCATATTTTATACCCCTAAAGTAAGGTTGGTCATTACAGTGATAGTCTCCAACAACATACCCAACACATGATCTCCTTTGTCATAGACATGGTACGTGGGTGTTACACTTGGCTCGCTTTCATCTCTAGCGGCCATATACACTACAAGGAAAACAAGTTGTGGTCACAAAACTGTGCCTACAGATGTGGGGCTTGTGAACACAGAATTGGGCTCTGACCACAACACTTCGTGGCCTGTAGCCGTAGCTAAAATCTCATCGTGAGAGTTCTCTAACCACGAATATGTCGTATCTGATACAAGTAACCACAAAAGTTGTCGTGGCCATAATTCTTGCATGAATGTCCTTCATACATATTTGAAGACTTTGGCCACGGAATTGTAGTTACGAGAAACTAGTGATCATGCAATTATCGTGACCACAAGTTTCCATAATCACTTTTTGTGACCACAACCCGTTTTTCTTGTAGTGATACATAATAATGAGAAGCAGGGTTAGGAACGTCATGCAAAATGTAGATGGAGCGGGCATCACAGTGCATGTAGACTTCCAATCAATAATGTGTGTCTTTGCCATAACCGAGTTGGATTTGACAACTAAAAATGTGAGATAATGCTCATCGAAGATGTCAAAAGATATAAATAGGAGAAATTAGGGTTGTTAGATATTCTACCGACGGTAATACCCCATCCCTTTCTAGTTTTGATCATCCATTCATTCTTCTCTTTATTTGAATATATATACCAGATTATCATCATATTCGACGTAAATCTTGTTGTGGATGTTATTGTTGTATAGTTCTCTCTGCAATTCTTTAGATGCTAAAATATCCTAAAACTAGCAGGTACCTAACCAACTAGCTCCTTTAATTCGTTAACCCTCAATTAACACACATCCATTACTAGGATGGAGGGAGAAGTATCACTTCTCCAGTAACTATCTCCTAAGATACTTCTCTCTCATTTGTTTTCCATGCGTGTCGTATACTTGTGACCTTATCACGTATTAATATCTGCTTGGTCACGACTTCTTGTGCTATACAACGAGTTTCGATACGAAGGATCTACCCTGGACAGTAGGGAACAAAGTCCCAAATTATAACTCTCTTCTTTTTTTTCTCAAGTATTTTTTTCATAATTTTGTTTCCCATGGTTCTATTAAAAAAACATTGCATCTCCCAATAGTTGATTCCCATAGATTTTTTCCCGATGGTTGTACCAAGGGAATCTCAATATGGATACGACTTTTCCGGACTGCCACCCCTATTATCAGACTACCACTGTGGCTGTCCTCTCTCCAACCAACAGAGGAAAGTCCGACTGTAGACACTTGTAAACAACTGCCCTAGGTTTTCTCAGGCTTTCCTTCCTCCACGTCTTGCACCTCGGAAAGGCATGCATAAGTCGTCGTCCTGACTAGTCATCACCTTTCCCAAGCAGGGATATTCACTTTGTAACTATTATTTCACATGTTCTTCGATATAATCACTTAATGCAAACCATATTCAACAAGTGTTTTAATGGGCAAAATATATTTATAACAAGAAAAATGCTTGCCTAGGATATGTGTAGTACCAATATCCACAATTTCGATATTTTTGCCCATGTTCGACTTTGCTACAATATAACTTGGATCAAATGAAATGAATATTTTTATCAGTTGAAATTTGGAATTAAGTAATTATTAAATTATAACTCCACATGGAGCATCGATCATTCATATTTCACATTATTTGAGAATTTTATTTTCTCAAAATCTACTCATATACAACCCATGTTTGCTATCTTCTTCTATTTATTTAACCACCAAATATAAGTACGGATGTATTTTAATCATTTCGTTTTCTTCCCATTCTCCTCTTTATAAAGTGATTACTCCCAATTTTGCTTCCCATTTCCTCACTTGAAAAAACAATGACATACACTGTTTTTCTCTACTCTATTTACTACAGTCAACACATTTCAGTAGCAATCTCATAAATCAAATTAAGGTGAGGGAATACTCACTAATAACATCCACTAAGTTGAAAAAAATCAACATGTAACAACTCATTATCATGCAATCCACAAAATCAAGTAGTTCACCTTATTATATATACAACATGCAAGATGAAATCCAAAATTCCTAATACTATCCACCATTTTATTCTAACAATCAAAACCCACCTACACATTTTTGTCCGTTAACTACCCTCAAAATCGTTCGCAAAGAAGATACAAGAAAACAACATCAAGTAACATCATTTCTATCCCAACCTTAAAATCAATCTTAAAATAAAAATAAAAATGGCATAATGACTTCGAAGAGGAATTTTTTACCTTCATACTTGTAAGCACATTGGCATCAACAAGCCGTCATAAACCCTCTTCTTCCTTCACCCCTTCTTTTCTTCTCTTTTTCTCTCCATCTCTCTGTTTCGAATAGAATAAGCAAAGGAGAACATCCAAGTGAGACCATCTGCTGCCCTCTTCCCCTCTTAAAAATTGTGAGGAAGGTACCACTATGCCCCTATAAATTTCCTTTATTTTTTTGAAGTAGTTGTAACATCTTGTGTCGTGGAAAAGCAAGTAGACTGTGGTGGCCAAACTAAGCGTTGAATCTAAGTAACTTAAAAGTTGAGATACCTCTTCCTATGCATCTTTTTTATGCGACAATCGTGCAGCACTATTCACTTCCAACAATCCTTTATTCTATGAGCGATCCAAGTACATTGAAGTGGATTGTCACTACAACAGGACCATGACATAGAAGAGCTTCATTTCTAAATTCCATGTCAGTTCAGCAGAACATACATCATATACACCCACTAAAGAACTTTCAAGTGGACCGTTCTACAACTGTTCATCCAAATTGAGCTTGATAGATATCTAAGCTCCAAGTTGAGGGGAAGTGTGATAGTAATTAGACTCTTATAGGAATACGTGATATGCCAACTATCTTTTTCTTCTTCTACGTGCAGCCCAACAGAACAACCTCCTTTTGACTCCAAGATTTCTTCTTTATATAAAAAGAGCCCAACATATAATAATAATAAACAAGTCCTTCATTTCATTTTGCAATTCAGTGAATATAAAATCATGATATATAAAACAAGTAATTGGAAGAGGAGACATGTGAATAACATAGTTAAGAAAATTACAGTTATTAAGCCTTCTGACAACAATAGTATGAGTGCCGAGGACAACAATGGATCACTTGAGAAAACAACTATCCAGAAGGAATTAACACAATAACTGCCAGTTCTAACTAGTATGTATGCTTCATGGGGGTTCTATGTATGGTTTATTAATTTTGATTTCATTTAAGCTTTCAAGACTGCTCAGTGGCAACACGTGAAAAAAATGCATCTGAAGGCACTTCAATAGAAATTATAGACACCCCACCAAATTGAAGTCTACCCATGTCATACATATCAAACAATGCACATTAACTGAGGTAATTTGGCATCATAGAGACAAGTATGATGAATACCATTTTATAAAACACAATTCCACTCACACACGCATGCTATTGATAATCCATCATCTCCATTTTGCTTCCTTACCAATAACAGTTGTCACGGCACAACCACATATCCAACTGACTTGAAATTCTTTCAGCTGCAAGAAATTCCCAGTTTTGATGGCCCCTTTCATTCTATACTTTCGTCGTCTGGCAACATCACTGTCAGAAGGGAGTATTTGACCCGGAGCGAGATCTTACCCTTCTCTAGGTGCAACTTTGCACCAGAAACCACCCAGTATCCTGGGGAATCCTGAGGACCTCGTGTCATCTCTGTTGTGTCTATGAGCCTTAGCAGCCTAGGGGCCTGAACCGGCACAGGAGGACCTCCTGGATATACTGCAGAATTGATGTTCACGTCTGCCGGTCGAGGTTGTGGTTTTTGGATGGCTGTGCTGAAATGGGTGCTGATAAATGTCGAGATAAGACCGGATTTCTGTGTAAGACCTGACGAGCTGTCCCAGTCTGTTTTCAATCGCATGGCATTTTGAACCGTGGAGAAATGCAGGCGGAGGAATAGGATCTTGATGAAGCCGTGGCGCTCCACATACAGTTGGGCCCCTGTTACGATAGAGAGCTCCTCGTCAGCCTCAACCGGCGCAGTGCACACATGGGAGAAATGTCTCCACTGAATTGGCACGATGTATTTCTTGTCATAGCCTTCCTGGTGAAGCCCATTGCTGGGGTCATCCTGCAGGTTTAATGTCTGAGGAAGGGACGTGAGGTGCTGAAGGTGAATGGCTAATCGGTTTCCTCGTTTTCCTTCCATATACAAGCGAAGGCCAGTAACAGGTCGTTTACCAACATCGACCTGCAAAGCGCATTGCACATGTAAAAACTAAGATTTATACCAAATTATCCTAAATGCCAATCTAATCAGATAACCACAATCGGATGCAATCCATGAGATTCATATTCCAAGACAGTCTAGTCCCATGGTTCAAGGACCGGATCACGCTGTAACTTCTACATTTCCACAGCATAAAAGTAGTGGAAGTGTAGAAGTTTCTCAAAAGATAAAAAAACCAATCGAAATCAAAAGAGAGACCTAAGTCTGTAGAGGGACCATAGGGAATAATTACAACATATTCCAATAAAATATAAGAAAACAACATTATACACTAACAACCTCTCAAAACTGTAGCATACAAAATTGCGTTTGCACGGCATGTATGCACTTATACAATCAGGTCAGCGCGTACATATTTCCACCAGGGCAACATCTAAGAACTGCCTCTTCAAAAGATATCAACAAGTTGATCCCCTACATGTCCTTTGTAGAGATAATATGGCATGAATCTTCCTACATCATACTATATTTGAACAAAGTTTCAACATTTTTACATGCTTGATATACTCATGGAGGCAGGATTGTTGGCAAAGAAAGCAACTACCTAATTGGCATGGTATATGAGCATATAAAGAATAGTAACATCCAAATCTGTTTAATGTGAGCACTTTATAGGAGGAACCTGCTGGTGCTTGCTATTCCATTCAACAAGCTTACCTCCCATGGAAGCACCAAGGCAGATGGCAAATATTTTGTCTTCACATATTCGTACGCAATTAGCATCATGGTATTGGTACCCCTAGACATTAAAGTGACATGACCTTTCCCTGGAAAGGATTTCAAGTAGCTCAAGATTTGGCAATCATCGGCCAAAAGAATCTCTTTTGGCTTGCTGCTGAACTGGCCAAGTCTCTCAAATATAAGGGCTATGCTTGGTCTAATAACTGCCAAGTACAGCATTCCAGCATCAACTATGACATCCCAAACACTTAGACCATAGCATCAGTGGAGCGAGAGTGATGTTGGTTGACGCACATCCAATCCAACCATGTCACTCTCATAAGCGATGTTTAAGAAAAATTTTTCAAGAGAAATATTCCGTCTGTGTGAAACCTCTATGCTACGGAAGTGGTCTATACGACCAGGATCCTTGGTCACGCATGAAAGTTCAGTGTATCATATATACACAGCGAATATGACTATAATGAAAACATGCATTGTAGATATTGAGCAATTAAAAGACGGTTGTTGGGATAAAATAATGAATTGCTTATTCATAAAGCCATAGGGTTCTCTTATATAGAGGAAGAACCTATTGGACAAATTATACAAGATCGATTTAAAGAAAAGAAAATACGAGATCAATAAATGATAATTAATATCTCAACACTCCCCCTCAAGCCGGAGCGTAGATATTAATCATGCTCATCTTGGAACATATCTGGAATGACCCTCTGGCTATAGCCTTGGTGAACATATCTGTTGTCTGATCTCCTGAGCTGACATGAGTAGTGGAGATGAAATCCTTTTGAATCATATCTCAAATGTAGTGACAATCTACATCGATATGCTCAGTCCTCTCATGGAAGGCTGGGTTGTTGGCAATGAAGAGAGCAACCTGGTTGTCGCACTAAAGGTGCACGGAAAGATGTACCTCAATAGTTAGGTTAGTAAGAACGTATCTGACCCACATCATCTCTATACTCCCCCAAGCCATGGCTCTGTACTCTGATTCTGCACTATATCTGACGGCCACCGTATGCTTCTTGTTCTTCCATGATACGAGGAACTCCCTATGAACACTGCAAAGCTAGAGGTAGACTTCCTGTCCTTGAGGCATCCCACATAATCTGCGTCTGCACAAGCCGTAACGGCAAGGGATATGCCTATGCTAAATAGAAGACCAATACCAAATGAGGTCTTCAATTACCTCAGAATCATATGGACTGCATCCATACGTGTCTGTCTAGGCCGCTCCATGAACTGACTCACTCTGCTCACTGCAAAGTATATATCTGGCCTGGTAATGGTCACGTATATGAGTTTCCCAACCAACTCTTATATACCTCCTTAGTGTCATCATCATAAAGCTTCATGCTCGGGGCCATGGGAGTAGTGGCATGCTTGCAATCTACCACGCCCGTCTCAGAGAGACCTGTAACATACTTCCTCTGGGTCATTGACGAACCCGTAATTACCCTATGTTAAAAGTGCCGAATTGTTGTAGTATTCGGGCAATCGGGACTAATCAAAATGACCACTTAATTAATTTGTTCAATTAAAGCGTACGGTCAATTTATATTTTACTTGGACAAGCACAAGGTTGAACTCAAGGAGGCAGCTGTCTCCTTTCGGTTGATTAATAGTTGATTTAGAGCTTAGGTTTTTACCATACGAAGGGATCTTAGTTTTGTAGATATAAGCCCGGGATTGACTCAAGATAGATCTGAATGGAGGCGAAGAATCCATGTAGCCGACCCTACTTAATTGTGGGAAAAGACTTTGTTGTTGTTGTTGTTGTTGAGAGCTTAGGTTTTCAGAGAGGTATTTTTTTTAATTTTTTAATGTAATTAAAAATGTCATGCAAATTCTGGCTAGTTTAGGGACTAAAAGTAATTTTCGATCAAATCAAGTCAAAAAATCCTCAAACTTGACCAGAAGATGAAATATGATAGAATTAATGCGATTTTCTTGGAATTTTCTGATACAAAATGAATTAATTATGAATTAATGATCCATGCAGAGTATTTTTTCGTAAATAGAAAACCTAATTATATTCAGGAACTAAAGTTTTCCTAGATGAACTAAAGTTTTCCTAGATGTACGTAATGAGGATCTATCCAGGAAAAAATTCTAATCCCTAAAAATGTTGACTTTACAGTCTATTAAAAATTAATTACTCTAATCACCAATTATTTTATTGCGACCTCAATATGTGTGCAAATATCATGATTTTTGTGCACATTGTAGAACACACTAAAATCTAATTACTGTGAAATTTTGGTAATTTTCAAAGCAACAATCAATTTAATATAAATTCTAGTCACGCAGTAGGCAAAATATGCAATTTTCCACTAGATTAATTATATTAAATCAACCATATACCGCAAAATATAAATTAAATACTCACAAGATAAAGAAATAATTGTTCTACACAATACAATTTTTAGATAAAAAAATGATGACAAATGAAGGTCCAAACTAGTGCCCAAAAACAGGGGCCTAAACGCAATTACAAAAAAGAATAAAATAAAAGAACAAATGCAGATGCAATTACCTAAACTCATGGGAGTATTTATGCAATTGTTCTAGGAGGTCACGTGTGCCTCACGCGCCTCCTTGAAGACTGGACCAACGGGTGATTGTTCACCTGATAGGGCAAAACCGCAAAAATTCCAAGGGGGCACATGCCTTGCACGTGCCCTGGCTAGGGAGGATGCAGGCGCAATATTCTAGATGAGCAGAGGGGTCGATGCAATTATCCCCCGTCCTCACGTGTCGTGTATGTGAGGTGGAGATAATGACGAGGCTGGCGGCTTGAGGGAGCAGAGGCTCACAACCCGAGGCGAGGGCTTGATGGCGAGGCAGGTGGTGAAGTCTGGAGGCGGCTGGTCCCCGATGGCCAAGCGGCTCAGCCTCCAGGTGCGGCAGAGTCGAGGCGAGGCGGAGCAGAGTCGCAAAGCTCGAAGCGATGGACGACTGAGCTTCGAGGCATTGGAGCGAAGCTGTCGACGACGAAGTCGACTCGCCTGGAAGCTCCTCGCTCGTCGACACAAAATAGAGCGGGAGAAGGCGAGCTGCTGAAGATGCTGGCGATGGTCAGCGGAAGGCGGTGCTCAAGCGCAGATCTTCAACAGTTGGTGGCGATAACTCCTAGAGGGTGGATGCAATCGGTGGTGGCGCGCCTGCTGGAAGTACCTGCAATCAAAGGTGATCTTTCGAGCGAAGGAGCTCGGAGCTCTGGGAGACGAAGGCGATCGACAGGGTTTCTGTGTATGCGAGAATGGAAGGGCGATTGAAGCGGGAGGCTGACGTTGATGGCGATGGGTAGATCAGTCGAGTAGGCGCGGGGCGAGGAGGTGAAGGTGAATGGTGGAGATGCAGTCGAAGGAATTGGTGGTGTGTGTATGAGCCGTGGAATCTAGGAAGAGGTGGAGGAATGGCGGTGACCGAGGGGGAAGAGATTGAAGAAGAACGTAGGAGGAAAAAGAAGAACAAGGGGAAGAACAGAAGGAGGAAAGCAAGGGAAAGGAGAACGAGTAGAGAGGAAGAAGAGGGTAGGGTGGTCGGAGTTCGCCTGGGAACACGGAGCTCAGCGGAGCTCCGTTGGTTTGTCGCCTCGAGCGCACGACAGAGGGCACAAAGCTAAAACAACAAGCTCAGAGCTCGTTGCAACGTGACTGACTCGCCACGGATCTCACCGGAGGTGGTAACAGACTCATCGTCGCTCGATTGGAGTGACCCTTATGCTGTCACATTGGACCTCCAAGAAGCTGGAGCTCACCTCTCTCTCGAATGGAGGATGCGGCACACTAAGGGCAGTCGTCGATCCTTTATGGGTTGTTGGGAATAGGGCCGATGTTTGCGGATCGTGCGAAGATGGGAGACCGAGAAGAAGGTGCGGGAGTTGCACGATGCAAATGGTTGCAGTGTCATGGAAAGATGGGTCGTGCGTCACGCGCAAGGCGGAGAGGGAGAAGCGGAGTGGGAGGGCGCGGGTCAAGGCAGTTGCAGACGACGACATTTCCGCGACCGCATGAGGTAGCTGTGGTAGCCGGCGGTTACGCGCCACACGCAAGGGGTGTGAGCACAGGAGCGGGTCCTCCGGGGAAGAAACGTGCAGGAGGAAGGAGAGGGGGAAGAGGGGTCACCACATGGCATGCCCAGGGGCGGCCACGTGGCAATAAAAATAAAATAATAAATAAATAAATAAAATGAAAATTTAAATAAATAATAGTAAATAATAATAATAACAACTAAAAAACTAAATAAATAATAAATAAATAAAAATAAATTAAAAAAAGTAAATAAAAAAATAAATAAAATAAATGTATAAATAAAATAAATAAATAAATAATAAAATAAAATAATGATGATTAAATAAAAAATTTAAAAGAAATAATAAAGTAAATGGGGGTGACATGTGGCGGCTCCAGGAGTGGCCACGTGTCGCTCCCAGAAAAATCAAAAACTAAATCCAAAGAAAAATAAAATAGAAATAACAAAAGAGGTCAAATCAAAAAGGAGTCAACATGAAAGTTGATCGTCTCGACGAGATCTAAAATTTTTGCGAAGGACTGAAAACCAAAAGAAATCATATGTACAAAAAATATATTTAGTGGAATTCTATAGATATAAAATACTATAATTTGTGTTCTGCGATTTTTTTGTCATTTTTAAATAAGATAAAAATCAAAATAAAATTAGAGAAATAAATATTTACAATTTAATCTATTTCTTTTGATTTCAATAATTAAAAAAATAAAAAAGATAAAATAAATAGAATAAAGGGGACATATGTACAATATACAATAAGGGGCCCAAAACCCAAGTTTCACATATGAACTCCGATTCTTTTGAATTTGGTCTTGTCTTGAAGGTAATTGAACGTATATTAATTCAAAAGTGAGTAGAGGTCCATAGGAGATTGTATGAGAGATATATTCACATTTTAAGGTTTTTAGTCTCGAACTAGGGTTTGGATTTTATTGATCAATTTTACAAGTTAGTATTCTTTTTTGATATTTTTTATTTATTAGTGTTAGTAATATGTACACTATAGAGTTGATTTTATTCAATTCCAAGTTAGTGAAAAATAAATAAAAATAGAGGATAATGTGGTATAATACATGCATGGTTTAAAAAAAACGCGCCTCGAGGCGCAAAGCGCTCAAGGTGAAATGGGGCGGTGAGAAAACGCCTTGAGGCGACCGCCTCGGACCCCCTGCCTGAGGCGTGCACCGTGGATGCCTGAGGCGGTCGAGGTGAGGCGAGGGCAATGAGGCGGGGCAAGGCGCTAGGTGAGGTGTTAGGGGCTTTTTCAAGTATTTTTTAAAGAAAATAATTAGTCCTCTTCATATTTTCATATGTTTATAAAAAATCTAGTTGTTGAGCATATATTTATGCAAGATGAATGCTTAAATTTGACTTCTTCATATTTATATTTACCATTAACATGTCTAATTATTTCAGTGCCCATACTGGTAGGGTATGGTGGCACAGGGAGGACATCAGACCGTTCTTCATCTGGGTTTAGTAGAACATATGGTTAGGATTCAAATCATATGTTCCATCTTAGAGTAAATGATACTCTTCTGTGTTATTCCATAGAGCCCTCGGGTCTCTTATATAGAGAGAAAACCCCTTAGTCGTACATGATATAAATAGGAAATACGTAACAGTACATCATGACATAACATAAACCTCTACACTCCCCCTCAAGATGGAGCATAGATATCAATCATGCTTAGCTTGGAAGAACATCTCTGGAAAGGTCCTCTGAGCAATGGCTTGGTAAATATATCAGCAGTCTGGTCCTCTGAACTGACATGAGAAGTGGAAATGAAGCCCTTCTGGATCATGTCTCTAGTATAGTGACAATCTACCTCGATGTGCTTTGTTCTTTCATGAAAAGCTGGATTATTGGCAATAAACAATGATGCCTGATTGTCACATTGAAGATTCATGGGCAAGGAGACATTTACATTCAAATCTTCTAAGACTGCTCTAACCCACATCATCTCTGCGCTTGCTTGTGCCATGGCTCTGTATTCGGATTCAGCACTGGATCTCGCCACAACAGTCTGTTTCTTGCTTTTCCAAGAAACCAAAGAGCTTCCTATGAAGATAGCAAATCCAGAAGTAGATTTACGATCCTTTGGACATCCTGCATAGTCTGCATCTGCACAAGCTGAAATAGACAGATCTGTATCTTTTCTAAATAGCAACCCTGTGCCTGGGGAAGACTTCAGATATCTCAATATCATATACAAGGCATCCATATGAACTTGCCTAGGCTGCTCCATAAATTGACTCACTCGGTTTACTGCAAAGGCAATATCCGGTCGAGTTATGGTAATATATAGGAGCTTACCCACCATCTCTCTGTATCTTCGTTTGTCCACCTCTTCGGTATCATTGTCGTACAACTTCATGCTTGGTCCATAGGCGTGCTCGACGGTCTGCATGCAGTCATTCCTGTTTCAACTAGCAAGTCTGTGACATATTTTCTTTGAGTCATTACCATTCCTTGTGCATTCTCGCAAACTCTATCCCCAGAAAATATCGTATCGTGCTTAGATCCTTCGTAATAAACTGACTTCCCAAGAGGGATTTGGTTATCTCAATTCCCTGAGCATCATCTCCTGTAACCATAATGTCATCAACATATATCATGACAACAACCGTACCTCTAGGAGTCTTCTGGATGAACAATGAATGGTCCGCATTTGATCTCTTGAACCCCTGTCGTTCAATCAGTTGGGAAAGCTTCTGGAACCATGCCCGTGGACTCTGTTTGAGGCCATAGATAGCCTTATGAAGTCTGCACACCATCTGAGTCTCCCCCTCAGCAGCAAACCCCCGGTGGCTGCTGCATGTAGACTTCCTCCTGTAGATCACCATACAAGAATGCATTCTTGACATCAAGCTGAAAAATGGTCCAGTCACGTACAACAACAACAGATAGGAGGATGCGAAGAGTGGAGTGTCGAGCCACTGGTGAAAATGTATCCAAATAATCTACCCATAAGTTTGGGTAAATCCACGTGCAACAAGTCTGGCCTTGTATCTGTCGAGACGCCCATCTGCATGATATTTCACCGTAAACACCCACTTGCTACTCACCACAGAGGCACCTGGAGGAATGGGAACTAGAGACCAAGTCCTGCGAGACTGTAAGGCACGCATCTCCTCTTCCATAGCTAGACGCCAGCAATCAATCTTCATGGCTTCTTGATAGGGTCCGTGGAATCTCAACCGACGAAACAGCTGCTGCAAATCTCTGGAAATCACCATTGAGACGATGAAATGAGACTTGAGACGCAAGAGGATATGATGCACATTGTCTTTTTCTGCTTCCTTTGAGCAATAGGCCGATCAAGATCATCTATCACTGTGGTGACTGGCAGATCCTCCTCCTGTAGTAAAGGCTCCTGCACCGGTGCATTATCTAACCCATCATTAGTGATAACATCAGAACATACCTGAGGCGTGCTGGATGGTTGGCATGTAGCTTGAGCAGGGCCTGACCGCCTTGTGTAGAACTTAGGGAATGGTACAATTAGAGGTGGTGGTGGTGGTGTAGTGGAGTCGGATTGACCCAGGCTTGGAGGTGGAGGCACATAGACATTAGTATCCGTGGGTGTGGAGGAGACCAATCTGTCACCTGCAGGGGAGAAGTACATAACTGGTTCGAAAAATGTAACATCAAGACTCACATAGTACTTGTCATGAATGGGGTCATCGCAAAGATATCCTTTCCGTGTCCTCGAGTAGCCCACAAAAACACACTTGATAGCTCTAGGAGAGAGCTTATCAAGTCCTGGAGATAACCGGTGAACAAAAGCAACTGTGCCAAAGACACGAGGTGTAAGTGAAAACAAGTCCTTGTCAGGAAAGAGAACAGAGATATGAGCCTTTTCCCCAAGAACAGTAGAAGGCATGCGGTTGACCAGATAGCATGCTGTAAGTATAGCATCCCCCCAAAAGGCTAAGGGGGCACAACTCTGAATAAGTAATGTGCGAGCAATATCAAGAAAGTGTCGATGTTTCCGTTCTGCAACACCATTTTGTTGAGATGTGTATGCACATGTGGTTTGGTGGATAATGCCCTTAGAGGAAAGAAATTGAGCAAGAGAACGAGTACAGAACTCCAAAGCATTGTCAGTACGCACATACTTAACAGTAGATGAAAAAACATTTTGCACTTCATTGATAAGGTTTTGAATAACACTTCCTGCTTCTGATTTATTTTTAAGAAGAAAAGTCCAAGACACTCGAGAGAAATCATCAACCACAACTAGATAGAACCTGTGCCCCTGATGATCTGGGACACGACTGGGACCCCAAATATCTATATGAAATAACTCAAATGGGGAGCGACTGCTCCAACCCTGACGACTGGGGAAGCTAGACCGATGGTGCTTTCCTAACTGACACGCTTCACAACGAAATGACGAATTCGGAGAGATCTGAGGCAGGAGGTGACGCATTTTCTGTAGCAGCAGGTGACCAAAGCGAAGATGCCATGTATATGGAGAGACGGATTCCTGAGAGTGTAGTGATACGCCAGCGTAGGAGTTCCGTACGAGACGATAGAGGCCATTGTGCTCAGAGCCACAACCAATCACCCTGCCCGTTAGTATGTCCTGAAAAATGACAAAAGATGGATCAAATATAGCACGACAGTGCAAATCTTTTGTAATCTGACTAATTGATAATAAATTCATAGAGAATTCTGGTGCATGTAGAACATTCTGTAAGTACATGGAGGGCAACAAAACCATCTCCCCCTGACCGACAATAGGGGAATGAGTGCCATCAGCTATGAGTACTGAGCGACCAGGCTGAACAGCTCTATAGGACTGCAGGTTATCTCTATCACGGCAGAGATGATGGGTGGCTCCAGAATCAACAATCCAACCTGAGAGATCATGGTTATGATAGGAGACTGAAGTACTACCTGAGGTACTGGCAGTAGCAGATGTACTAGCTGACGCTGAAGCCACAACGTCGGAAATGTCAGCACCCTCTGAAGATGACTGTGGCATAATGTCACGAAGCCGTGACACTAGCTCCTCGAACCTGTGATCTGGAGTAGATGCTGGTGGACCCTGAACATGATCAACGACACGCGCAGAAGGAGGGAAGCCATGCTTGGAATAGCATGTATCCTCAGAATGACCAGTACGACGACATAATGAGCACGTAGAACGCCACACGACCTCCTCGGCCACGTCCACCACTTCCTCTGTCACGAAATGAAGACGAAGCACCTCGTCCTCTGGAGACTGCCATTGCCGAGGGAGGTGGAGTCGCTGTATTTGATGGAACTGGGACACGACTGAGCCTCCTGTAGACTTCTTCCATCGGTAGAATAGTAGCATCGGCAAGGATCTGAGAGCGTGCTGCCTCGTACTCTGGGTCAAGGGCAACAAGTAATACGCCTACCATAGTGGCGTTGCAGAATGTCTTCTGCTGTTCTGGTGTGGCTGTGAGCGGGATGGTGCTATATAACTTCTCGAACATTCGACGAAGAGACGTGTACAGAGAATGAAGAGGCCTCCCATTTTGCTTCGTGGTAAAAATATCATGCTGCAACTGCAGCATCTTCGTCTCGTTCCGCACTTGTGAGTATGTAGTGGCCAGAATATCCCACATCGCCTTGGCGGTGGGTTGATGGAGGACGTCGTTGGCTATCTCCATCGTGAGCGTTCCTGACAGCCAAACTTTGGCATACGCATCATCAGCCTCCCATGAGGCATAAATCCCCGTCTTCTCTGCCGGCTCCTCTTCGGTAAGAATATGTTTCTTACCACACAACTTCATAAGACTCAGGAACTGCATAGCCCAGAGTTCGTAGTTCGTCCCGTCCATTTTGACTATAGTTGCCGAACCTTTGAAGGCACCTATGGCGGGCATATCAATCTTTTGGTCTGACATATCGCCGGGGAGGAAGACCAAGGGATGAGAGACAATAGAACCGGTGTCTACAAAGACACGTTAGGATCCAAGTGCATATGTAGACTTATGCACTTGAATCAGCGATGGATAAGACCCGGCGGCGAGGAGGGGGCAGGGGGTGGGCCCCAGCGGCAAGGGGGGGTCCCGACGGCAAGAGGGGTTTCCCGACGACTGGAGAGGGGCGGCGGGAGGGGACCCGACGGTTGGAGAGGAGCGGCGGGAGGGCCCGACGGCGAAGGAGGGGTCCCGACGGCGAGGGGAGGGGACCCGGCTGGAGAGAGGCGGCAGCGGTAGGGAGGGAGGGGGGGGCGGCGGGTGGAGAAAACCCTAAACTAGGGTTTTGGCTCTGATACCATCTTAGAGTAAATGATACTCTTCTGTGTTATTCCATAGAGCCCTCGGGTCTCTTATATAGAGAGAAAACCCTTGGGTAAATTACATAGTCGTACATGATATAAATAGGAAATACGTAACAGTACATCATGACATAACATAAACCTCTACAATCCATATCAACAACTTGGATATCTATAATGGCAATCATAGCCAATCCCTTTTTGATAAATATTTTAATGATAGTTATGCCCAATGATTTCCTTTTGACCGGGTAGAAATTTAGTAGAAAGGTTTATGGCATTGACATATCTTTTTTTTCATGTCCGTATCTTCATAATATCATCATATATTACATTGTTATATACTATATGTTTGTCAGATTTTATTATTTCACCAATAAATATATTTTTATACATTTTATAATTATTTTTCTACACAAACCGAGGCTTACGCCTCGACCGCCTCGAGGGTACGCCTCACCTCGATTCCAGGGAAAATACCTCGTTCCGCCTTTCGTTTTTCAAACCTTGAATACATGATATTTACAAGGGAATTTGGCTTCTTATTTAATGCAAATATGCATGCTAAAATGCAGATATTAATTCTAAGTGCATGAATGATAAAAATGCAGAATAAATGGAAAAATGCAGCTAACTACTCGGGAACGAAACTCTATATTCAATTTTTAGAGTGATGAATTACATATTCATCAGTCATCACAAGACCTCGCTGATTCCTGGCTAATTCCAGTCCAAGTAAAGCAAATTGTCAAGGTCCTTGGTCACAAACTGCTGACCTAGATAATTCTTAGTTGCTTGGATGCCCTGCACATCATCCTCTGTGACAATAATATCATCAACGTAAACAAGTATGACAAGTGTACCTCTCTGAGATCTCTGAACAAATAGTGAGTGATCTGCAGTCGATCTCACAAATCCCTACTGCCCTAAGATTAATATATTGAGAGATGAATCGTGAATTCATAAGGAAGCACCATCGTCACCGTTTTGCATATCTACATCAACATCCATGAAGAAAAAGCGAGGCAACATCCCCTACGTTGTTCTTTGGAGATCAAGAATGTCGTCGTGACCTATTGCATGCCGTAGTTGCTGCAGACCAACAAGTCTGGGTTCATCTTTTGAACCCTAAATCCTGAAGAAGAAGAAGAAGCCATGCCACCATCCTCATCCTCATGAGTAGCCTCCAGGTAATCAAAGTGGAGAGCTACGATGAACAAATCACCCTCCATAAGGAGCCTAGTCCTATTCCCCGATCATATATCAGGCCCCGACTTCATCTAAACGACAACAAGCATCTCCAAGGGGTGTCCCCACAGCCTCCAGGCAATGCCGCAACCTCCTACACACTCTTTTTTCCATTGCCAACTACTATCGAAAGAAGAAGCCTTTGCAATGAGGCGCTACAGTAGTACGGAGGATACCTAATCAAGAAACACTCCAGGAGACCCCACATGCATACCCAACCAATCATCCTACCCTTTGTTGGGGTACCTCTCCGCCCGGTGAACCCATCTGCGTGCTGCTCAGGCGTGGCGAGCACAATGGGTTCCCTTTGAGGAACCCTAGTTGTGCTTGAAGATGCAGAGGACCTGATGCCCCTTCCTTCTATTAAAAAAATGAGGAGAGTGAGAAAGAGTTCGGTCGCAATAAAAAAAGAGGGGCGATACTTTAGGCCCCAATTGGGCTGGGTCTGCAAAGAGAGAAGGGAAAAATGTCCCAATCTGCAGCTGTGTACGAAAAAAAGCATCGGTAAAAGAAAAAAGGCCAACTTGAAGGGAAAATAGGGCATTTTATATTATTTTGATGATATTGGCCTTGTCACTGCTGTAACAAAGAAAAGAATACCCAGCAAAGAGGAAAATTTGGGCTAAATTGGGATATATAATGGCGAAGCCTTCTCCCACTACAAGTAGGGTCGGCTACATGGATTCTTGCTCGAATCCACATTGAAAGATTCGACTATTATGATGGTTGTCGATTACCAAATGCAACCCCTGCAAGGGGGATTTGAACCATGGTCTTTTGGGATATAATCAGAGAAAAAAAGGAGGGGCCTAAAAAAGGAAAAGCTTGTAAGTTTTAAAAAAATTGATTGAAAGAAAAAATGATGGCCTTAAAAAAGGAGAAAAACTGAGACACGAAAAATGACATCTTGTAAGAAAAGAGAGAGATTTTGATTTTTGTTTTTTCCACTTTATTTCTTCGCCCAACTTGGTCTAGCGCCGTATTTTCTGACAACTATGGGACAAAGGGGAGGGGTATTATGTAAAAATCTTCAGTTCAGATTCAGACTCTACCATCATATTATTTCAGAGATTACATTCAAGGCACTCTATATTCGAGTGACTTGTTTCTCCGAGTTCTCCAGAGAGAGACTTAGTTAAGCCTCCATCTCCAACGATCGTGAATTCCGGTAGGGACATTCCCACGGTTTTCTTTAGCGATTGTGAACTATAGTAGATCCTTCTGAGGTCTCTATGAGAGTGTCTACTTCTCAGATATACGCATAAATCTTCCCATGATGCTTAGCCCTTCAGAGATAAACGAGAAACTTTCACATATTGCGCCGAATTCCAACATGTTGTATGCCAGAGTACTCTATGAAGGAAACTCATTTCAGTTTCAATGACTCTGACAGACACAGTACATAGCACATCCAAGCCAGTCATCGACTCATATTTCTCTATGAATCGCCGTTCACACTTCAACCCTTCAGTTTCACTTCACTGGCATAATACGAGAAGCAACATCCTCAGCATACAACCAATAGAGTATGCCTTGATATTGTCCGTATTGTCCTGTATTTAGTGAGTGAGTGCTTTCTTTATATTTGTCCAAGCTGAGCACTGAATGCTCCAACTTGATGGGGATTGTTAGAGTATGTGTCTAGATGGGTTATTGGATTTCTTCATGGTCCAATTACTACATGCACTCATATTTAGTCACGCATCGTGTATGAGTAGGATTTAGTCATATTGGTGGGGCTATATAAAAAGCTCTACACCACATGTATTCACTAAGAGAGAAACATAATAGATACATCAATCCTCTAAGGCATTTTCCTGTGGTTTCATCCGCTCCTTATGGAGTAGGGTTCCACATAAAAACCCGTATGTTCTTCAACATCCTCTATCTGTTTCTCTTAATAAGCTTATGCACTATCGATTTATATAGGACGTATAGTGATGTTCCCTAAACTGTTACACCTCGTGCGCATACAACTTAAGTAAATAAGGTTTAGAGAAAATATGAACGAGTTTAGAAGCAGATGGAATTCTTAAACAATAATGCCAAAGAAAAAGATCAATAGAGATTGACAAGTGGGACCTATTTGCAACTGGATTACACTAATAAAGTGCAATTACTTGTATGGAAAAATAAGGCCATATCATGAGTTGAGTTGACAATGAAACCCTAGTGTGATAGCAAGGCCATCCAGTACTGATCGTGATGGGAGAGGGCCCAACAACAAGGACTCGATGCAATAGTGACGTGTCCTGATGCGAGGTCCCAACAGTGAGGGCCTAGTTTGGCAGCAGGGGCTTGGTGAGATGGGGCCTGAGGCGACAAAGGCTTGGGATAGGGTCTCAAGGAGACAACAGTCGAATGATGTAATAGTGAGTGGAGGAGGAGGACTAACGTTGACGAACTGGGGGGATGAGTGACTAAGGCAAGATTATGTTACTAATTGAAAATCAACTATATTTCTTAATTAAAGATAAGTCCCTGGGCCTCTTCATATGAAGAGAGAATAGGTTAGGTTAACACCATAGCAAGAGAAAATATATAATAGCCCTCAAAAGGGTACAACTTATAAACTCTAATATATACTTGTATATATGGAGCATACATATCTTGGGACAACAAACTTGTTAGTTGTTGGAATATTTATTATATGTGTCACTTATGTGGGAGATGGGTAAATGTATCCCTCCAGGATCTATTTACCACATTCAGTGTTTTGTCCCACATCTACCAGTTGTGAGATGTGGAGACTCGGTGAGGGCTATATAAGAAGCCCCTCACCCCCTGTATCCAGTGACAAAGTGCAATGCATACATCAACACTTTGAGGCGTTCTCCCGTAGTTTCATCCCGCTCCTTAGGGAGTAGGGTTCCGCGTTAAAATCCCTTGTTCTCAATGATGTTTATTCTATTTATGATATTCTCTTTCGCATTCCTATTTTCTAACATGGTATCCGAGCGGGTTCGATTCTTGAGGCTTTCATGTTCTTTATTTCTTCGAGATTTGATTGTAATGTTGTTATTCATGAAGATCATTTATTCTGGAAGATCATTTATATTCATGGTTCAAGGTCTACCATTTTTCATGGGTTTTGAAACCCTAATCTCTGGAGTCATGTTCACTGCCATCCTTCAGATCCAATGGATCCATGCGGCCTCGTCTCCTCTTCCAACCAATTCAATCGTAGATCTCTTACGCTCTGTTCAGCCCCCACACGATTCTTCCTACAGATCTAGGATCCAAGAAATGGGTTCCTGATGGGAACCCCAGTATCATGCTTCACTGGCAGGCGGAGGCCCTCTAGCCGCCGCCTCTACCCGCCACATCATCAGGCAGAGGTTGTTTGCTCGGACTGTCTCCAGGCAGCTCGAGCACCAAGTCCTCCTGTGCACCAGCAGCTTTGCGCAGCCACCGCAGATCTCCAGGCAGCCACAGGCCACCCCCCCCCCCCCATGAAGAGGCGGCGAGGCCTCCTCCTCACGTGCACTGCACCCCCTCAAGCAGGCATCACTCCAGTTCGACCACCTCCTCCCTTCGGCCTCGCGGGCTCCAGTGGTGGTGTCCCACCAAGCGACGCAACCCCCTTTTAGCGGCCCGACCTCCATGCAGAGCTCTCGCTCTTATTCGAAGAAGCCCCATCGAGCGCGAGCACAGGTGACACCCTCTTGTCACAGACGACTCTCCTCCATGCCCCATCGGGGGCAGCGACACCAAAACTTCTAGGCGGAGGCGGCATTGAGTGCCCTTCATATTGGGGGCGACAGGAGCAAGGCTCCCCAATCCGGGGGCGGCGGGATTCGAATGAAAAGGGGTTCCTATTGGAACCCTAAATAAAGCCCTCTATTAAAAAAAGGGGGGAAGGTCTACTTTGTTTCGGCCCAAAGTAAGGGCTGTTATTTCCAGGCTCAACAGTGGGCCACGAGAGGAAAAATAAAAAAAGGCAAGAGTCCAATTGGGCAGCAGTTGAAAAAAAAGGAGGGAGGAGATAGAGAAAGCAAGCCATGTTGGGCTGCTACATATTTAGCCCTATTTGGGACAAGTAAATTTGTTAGAAAAAGAGGCGCGTAAAAATAAAAGTCGTACGCGAGAGAGAGAAATTTTTAAAGAGAGAAAAACCTTAAAAAATGATTGAAACGACTAAAAAATGAATGGAAAAAATTAAAAAATAATGTGACCAGAAAAGTCGAAAAAAAGATATCGGCTTAATTGATTCATGTTTTCCCCTATTTTCTTGTCTTCTCCCAACTTGATCAACATCATCATTTTCCGGGAGAAAGGGGGAGTATTGTGTAGAGTCACAGGTTGGATCCAGATATCAGATTCTTCATAGTCCAGACCAGTCAGATTTCAGACTCTACAATTCAGATATTCAGACTCGACGTCAGATTGGTTCTGAGTCTTCAGTTTCAGACACACACATGTATGCGGTCTTTTCAGATGTGAACATGTTTGCCATCATTGTTTGTGGTCCCCATCTTTTGTATTTCGGCCAAGGTTTTCATGTGATTCATAAGGAGTCCAGAGTAGAAATCCCATTCCCTATGCCATATGGGCTAAGGTTTTCATGTGGTTTCATAGGGACTCCGAAGTAGAGATCCCATTCTCTGAGCCAGATGGGAGAGACCCAGTTCTCCAACGAGGAGACTTCCATACTCCATTCTCCAATGTTCGTAAACTCCAGTACGAGATCCTTTCGAGGTTCCTCTACGAGATAACTCACTTTGAAGTCCCTATGAGAGAGATCCATCTTCAGAGACCTACGTATGGATAATTAGTGATATTCTTTATTCGACCCTTTCAGAGATGGAGCAGTTGTCCACATGCTATGGCGGGCCAGAATTCTCCGTGTAGAGACTCATTTTCAGTTGCAATAACTCTGACAAGTGTAGTACAGAGCACAAACTCTTCGACGAGGAGATTCCTTTAACTCACACTCTAGCATGTTCGTCCTCCTCACCTGCATGACATGAGTAGCAACATCCTCGACAGCAGCCGATGACGAGCGTCTTACTACCCTTATTAATTTAATCAAATTAATGGTCAAATTAATCGTTGTGTCGTTCGTTGCAGTCGGATAATAAGAGCTAATCAAAAACCACTTTCAATTTAAGATCAATTAATTTCGAGCGGCAATTTTTTACTTGGGCAAGTCCAAGTTCGAACTCAGGGAGGCAGCTATCTCCTTAGGTAGATTTTAAGCAAATTCCAAAGTCTAATTTTCAGGGGATATTTTTTTTGATCTTTTTCAATTTTTATTCGAAGACACATGCAAAAATCGGGTCAGTTTGCAAGTTAATTCAGAAATAGGGTCAAATTAATTCCAAAAATTATGAAACTTGCCCAGATGGTGAAATCCAATGAAATTAAGCCACTCTAATTTTTTTGGATTTTTCTGACACTAAATGATTTTATTGTGAATTAAAAATGGATGCAAGGTGATTTTGACTAAATTAATTTTAATAAATATCAAATCATAATATTTTTAGAAATAAAAATTATCCTAGATAGATCTAAGTGTGAAGAATGCTGGAAAATTAATAAACCTAAATTTCTATGTGAAATGAACCTATTAAAAGTTAATTAAGGAAATCGCTAAATGATTTATTCAGGCCTCGGGGTGCGTGCAAATGAGATGATTTTTTTACACAATGTGAATTTAATTATCATAGGTCTAATGTGAATTTTTGGTGATTTTTGGAGTTACAGAGAAATTACTACAAATTAAAAGACATAAATGGGCAAAATATAACAAAATTTCACCAATTAATTAATAATAAAATCCACTGATCTTATAAAAATATGCCAAGTGTTACATATGAAAGAGGACAAATTAAGCTACACAATGCAATTTTCAAACTTGAAAAATGATTCAAAATGAATGCTTAAAGATGCGTGCAAAGACAGGGGCCTAAATGCAATTACAGGAAATAAAATTGATACAAATAAAACATGCTGACAGCGACATATATGCAATTACCTATAATGTTGAGGGGGTGGATGCGAATTTCCCACAGAACATGTGCTCTTCACGTGGGGGCTCCTGGCAGGGTCTAGAATGCAAATATGAAAACCTTTAGGGGCCTCGCAGCATATTACCTAGGCCGCACGTGCAAACCACATGGGGGTCCCAGGCTTGGTGGACTTCGGACGCTCGGGTAGCTTCGGGGGATCCGAGCCTGGTGGTCGGGGAAGAGGCTCGGATCGGGTGACGTGGCTCGATGTGGACCGTGGATCAAGTGAAGATCCAACGGTTACTGATGGCTGGAGACGTAGCGCGCCTGGATCCGTTAGATCTGATGAAGATCAACGACGGTAATTGGTTCCTGAGACAAAGGCGTGGACGATCAACGACCGTCAGATCTGAAGTAATCCAACGGCATCTGGAGCGCGGGAGAAGCGGTGACGTGGCTCGATCAGATGCGTAGGATCCTCCTGATCCTACGGCTGCGGGAAGTGGGCGATGGGGCGTGCTCCGGACCGTTCGATCAAGGAGATCAGACGGTTGCTGTTCTTCTTCCACAACCGGCCCGCCGCCTCCTGCGGTGGAGATAGCTGGGCTCCGACAAAGGAGGCCTGACTCTGCCTCTTCCTCTGGGCGTTGAAGCTCGCCGAAAGCTCCCAAGTAGCTGGGAAGACTCGTGGAGGTGTCAGGGATCCTCCGGCGATCTCAGGAACGGCTGCACGACTCTGTAGAGCAGTGGCGGGGAAGCTCGAGGGAAGCTCCGATGAAGTTCCGGCCAGTCGAAATAGGTGTACCTGCAGGGGGTTAGTGGAATAGCCGAGGCATGCAACGTGTACGTGGAGTGGTCGTGAATTAGGTGCGAGGCCTGAGGGGCGAAGTGGGGGTCCGGTGATCGAGCTCCGCCAAGGTGGCGGAGCTGGCATCGACGTGAGGTGGGGTGCTTCGTCGGAGTGAATGAAGTATGGAGCGAAGATCAGAGCTCCCTCGCGGAGCTCGGAGGATGGTTGGCGGAGCGTGAAGAGGATTGGCGATGACAAATAAAATGGTAGAAAAAGCAAGAAAAATAAGAAGAAGATCGGAAGGGATATGGAGGAGTCTACTTGGGAAATGGAGCGCGATGAAGTGCTCCTGGTCGTCGCTTGAAGGACGGTAGGCGGTCCTGAGCTCGTGCAACTCGCGGAGCAGGCTGCGACACGGCGGTGGGGGGGCGTGGATCTCGCCGGAGGTGAATCTCTGTCTTCGCTCGTCGTCACGTCAAATTGTTGTCACCAAATTGAACGAGGGAGCTCGGGGATTTTCTCCGTGATGGCGGATAGGGGTGAAGGTGGCCGGAGGCGGTGTATTTATAGGTTGGAGGTGACGGCATAGGTGGCGAAGAGGTGGGTTTGGTGGGCATCGTGGAGCGAAGTGGAGGGTGTTCATGGAGATCGAGGGGGTTGGCGAGGATGAGGGAAGAGTGGTGGATGTCGTGGTGGTGAAGGGAGGCAAAGACGGTGGCCGGCGTGGCGCCCAAAAAGAAATGGGGCAGCCCTCGCACACGGTGGACGACGTGGGGCGCGGGGTGTGCGGGAGATAGGAGACGAAGTATCGACCGTTGGATCGAGCGATCCAACGGTCAGGAGAAGGGCGGAAGCGGAGGGTGAGGATTAGATCGGCGGAGCGAAATCGAAGGCGTAGGGTGCACCACGTGGCGGGCTCTAAGCGCGACGCTGATGGGTGGTCCTGATGAGGTATGGGGTTTTGATCGAAAGGTCCAGATGTTGTGCGAGATGGAGGGCCAGGATGCAGTGCTTCTGACAAAGATCGGAGGGCATGGATGCAGCCACATGGCATGCTAAGGACGAGGCGCGGGCTAGCGGTCCAGATTAAGCCCAGGGTCTGATCGAAGGGCTAGGAAGCGTTGCGGCTTGAATGGCCCAGATCAAGAGGGAGAAAAGGCGATCGGACGGCGGGGAAAGCCGGGCGCGTGGCGCGCAAAGGAGTGGGCCGAGTGGCGCAATCAGAGGGCGCCACGTGGCCAGCTTTGAGTGGCTGAGAAAGAAAATTAAATTAGAGAGAGAACAAGGCCGAATTTGGAAAAACTCAAAACATGAAAGTTGTAGATCTCGATGAGATCTACAAGTTTCATGTTGACCAAAAACGGAGATGAGGTCAAATATGATACAAAAATACAAGAGTATAAATATACATGCATATAGTATACAAGGGGGCCCAAAAACCCAAGTTTTGCATACGAGCTCCGAATTGAATGAAATTAGTCTCATTTAAAGTTCTCTGAATGTGTATTAATATGAAGGTGAGTAGACCTAATTCGGAGGTTGTATGAGATGGATATTGGCATTCTAAGGTCTAGGTTCTTCAACTGGGTTTGGGGCTTTATTGGGCATTTACAAGATAGGGATTTTGGCCTTCTTCCTTATATTATTAACTAGTAATCTACACAGTATAAGGAAGGTGTTATTTGATTTTTTAGAGGGGATATAATATACAAATTATTGGTGGATATTTTACAAGTGGATTTTACAAATGAATTGGCTTCTTATTTAATGCAAATATGAATGCTAAAATGCATGTATTGTGGATTTATGCATGAATGCTATTTATACAAGATAAAGGGAAATATGCTGCTAAACACTCGGGAAAAAGGCTCTATTTTCAACTTTAAGAGTGATAAATCACATATTCATCAGCCGACAATTGTGCGCATTGAGTTGATAATGTTTGTAGTAGCCTGTAGCGTGAGTTTGAGATTTCTTTCTGTTTGTCCAAGCTGAGCATTGCATGCTCTAGCTTGAGGGGGAATGTTGTAGTATTTATTATATGCGTCACTTATGTGGGAGATGGGTAAATGGATCCCTCCAGGATACATTTACCACATCCAGTGTTGAGTCCCACATCTACCAGTTGTGAGATGTGGAGATCCAGTGAGGGCTATATAAGAAGCCCCTCACCCCTGTATCCAGTGAGAAAGTGCAATGCATACATCATCCCTTTGAGGCATTCTCCCGTGGTTTCATCCTGCTCCTTAGGGAGTAGGGTTCCACGTTAAAATCCCGTGTTCTCAATGATGTCTATTCTATTTCTGATATTCACTTCCGCATTCCTATTTTCTAACATTAGCAATATTGACAAAAAGACAAATGGCCATGGGCCTCATGCATTAGAATAAGTCTCCGATATTTTACTAATACATCGTGATCTATGTAACCGCCTTCTAGGGATCACTTCTTGAAGGTGATTGTAATGGAAACCTTGTCACTGTTCCATTCCCAACAACCTTAAAGACCAAATGCTAGCCTAAACTATTTAAGTAGCTCAAGCACAATGGTGAAGTAATCACACCAAGCATCATCAAAAGAAGAGACATACGTAGAAAACCAAGCCTCATCAATAGCCCTTGTTGAAGATCAGTAATATGCCACTAAAGCCTAAACATCTTATGTAAGATCTACCAATCGCAGCCAAAGGAACACATCTTCCAACTTGATTGAGCATAGCCACCTTTCCATCTAAAAATGAAAGTGGGTCTCCTCTCCCAACACACTCAGAAAAATCATAATGAGATCTCCCCTTCAACACCCTTCTTACATAAAGAGGGAGGAGATGGTCTTGCGTGCTCCATCAACTGCACATCTAGCCTAAACTTGTTCAGGAGCTCGAGCATAGTGGTAAAGTCTTCACACCAAGCATTGGACAAAGAAAAGACAAAGGTAGGAGCTCAAGCCTTACTATAGCACCCATCTAAGACCAATAATATGCCATTGAAGTCCAAACATCTTCTGCAACGACTACCAGCCTTAGGAACACATCTCACAACCTGATCGAGCTTGACCAACCTTCCAGCTAAAAATGAAAGTGGGTTCCCTCTCCCAGCACATTCAAAAAATCATAATAGGATTGCCTCCCTAACACCCTTCTCAAATAAAAATTCTTAGAAGACAGTCTCATATGCTCCATTTACTCTAGTATCCCACCAAAGTAAGTAGAATTGGAGGGTGGAGATGTGTGCACAATAGAGGCATATATCGCATGACTCACATACACGAAGAGGTGTTGACACAAAAGAACATCTTAAGGTTGGCACAGTGTGTTAGAATGCCTATGAGCACTCATTCGGATAGAGAAGGATCTCAACAACTTATATGTATGATCATGCTTGTGCAGGAGATGTGCACACAGACAAGTGCCGGTGAAGGTGAGCATAGTAAATGTGTAAGGTGTATAATGGAGAAATAGGTAGGTTTGAACGAACAGGTACAGGACAGCACACTGGGTTATTCTTCTGAGAAAGTAAAAAGGCCCATTAGCAAAGTGCCCACACATGAGAGAAGTCTATGCACTTATGTGGCAATGTGGGGGTATAGGGTTTACCCTGTTCCCACACCAATTTGAGATGGAAAAAAGTTATTGAATCAAGCTCAATAGAGCACCACAATCGCTAGTCCCGATATATAGAAATAAACAAGGTAACTATTGCATGTATTCCAATACAAATATGGGAAAAAAAGAACACATCCTTATTCCTTAACAATAACTGATGCTTCCATTTACATATCCCACGGGACAGTAACACAACAAAAAAATAGCACAGAAACAAAAATACAGCCCGTGATTATGTTGTGATTAGAGTATTCGGAAACAAAATAATTCACCATGAACTAAACGAAAGTTATAATTTATCGTTTAACTAAATGAAAGTCTCAGAAATCAAATCTTGAACATTAACCCCAAGTCCAAATACAATTGATTATACAGATTTGCTTTGATCCACAATTCTAATCTGATCTAATTTGCTTTCTTACCAATTAGCCAAAATCATTACGGGAACTCCAAAAAGGTGCAACCTAATCGAGTCCCATCTAAGAGCATTGAATTGAATCAGGATGTGTGCCTCACTGATGCAATTCTTAGATAAAATGATACCCATATTGACTATTTTTTCCTATCAAGGAAGCAGATTAAGTTAACAATAAGTGTAATGTCACTTGTCCTCTCACAAATAATTTTCTTTGCAACATTTACTGCTAAATGGCATTGACTCGTCACGTTGGGACATAAAGAAAATGCCAAGAACAATATCCAAGCCATGCTCATAGATTTGATTATCATGCACAATTCATGCAATAAGAATGAATTATTACCAGGCTAGTATTGATGTAAAGCCTAGCACCCAGTAATGTGAATTGCAAATAAGCACTACCCTGTTGTTTCCTTTGTGGGCCAAGGGGAAGATCATTGAAGACAGGTGCCCATTGCCTTGGCAGTTGAAATTCTAGAAATTGATGGAGTTCTTCTATTGGTGGTTTATCTGAAAAAAATATACAAGAAATTTGATTTAAAGAAGCAATTAATATAGCTGATGAGGCCACCACATTGTCAGCAAAACAAAAATTCACAACATCCCAAAGATTTCACTCAAGTTTACTTTTCATAACGTTTGGAATATGTGAAATGTGTAACAATACAGAATCCTTTATCTAATGAAGTTTTATTCCACGCTAAACCTAGGTATGGCCCAATTTAGATCTGCTTTGAGACGGTAAATTACAAGCATGATTCAACCGCAAAAGGAGACAATTTGCATGGAAAACTCGATGGAGAGGAAAAAATCACGGGGGCACACAAACCCTCATCCCCCTCACCACAAATTAGGACAATCTTCACTAGAAAATCAATCCTTCAATGAGGGGGGATGTGTATAATACCTAGAGAAATAAGTAAGTACCTCATCCAAAAATCTGTTTACCTATTTAAACAAAGCCCAACTAAACATTCCCCCTCAAGTGGGCCACACATGTCGACCATGCTTAACTTGCCAACATTTAGCTCAACTTACACTGTAGGCAGCCTCTTTATGAAGATCAGCAACTTGATCACTAAATTTCATGTACGGAAGGCATAACTCTCCCGGACTCCCGCATCGATTTTTTCACCTCATGTTTTGTATTATGCATTATAGTATGACTGGAAGTTTTGCAATGAAACCATTTTGCAAGGGCATGATATTTAGTTTATGTACTTGATCTAGACACAACATTATGTTTCTTGCTTCTCCAGATAACCGGTTTCTTATAAAGATACACAACATATCTAGATGTGGATCTTGTGACATCAATATACCTAATGCCCAATTTGCATCTATATAACCTTCAATTGTCACATCTCAGTTCCTTTTAAATAAAAACCCTTTACCCGGTAACTTTTTTAGATAGCAAAGAATTATGTCGACAACTTGACATCATTAACATATACCTTAGTAGGAGCATGCATAAACTGACTAATAACATCTACAACATAGGTGATATCAAGTCTTGTGAGAGTGAGATAATTAGTTTTCCAACTGATCTTTAATATCTTCCTTGCCCAATATCATCAAGTGGTTTGCCATCCTCTTTAGGCAGGCTTACATCCAAGCATGCATGAGTCATGTGAAAAACTAAGAACATATTTTTGTTGATTCAAACAAATCCCCACTTGAGAATCAACCATCTTAATGCCAAGGAAATACTTCAACTTTCCCCAGTCTTATTAGTTTAAATTCACTCATAAAAATCCTTTTTTATTTTAGATATCTCTTCTTAATGATCCCCAGTAATAATCATGCCATCAACATATATCAGACGGGTAGACCTTTTATCGCTTTCCCTTTTGTGAAGATGTATGCCCTTCATTTTTCCGAATGTAGCCATTTTTTATTATGACTACACGAAGTTGTTCAAATCAAGCTCTAGGTGATTGCTTCAAACCATACAACGCCCTTCTCAACCTACAACACATCCATTTTTCCAAACTCATAGGGCATCTTAATGTAAACCTCCTCTTTAGGATTTTCGATCAAGAATGTATTTTTTACATCTAACTGTACATTTTCCACGAGAAATAAACAAGGCAAATGATAATTGTGCAATTTTCATTTTTACCACATGAGCAAAAGTCTCAATATAGTCAATCCCATATTTCTAATGGTATCCTCTTGCTACAAGTCGAGCCTTGAATCCGTCAATTTTTCCATCAACACTATGCTTAGATCTTATAGATCCACTTTGATACAACAAGATCCGCACCTCATGGAATGTCATCAATATACCAGGTGTCCTTTTTTTTCAAGGCGTCCATTTCCTCCTTCCTTGCATTCACCCATTTTGGATCACATTGGACTTCAATAATATTCCTCGGAATATCATGAGTTCAACAAGGTAATGAAACCTTTATAGCCAAGGCTTATCTTAGAGTACAACACAAAATTGTCCAGAGGACAAAGAGCGGAATGTAGATAGATTTCACAGCTTTTCTCACAGAAATAGGACGATCATCCAATAAATTTTCAGCATCATCAATCAAAATATCGAGTAGAATGTTAGTCTTATTAACGTAAATATCAAGGGAAAAAACACTACTTACATAGTTCTCACATCTCATGACACCAATTATATCAGAGGATGGATTTTTTTGAGAGAAAGATTATGATTATGGTTAGGTATTATGTCTTCTTCAATATCTACTTTATCCGTTTCCTTTCGTATGTCATAAGTCCATTCAAATCTGACATTATACTTACAGTCATCTTCCATATCTTTCTTACTGCTCTCGCCAACCTAAATAGTTTCTTGTAGGTCACCAAGAAAGTAAATTATTTTCTCGTTTTCCCTGAAATTCTTACTAACAGATACCATGAGGAAAATCCCTGGGAAAACATGATTCATTCTCAAAGAAAGACGGAAAGCGACATCCTTAATTACATGAAGGCTACATGGCATAGTGTCATAGCACTTGTATACTTTCCTTTGTCCCAGAGTAGCTAGAAAGATGCATTTTGTGGACTGTGGATTTAATTTCTACAAGATGGACCTTGAGTTATGCAAGAAGCAAACATACCCAAAAATGTGTAGTCAAGACTCAAGATTTAACAGTCCCTTATCTGGATGTAGAATGGAGAAAGGCATCTTTTTACCAATCACAATAGAGGGAATTCTATTTATGAGGTATGCAATAGTTAAAACAACTTCTCCCCAAAAAATATTCGGCACCTTTCTTTGGTATACGAGAGCTTTGGTCATGTTCAGAAGGGATGATTTTTCCTTTCAGCTATCCCGTTTTGTTGTAGTGTATGGTAATATGAGGTCCTGTGAATGGTCCATTTCCCATCAAGAAAGCACCGCAAGGTGCCTCCCAAATACTCAGAGTTACCCGTCATTATTTTTACCTTTTGTCATACTGAGTATTGATCAATAAACATTTCTACAGTATTAGGGATCTCTGTCATATTCTTTAACAAGTAGATGTACGTATTTCTAAAGAAATCATCGATAAAAGTGATAAAGTAAGAATGACTTTCAAGATTTTTAACATCAGAGCAAACAATCTCAAACAAGGAAGTACTTACATTCATTGAAATAGGATAAACAATTGTCATGTGCTTATATACCAGATATACTTTGCGACAACGAAATTGACTACCAACTTTATACAAAAATACAATAGGAAATAAATGCTGGAAAATAGACAACTAGGTTGAACAAGCCTCTTATGCCACTGCTAAACAATATGAGAATCATCCGCTTGTTTTTATCTTCTTGCGGCAATCCATACAGAAACCACGCGGGCGGGAGGATAATATAGACCATCAATAACCAAACCAATCCCAATATGCTTTCTCGTCACCAAGTCATGCATGGCACATGAGCGAGCATCAAATACCAAATGATAGTTAAGATTTTTGGTAATGCGATAGATTGAGAGAAGTTAATAGGGAAATCATGGACGTGAAAAACATATTTCATAAGAATTATGAAAAACAATAGATATGCATCCTTTCCCTAAAGAGCCATCTTCTAAAGTCATGCATTCCCTACCATATGCCAATTTATAATTATGAAACAATTTTGGATTACTTGCCATATTGTTCGAAGCACCACTATGAATGTTAGAAAAATCGGAAGCGGAAGCGTAACATGGAAAAAGATAAATAACAGAAAAGAACAGCGGGATTTAACGTGGAACCCTACTCCGTGAGGAGCGGGATGAAACCACGGGAGAAGCCCTCTAAGGGGCGGATGTTCTATTGAACTTTCTCATCTGTTACAGGAGGCCTGGGGCTCCTTATATAGCTTCCACAGGACCTCCAAGTCCCACCACTAAGCGGTATGGGACTAAACTCAGTGGTGGGGTAAATGGATCTTGGAGGGATCCATTTACCCACCTATTACATAGGTGATGCATGCTCCAAATACTCTAACACTCCCCCTCAAGCTGGAGCATGCAATGCTCAGCTTGGACAAACAGAAAGAAACTCAACTCACAATACATGACACTATAGACAATATCAACCCAACGCGGACAACTGCTGCAGTCGAGGACGTTGCTTCTCATGGCGTGCATGTGAGGAGGACGAACGGGGCTGGAGTGTCTATCTGGCTCAGATTATGGTACTCTACTGTGGAGTCCCTATGATACCACATGAAAACCCTTGCCCTTTAATGGCATAGGGAATAGTCCTCTGCTCTGGAGTCCCTATGGCTCACATGAAAGCTCTGGCCGACCAACAAGAATGATTGGCATGCGTCATCATCGAGTCTGAAATTTGTAGAGTCTGAACATCTGACCGGTCTGCAAAATCTGATATCTGAATCTTAGAACAAGACCTGTGACTCTACATATACTCCCCCTTTCTCCCATACTGGTCGGAATGACATTGTTGACCACGTTGGGAGAAGATAAGATAATACATAATTATGGGGATAAACAATATAAATAGGGGACAAAACATCCATTGCGGCTTTTTTTTTCTCAATTTTTTTAAGTCGTAAATTTTTTTAAACAGTTTTTTTTCAACCATTTTTTTTCGACTTTTGCAACCTCTTTTTTTTTAAAATTGCGTACGACTTCTCTTTGTACGCGGCTTTTTTTTACAGCGTACGGCTTTTTCAAATGTACGCGCCTCTTTTTTTCTTTTTTTTTCTTCTAAAAAAGACCTTACCTTTTTTTTTAAAACTAACTACAGCTCACATTGACCTTTCCCCCCCTATCTCTCTCTCTTTTAAACCATGCTCGGCAGGCCCTTGGGCTAATTTTTTTTTTAATCGGTCGCAACCCCCTTGGGCTTCCGTTTTTTCTAAATACGAAACGGCCCGCTCGGCCCCTTGAATTTGCGCCCTTTTTAGGGCTCCCTGGGAACCCTACTCGATCACGCGCCCCCTTGGGGTCTCATGGTGCCGCCGCCGCAGAAGAGATGGAGGGAGGCATCGTGGGGTGCCGTCAGGATCGTCTGGAGATGCGCCTCTGCCTGGAGGCTTGAAGGTCTGCGCTGCCGGGAGGGCCTGCGCCTTGAACCATGGGCTGACAGCCCTGTGCGGGAGACCGGAAGGGGATTGACGCGGCGCGAGATGCCACCTGGGAGATGCCTGGCGATGCGCGCGGGGTTGCTGGAGGCGCGCCTGTCTGTTGGCGTGATCGGAGGGCTCGCGGCAGGAGAGAGCCACCTGGAGGAGCGCGGCTGAAGGCTGAAGGCGCGTTGGGTTGAAGGCGCATCAAACGCGCGCCGCTTGGAGAACAGGGCATCACACAGCGCGAGGACAAGAGGTTCGCTTGGTATGTCGCCTTGCGTCGCTGCGCGAGGTCGAGATCTTTGCGTGCAGAGGGCACGCCTGGAGGAGATGCGGAGGGGTCCGCCATCGATCTAAAGGAGTATCGCGTGGAGCTTGTGGTCTGTAGCCGCTCGACGTCGCAGCGAGGTTGGAGGCCAGGAGGTTGTGGCTTCGACTTGGGTCGTAGGGATGATAATAAGCGCCCTTTGGGATGCTCTTGAGTCCTGTTGAGGAGCCACGGCTCTGTAGATAAGCCGCCAAGAAACGTCGGAGATATGCTGCAGCTCTGGAGAACCATAGATGAACAGGAGAAAGCCTCTTCAGGAAGAAGAAGCAGATTTGAAGAAGGATCTCGTTGGTGGCGCGAGATGCTGATAGAACTTTGATTAGGGTTTTACAAGAAAACCCTAGAACTAATTGTAGAACACCATAATAATCTTCAACTAATAAAAATTGAATATCCTTCATAAACCGAATCTCGAATAAATCAAGAGCATAAAAAAACCGCGAGAATCGACCCGCTCTGATACCATGTTAGAAAAATCGGAAGCGGAAGCGTAACATGGAAAAAGATAAATAACAGAAAAGAACAGCGGGATTTAACGTGGAACCCTACTCCGTGAGGAGCGGGATGAAACCACGGGAGAAGCCCTCTAAGGGGCGGATATTCTATTGAACTTTCTCATATGTTACAGGAGGCCTGGGGCTCCTTATATAGCTTCCACAGGACCTCCAAGTCCCACCACTAAGCGGTATGGGACTAAACTCAGTGGTGGGGTAAATGGATCTTGGAGGGATCCATTTACCCACCTATTACATAGGTGACGCATGCTCCAAATACTCTAACAATGAATAATCGTGAAATAAATTCGAACGTTCATTCTTCTGAGAAGCTAAGGCAATATTCACAATATTTGCATCAACCATACCTTTGTCAGAGATATATATATTTTTCAAAGACAGATATCTTCTTGACATATTGAGAAGCTAAGGCAATATTCACAATATTTGCATCAACCATACCTTTGTCATAGATACATATATTTTTCAAAGACAGATATCTTCTTGACATATTTATGTAGATCTTTGAGCTGACCATATGATAATCTCTTTCCTTCAGCAGCCATAGCGACATGTTCCTTTCCTTTAATTAACTTTCTCTCAGGATGAATCCCATCAATAGTCAATCTTTTGCTCAGTTTTCTTGCAGTGCCCACACTTCTTTATCATTCAAATAGCCATTCTTGCTTCCTTTACTCAGTAAAGAAGACTTCTCAAAAGTTGTAACATGGTCATCTTTCATTAACGCACGACATTGTTCTTTATATTCAGTGGCATGGTAGATTTCCTCTATATCAGAGCATGTTCGTGTAGTTAGAAATTTAGAATATGACTCCTAGTAGCCTCAAACTCACTATTCCTCCACCAAGACAAATAAAGATCCTATGTTTCCAAATTCCATCCAAATATTTTTTTGATCAGCTGGACTCATCCATGTATCATCACAATAATAATAATAATCAAATTTCTCCCATTTTGCTCTTTAAACCAGCATAGTAAGCAACCGCCAATACTACACTCATTTTCCTCAATGTACTACTGATTATACAATTTATTTGTAATGGGCAAGGGCTTAATCTCCCATTTATGTATCCTCCCCGTCATTGTGAGGCCAGAGCGACTTCCATAGCAATCTATCACATCAAGTAATTTTTTTTGTTAACTTTATAGTAGTTGTTAGAGTTATTATATTTACTTTTATGTTTGTAACCCTTCGGATTCTGTAACCCTTCATCCTTCGAGTTTCGTAACCTTTCGAGGGTATTTATATATTTTTCCTCTTGTACTCTCAAGGGTTTTCTCTCTATATAAGAGATCCTAGCCCTATGGCTCAAGGGTTTTCTCTCTATATAAGAGATCCTAGCCCTATGGAATAAACATCTCATTCGTTTCTCTTTTCCACATGCTATCAGAGCAACGGTCCTAGACCAGGGTTTTAGCCTAAAATCCCTGTCACCACCTTCAAGCCTTGCAATAGCCTACGCGGGCCCTCTTCCCTGAACTGGGCCCTGTACAAGGCCCTCCAATCGCCTCTAATGCAGCAGCTCGACTCCAAAGGAGCATCTCCGGCACCTACCAGTGTTGCTGGAACCACACACGGAGGCCCACTAGCGCCTCTAGTGGACCCACAGACCTGCCGCACCACCAACAAACCTCCCATGGAGGCTGTTAACAATGTTAGGGGGCCCACAACCCTCCCGCTAGCACAACTTAATACGTCCAAGACCTCCGACGGAGGTCGTCAGCCCCACGGCTACCCTTCACGGGTACCGTAGTATCTTTGGAGATCCAAAACTCATCCCAGACCACTGCCAGGACTCCAGATCTGTTGTCCGTCGAGGTTTTTCAGCCCTTTTTATGCATCTTTAGTTGATCATGGGATCTTCTTTCTGTTTTAAGACCACCACATCACCTTTTTCTACCAAGACAAAAAGCCCTTGACCATGCATATTATGGCACAAGCCACTACTATCAAACTCAAGGGCACATAAAATTACGTGCTCTGATCTCGATATTTTATAGTTTTCATTGGTGGTCAATGGAAACTCTACATTCTGACTAAAGATCCTTAATCCTTTAGATGAAAAGGACAAAGAGTATGACAACTTACAGACAGACAACTACTTGGTTACCAACTAGATGACCGACAATGTTGAGGCTCACATTGCCTTAAATCTCCTTTACAAAAACACTGTCAAGGTAATGTGGGAGGATCTTGAGCAAACATACTCCCAAAAGAAGAAGAAGTCATGCCTTGCAGACATTTACGGGTGAATCCGGAGGCATCTCAGGGTGATTCCACCCTCACCGAGTACTACATGCATCTCTCCATCCTGTATGAGGAGCTTGCAATATTACAACCCTCATGTTGCACCAAACAAATACAAGAGCGTTCTGACTGACATGTATACCGTTTTTTTGATGGTTTGCATTCTAGATACCATGCAGCGAAGGAGCGATTTCTTATATCAGACACACTGCCAATGATGAAGGCCATCTTTGACCAACTTGAGGAACTCAAGACATCTACTGTCCGACCTCCCGTCTTACCTTCAAAAAAGAATTTTGCATGCATCACCTCATCTAGGTGAGGAGGCAGATACGACTTTCGAGGAGGACGCAATCGTGATCCAAGTCGTGGTTGTGGATGGGAATGTGGAAGAGGCCGTGACTTTGACCATGATGGTGGGTGAGACTCTACTGCCCCATGCACTCACTGTATTCGGTGGAACCACCCAACTGAATATTACCAGCAGAAGTTTGACGTACCTTCTTATCACGCCAATAATGCCTATGAGGATGCTTATGATGTGGAAGAGGCGTCACCTGTAACAACCTCCAGTGGCAAGACTGTTCATCTTAATGATGCAGATTACACCCGCCTGATGCAGATCCTTCAGACTCGAGGGCCTACTACCACTAGCAACACTACCATTGCTGCTCTGGCTACTCCTTTAGGTACAATAGCCAACTCTGTTGTCACTCGTGCTCCAACTTGGATTATTGATCCCAGTGCCTCTACTCATCTGACCATAGAAGGTAGTCTGCTCACCTCCTCCGTGCCATCTATCTCTGTGAAGTCAGTTCGAGTCGCTAATGGGACTCAATCACCGATTACTACTGTCAGAACTATGGAATTCTCTTCCAAGCTCCAACTTTCCGGGGTTCACTGTGCTCCTGATTTTCCTCTTAGCATGTTGTTAGTTCACAAGCTTTGTGTTGAGCTTCATTGTTGTGTGATATTTGATGAGTCTTGTTGCTATTTTTAGGATATTTGAACGAGGCATATTTTTGGTGGGGGTCATGAGAAGAACGACTTATATTATCTTAACATATCCTCGGACTCCAAGTTTGTTGGTGATGCGTCCATCTTTGAAGACCCACTCCTATGGCATCTGTGCCTTGGGCATCCCTCTGTTAAGGCCATCTCCATGATGTTTCCTGAACTCTCTACTCTGAAGCCCTTTAGTGTGAGGCGTGTGAGTTCGGGAAACACAATCAAGCTTCATTTCTTGTTCGTATCGAGTCGCATAGTACTGCTTTTCATCTTATTCATTTTGATGTTTGGGGACCTTGTCCGGCCTGCACATTAAGTGGTCATCATTATTTTATAATTTTTGTTGATGATTGTAGTCGATCTTCTTGTGTATATCCAATAAAGGAGTGTCCGAAGATTAATCAAATTGTCAGAAATTTCTTTCAATATGTAAAACTTTCTTTTTTAGCATTGTTAAGATCATTCGTACTGACAATGCTCTTGAGTTAACCCAACAGGACTTGACCACTTTCTTTGCGTCTCAGGAAACTGTTCACCAAAAATCATGTCCATATACCTCACAACAGAATGGTATAGCCGAGGAAACTTCGACACTTGCTAAATGTTGCCAGATCTCTTCTTAACCAAATGAGTGTTCCTAAACACTATTGGGGGGATGCTATCCTTACTGCACTTTATGAACCGTGTTCCTTCGTCTGTTCTCGGAGGGGGAACTCCATTTTCCTTACTTTACCCTACTGAGTTTTTTTTCCCATACCTCTGCGAAATTTTGGTTGTATTGCCTTTGTTCATAACTTTCATGCAGCTGACAAATTATCCTCTCTTGCCACCAAATGTGTCTTTCTTGGGTATTCTCGTACCCAGAAAGGCTATCGTTGCTATGATCCTGTTGGGTGTCGATACTATGTGTCTGTTGATGTCACCTTTTTTTAGCAAACAAGTTATTTCACATAGATTGTGAGTGATATTCCTCTGAACCTCCCTCCACCAATCGTTTATACTCACCAACGTACCTCTATACCTTCTACACCAATGTATGTACCTTTGCATGTCCCTTTTATGTAGGATGATATGACCACTTCAAGTGCTCCTACTACTGCTGCCCCAGATGTACCTAAGGAGCTTCCTATAGCTCTACGCAAGCATAAAAGATAATGTACTTCTCACCCTATTTCACAATTTACTTCTACTGATAGTTTATCTAGCTGTGACAGGAGATTTGCAGATGTTCAGAATGCTATTTCTATTCCAAGAGATTATTTCAATGCAATGCAGAATCATGATTGGCGACAGGTCATGGATGAGTGGATGGATGCACTTACCTCCCGGAGCACATGGGATCTTGTGTTGTGCCCCCCCTGAGAGTTCGTCCTGTGGCTTGTCCATGGGTCTTCACGACCAAACAGTCGCCTGATGGTTCTATTGACAGGTTGAAAGCCAGACTTGTTGTCAAAGGTTTCACACAAACCTTTGGGGTTGATTATTTTGAGACATTCTCGCCTGTTGCCAGAATGGGATCGATACATACCATTCATCATTTACTGATACTTGGATGCAAGCCATTTGACATCCCTGCAGAAGTGAGAAAATAGTCAGCATTTACTGATACAACTTTTGAAAATGCAACATGGCACAAAAGCTTAGTGGGAAAATTGCTCTATCTCACTATTACTAGGCCAGATATATCATATGCTATGAGCAGAGCCAACCAACACAGTGTTGTAAAAGTCACCCGACTGGCCCGACTAGTAGGTTCGACTGGTCTAGTCAATAAGGTGACCGACCGAGTACTGACTAATTCCGACTAGACACACTAGTTGGCCAATTTTTGCTTGGTTTTTTTATGTTTTACTTTTTTAAAACGCAATGATATGTTTAAATTCAGTTACTTCTTTTATTTCATTATGATATTATAAAATGTACAAAATCTATGTAAATATATGTATAAAATTGAGTTATATATTTAAAATAATAAAAAAATTCGAAGTCGATTAAAGTCCGACTAAATCAGATTAGTCGTCCGACTATCAATTAATCCTTAGTTAGTGACCTGACCGACCGAGTATCGACTACCGACTTTTGCAACCTTGAACCAACATATAAAGAAGCCTCTTTACAGTCACTGGCAGGGTGTTCTTTTGTTCCTTTGATATTTGAAGGAATCTCCTAGACGCACACTCTTCTATGGGGTAAATGGGTACGCTAATATCTCTGCCTATACAGATTCTGACTATGCTAGCTCTCCTGAGGACCGTCGATCCACTACAGGATACACCATGTTTGTTGGGGATAACCTTGTCACTCGGCGAAGCAAGAAGCAGATAATGGTTTCCGGATCCAGTGCGGAAGCAGAATACAGGGCAATGGCTCAAGCCACCTGTGAGATCACATGGTTTGTCTCTTTCATAACATAACTTGGTATGTCAATCGCCACTCCTATATCCTTATACTGTGACAACAAGTTTGCCACGTGCATCGCCACCGGTCCAGTTTTCCATGAGCGGGCAAAACACATTGAAGTTGATTGCTATTTCATTCGTGATGCAGTAAAAATATCTTGCGACGCTCTCACAAGGTGCACACAGAAAAAATGACAGGATAGCAAAAACCTCATTGTTGTAGTAGAAAAACTCTCATTTCCTCCATTTTTAACGTGACAGAAGGATAAAGAGCCCCTTCAAAAAAAATAACCACGCACAATGCAAGACAAGAAGTCCCTTCACAATAAAAAATCAATTAGGGTTTCTCTTCACACAGGAGTTTCTCCCAAGTGTGTTTCACTTAACACGGTGCACCACCAAGAGCACAGGCTACCAGTTATCGGCTCTCACGTGCAATGGTCTTGACAAGATGGTCAATAGGGCTCCAGGGCAAGCACTGCTTCAGACAACGGAGCTAGAGTTTCTGGGCGATGCACATCGTGAGTGGTGAGTGTCCACAATGGAGAGATGACCACCCGTAGGAGGCAATGCGAGTAGCATGGACGACCATATCCCGATATATCGGCGATATATCAGTATCGACAGGTCACCGATATATCGCCGATATGGTCGATATCGGATATCAACAGGCCAAAAATGCACAATCTCGGTCCGATGTCGGCGATATGGCGTCTATATATCGCCGATATATCGGCGATATATCGGTATCAACATGGTACCGATATCAATACCGATATCGATATGTCCTTCCATGGCGAGTAGGTGATGAATCCCTGATCATCACTCTTTATTCTTTTATTTTAGCTACTTATCTTGGCAATGCATCATGTAAATAGATGTAAATATATAAGTTAGCATTTAGCATGCATGTGTTAAATATACATAATTAGCATGTATTTGTGCAAAAATAAAAGAATAAAGGAAAAGAAAAAGGAAGGAGGTATTTAGAATAAATACAGAGTAACCCGAACCCTAAGAGAAGGTCAAGCATTGACCTGAAAGAGATATGGCCTACTCTATATTGTACATATCATTTGTGTAAATAAAAAATTATTTTGACAAAATAAAAATAAGAAGATACATTTTACCTCCTTATATATAATCCTAAAAATAAAATAAAAATCAGAGAAATAAAAATAAAATAAAAATAAAATCCTCTCTCTCCTTGTACAAAATACATGTATATATGCTTTCTTCTCTATTTATTATATACATGTAAATAACTAATAAAAATAAAAATTATTTTATACTCCTAAAAATATGTTGTAAATAAATAAAATTTAAAAAGTGGGTATTTTTGTAAAAATAAAAATTTAAAAATAATTGTACATAACATAGGTATACTATACCTGTATATAATATTATTTACTGTATATACAATAATTTATTTTTTGTAAAAATAAATAAAAATCACATAAAAATAGCTTGAAAAATAACAAACATTTTTCATTTTATAAACTTTTTCATTTAAAATCATTTATTATTTTTTCTTGAATTTGTAAAGATTTTGTAAATCCTAATTTTCTGATTGGTCGGCTGAATTGTTGACCGCTGGTCAACGGCTCCTTCCCGGGTCAGACCCGGATCCTGTTCGCCGGAGCCTCTTCTCAAAATTTCCCAGCCCGACTCCGTACTCCTTTGGCCTCGAAATTTGGACCCGATAATCCTCGTACCTCCGACATCCTCGCGGGTCCTTTGGTCGATCCAATTCACTCCAGGGTTTGGCGCTTCACTTCGATCTTTCCAGACCCTCGACTCATTTATAAATTATCTCTTCCACCTCCATGGAGCGGGAGCTTGTACCTCGCTCCCACTTCGACCCCTAGCCACCTCCAGCTGAGTGACAACTGCTCGGAGAACCCCTCGGAGCTCGATTTGGTGCAGTGAAGATGACGCTCACCCTTCGTGGCCGGAGATCCGCCGCGAGCAGCCTCCCCCGCCTTCCGCATCGAGGTTGAGGCCATTACCCCGTCAGCCATCTTCGCATGAAGCTCAGGAGCACTCCCAGATCTTAAGGTATCCCTCATATCCTCTCCATCTTCCTGTTTGATCCGATCTTTTCATTCATCGCCACTGCACTCCCATCTGCTCCGACCAGCTGGTCAGAGCCTCGATATCCACATCCGGCCGTTCAGATCGATCCGCAATCCCGTCCTCCATCTTGCATCGTAACCTGATCATCCTTAGCCTCGATCTTCAGGTTGAGAATAGGGCCGAGATCTCCTCTACCACCTTCGTCGGAGATCAAACTTCACCCCCCTCCGCTTCTTTAGTTTTTAGCTCCAATAACCCGGACCGAAGCATAGCCTCGAGTCCTAGCTTTGCATTGTAGGTACCCCCACGCCCAAAGGAGCCCCTATTTATCCTCAAGCTGCTCGGCGAAGCAGCTCCAGCTGAAGCTCTGACATCCCATCCATCCGACCGTCCTCGAGATGATCAGACTCCACTGCTCGACGCGGAGCACCTCTCCGGAGGCGCTCGACCTGCCAAAGGCTTGATTAGCCTTGAGGATGCGTGCCTTTCCTTGTTCGAAGTTTGCCATCCCCCAGTTCATCCACCATCCTCCATCACCGTTGGATGAGGAGCAGGGCGTCAGTTTGCATCAGAGCCATCCGTTGCTGCAGCCTTTGAGTCGTTAATCTGCCATCCCCTGACACATCTGCGTCGCACGCAGGCGACATCCCTTGAGTGTCAGATCCGACACACCAGGCGATCAGCGTCGTACGCTCCCGAATCGTCCAGAGAGCGCCATGTGCCATCACCCGCGCCGTCCTCACGTGCCTCGAGGGTATATTGCACTCTTTACCCTGTCATTTCATGCTTTACTTTATAGTCTGTTAATAAAAGTCGTAGTTGAACTTTTTTTGCATATTAGTCCCTATTGTTTCCAGTATTTACTTTTTAGTCCTCTGAACCTGAATACATGTGCTTGCCCACGTGATGTTGTGGTATTTTTGCATATCTTGTCCTGCGTTTTATGATGGTTAATATTTAAATGAATTGTTTTCTGGATTTGCATTTATACCCCTGTGAACGACTTATTTGGCATGTGCGTTATTTTGTGGGCTTTTTGCAATGATGCCATTGGACTTTATATGTGTTATTGCTTAGTCTGGAAACTTAGAATATTTGCAAATAGGTCCCTATAACCTGTGTGCTTTGTTTTAAATCAAATAATTATCAAATTTACTCCCAAAATTCCTCTAAAATTACCATTGGCTCCTGCTAATGTGTAATATTTTTGGTAATTTTTGTGACGCAATTTTATTTTATTTCATATTTTCTAAAAATCAAAAACCCATAAAAATGTGTCTGTGCGTTTTATAAAATACCAAAGAAATATAAAAATACCCTTAAAAATTCTATAAAAATTCTTGTGCGTTTGTTTTGGTTTCTTTTAATTTCAGTAGCATTTTGGTTCCATTATCTTATATAAAACCCCTAAAAATCACAAAAAACCAAAAATCTTATAAAAATTCTCAAAAACTCTAGAAAGTTCAAAAAATTGAAATTCCTAATTAGGTCTTTTAATCTACTTTTTCATAAAAATAGCCACCAGGCCTTTCAGGCAATTTAGTATTTTAATTTTGCCAATTGGACACGACTGATCAGTGTTTTCTTTTTTGTTTTTATTTTATTTTTAGAAAATTATATAAAAATCTGAAAAATCCCAAAATCATCAAAAACACTTGCATATTTTAAAAATATAAAGATATTTTTATTTTGAATTTTTGAGTATTTTTAGTCTTAATAAAAATTGTTGGAGTGTGATTTCCTTCATCTTTTTATTCATTTTCTTATTGGAAAATATAAAAAAATGCAAATTAAAAACCACAAAAAGAGGCATTTTCTTTTCTGATTTCTCGACTGCTTCGTAGGTTTCGTTCGTGCTCTTTGTGTTCGACCCTGGTCGTTATACCAGGTTAAATAAATAGCGGAGACCGCTACATTCTATTTTCGTGCTTTAATTGTTTTATTTGTGGTCTTATTCTTCTTGATTGATCGTGCCTTGCGATTCGAGTCGCAACGACCTTAGATACTACTTAACCCGAGTGCTCTGGGTGGGTCAACAGTAGGCTAGAAGCACGATCCTTCTTAGAGGAAAACAATAACTTCTCAACAGAAAGTATACAACCACGATCTCTTCGTGGCTCTGATACCATGTAAAATACAAGCCTGATTCAACCATAGAAAAAGAAAGAGCAAAAAACGCGGGGTACGTAAACCCTAGTCTCCCTCGACATATATTAGGGCATTTTTTACTAGACGATTAATCTATCAACAAGGGAGGTGAGTATATAGAGAGATATGTAAACGGTCCCTCATTTAAAGATCTGTTTACCCATTTAAACAAATCCCAACTCAACATATCCACATTGTCATTGCCACATAAACAGGGATATGACTTGATTATTGTTCTGAATATTCGTTCCGCAACTCTAACTTATCACTTTGATCAAGCGGTCTAGAAAATATATGGTTCAATTATATCAATATTTTAATATAAATTTTAAAAAAAGGGGAAAAGTGGGGGAAGGGCGGAATTATGTTCAAAGATTTAGTATATGATCTCAAGTCAGGCCTGCCACACATGTGGAAGATCAGTCTGTCTGATCTCTGATTGTGCATTTGTAGGTCTGTAAATGCAAAAAAGGACCGACAATTTTTAGCTCCAAACGCACGATGTTTGCCTTAGTTGGAAATGAAAAGCCCTCTTACCAAACAACAATGCAAATGTTTGGCAACTCATCAAACACAAAAGAAAATCAAGTAGGATTCATTCAGAAAGTTTATTCCTTGATGAGAATTGTTTGTTCTCAATCTATCTTAACATAGCAACATGATCATGTAATTCATTGCAGGGAGCTTCTGGGTTTCAAGTACAGACATGATCTTGTTAGGGATGTTTTATTTGATGTACTCAGACGGGCAGGTGTTGCTGCTAAGAAAGAGGTGCCTATGAACTTTTTAACTGATCCGCAGGAGGGAAGATCCACGCTTAGACCTGCTGATATTTTGATTTTTGGATGGGTTGGAGGGAAACATGCTTGTGTAGACTTGACAGGAGTTTCTCCACTGGTGGGGTTGAAGAGTGGGACCTTCACAGCAGGGCATGCTGCCCTTAAAGCTGCTTCAGGAAAAGTGATGAAGCACGAGAAAGCATGCACTGAGAATCATCATGACTTCAACCCTTTTGCTTTTGATACTTTTGGTTTCTTAGCCCCAGAAGCTGTTGAGCTTTTGAAGAGGATCCAAAAAGTCATGAGTAGTAATGTGATGGTTCCTAAATTTATGGATGTAGTGTTCAGAGGGATTGGTTTTGCAATTCAAAAAGGACTAGCGGCGTAGCTTGTTTCCCGCTTGTCTCCTATTTCGATGTAATCAATCTTGAATAACAACACTAAAAATGTATTTATGTGCAACTAAAAAGACTTGTGGCTAAAAATGTATTTCAAATCAGTGAGTCATGCATATTATCAAGAACTAATGCAACTGTGCATTAATCATGATTCAGATTTGACCAAATGAGGTGTGAATGCTGGTCGAGCATATGGACATGTACTTAATTACCCAGTTGTTGGAAATATAAATGGCCACAACTAATCACACTGACAAAGTCTATCGAAAAAAAAGTTTTATTTGATGGAGAAGAAAATGTGTTGTATCATGGGCAGTGTTGAAATAGTCGGTCGACTATCCCGAATAGTCGATCCGACTATGCGGTACGGGGGGTCCCCGACTGAACAGACCTCTAGTCGGTCAATAATCGGCCCGATCGAATAGTCGTCCGACTATTTGACCGATTGGAGTTTGACTTTTGATATTTTTATTTTTTTTTATTTTCAATTTTCAATTTTTACGGGTTGCATTTTACAACGGTATCACCATAAATGTCAAATTCTATATATCTATTATATTGATTGGTAATTTTATCTTGGATTCATGTTAACTAATGACCATATATGTATAAAAATATAAGAATATATGTAGGGTTAAATGGGGCTGCCCCCTGGGGCGAGTTAGCTTGGCTCCCCCGCGCTATTTTACCCGGTTTTTTTATTTTTTTTTGAAAATTTCTTCCGTAAATATTCATCACTATATCCCTATATTATGCTATTAAAATTTCGTGCGAAACAGAGACTCGTACGGCCTCCATCTAGACAGTCCTTTTTTGACGGTAACAGAATTGCTAAAAACGACCCTTCTGGATGGAGGCCGTAGGAGTCTCTGTTTCGCGTGAAATTTGAATGACATAATATAGGGATATATTGATGAAAATCCATGGAAGAAATTTCGAAAAAAATAAATAAAAAAGGGGGTGAAATGACGCGGGGGGAGCTAACTTGGGGCAGACCCATTTTACCCATATATGTATTACAAATAAATTTTATAATAAAAAAATATAAAATCGAATAATCCCGAATAGTCGCCCGAATACTGATTATTCTTTATTCAGTGACCCCTCTGACCGAATACCGAATACCGACTTCTGCAACACTGATCATGGGAACTGTTGGAAATATAAATGGCCGCAAGTAATCACACCAACAAAGTCTATCATATAAAAAAGTTTTATTTGTGTGAGAAGAAAATTTGTTGTATCATGGGAACATATCCCTCTTTACGATGGAAGATGGGTGGAAATATATTCATCCAAAAAAAAGATAACCAAGAGTGCGAAGACAAAAACCCAATCTTAGTTATCTCAACATCACCCATCAAGATGGAGCATAGATATCACATGCGTAATTTGAAAACATATTGATTATTAAGGTCATTGCTTTAAGGTACCCAAAGTCTTCACCGAGTACAAGATTGCTATTCAACAAAGGGATATTTCTAGAGATCCCTACCTATGTAAATGTTGATTATGCATAATAACCTAAAGATAGGAAATCAAATTCAAGGTTTGCATTGTTTGTTGGAAGCTCTCTCGTACCATAGAAACTACATATCATTCTATCTCTCTTTATGTTATTTCCCGTTTCTACACATTTCGTTCCTATATATTGCCCACTAGTGTTTCTCCTCTACATAAAGGAGCCCTAAATTCTCTTAATCAAGGTTTTAAAAAACATGAGGCATTTCGAGGCGTTTTTCCAATACACCTCGAGGTGTAAACCTCATTCCAGAAAAAGAAAGACACGAAACTAAGCAATGATCACTTTTTTACTTTACTATACGGATTGGGCAATAAAATATTTGAATATTGCATGTTATGATCAACTTTGCTCATGTATACTTTGATGTGTATTATTTTGGTCCCAACTGAATAGAAGTAAAGATGAGACATGTTTATAAAACATACTCTTCTAAATTTAAGTCCAAGCAGGGGCTTGCATCTAAACATTTCAATAAAGAAAGCATTTATAATCGATTCACACTAAAGAGTAAAGGCATTAGATTCAAGGAATCAAGACTCAATTTTTCATTCATGTTGATTTATAAAAAACATGCAGAATAAAGTAAAAATAAGCTTAATATGTTGATAAACTGCAGAATAAATGTAGTAATTTTTTTGTTCATGTTGATTTAAAAATAACCGAGTAAAAATGAGCTTAATATGTTGATAGAGTACAAAATAAATGCATTAAATACATGTGATTGTTGGTGCCGGAGTGTTAATTAAATGCCTTTCAATGAATCACGAGCTCAAGGACTTGAAATTACTTGTCTAAGAAAGACGAAATACTCACAATCAAAGAGATGAGAAGAATGTATTGCATAAAATAAATGAAAAATCAGATGAGGTCTGAGGCAACACCTCATACGCCTTAAGGCGTACGCCTCAATAAAGCGACTTGAGAAAAAAAGCCTCGAGGCACATTAAAAACAATACTCTCAATAAACAAGTCAATCATTTCATTCCGTAGTTGTGTTACCTGGAGGCAATGCACGAAAGGCTACACGATTGTAGGTGATGCGCTCTAAGAGGCGATAGGGATATATATGTTAGTTCAAAGGTTAGTTGTGTGCCCTCAAAGGAAGATGAGGTGACCTCATATAGGAAAGTGTGAAGGATGCATATAGGAAAGTGTGAAGGATGCACCTTGTTGTCATGGTGCACCACTGCAAGGAGGATGAAGAAAGTCAAGTACGACCATTACAAACTGATAACAACTATCTCTAAAGGGCAGCGTTCACGGACCATTGTACATTAAACAACCTCAATGGAAGCATCCCCTGCGAAGGTTGTGCGAGGTAGTACTAGTGGTGCGATTGAAAGAAGGGTTATCAAAATCCTAAGGGAAGAAGCGAAGGTCCTCCATGTCGAAAGGAGGGAGACGGATAAATTCCCTATTCAAGAAATCCAAAGCCCTAGTTAGGTTCTCTTTTTGCTTGATTTATGTTTGGACCCAACAAGGACTAGTCTTTTAGATAGATGTTGGAGAAAATGAGTGTGTTATTATTTCTGAGAACCCTAGGCTCTCTTATATAGAGGAGAGTCCTATGGGTAAACTACATAAAATAGATACATAGAAATAAAAATAAGAAACAGGTACATAGAGAATATGAAAATATATAAATATCTCTACACTCCTCCTCAAGATGGAGCATAGATGTCAATCATGCTCAGCTTGGACGAACACTTCAGGAATGGTCCTCTGAGCAATGCCTTGGTGACTATATCTGTTGTTTGCTCTCCTGAACTAACATGGGAGGTAGATATCAAACCCTTCTGAATCATATCTCTCGTATAATGGCAATATACCTCGATATGTTTAGTTCTCTCATTGGATGCAGAGTTGTTTGCAATAAACAGAGCAGCTTGATTATCACGTTGTAACTGCATGGGTAGAGGAACATCTATGTGTAAATCTGCTAATGATGAATCTGTGATTCACCATTCTTAAAGTTGAAAATAGATCCTCGTTCCCAAGTATTTAGCAGCATATTTCCCTCAATTCTGCATAAATAGCATTCATGCATAAATCCACAACACATGCATTTTAGCATTCAAATTGCATTAAATAAGGAGCCAAATTCACCTGTAAACCACCAATAATTCACCTAATTATTTGTATTTTATATCCCCTCTAAAATCAAATAACACCTTCCTTATATTGTGTAGATTACTAGTTAATAATATAAGGAAGAAGGCCAAAAATCCCTATCCTGTAAATTGCCCAATAAAGCCCTAAACCCAGTTGGAGAACCTAGAACTTAGAATGCCAATATCCCTCTCATACATCCTCCGAATTAGGTCTACTCACCGTCAGATTAATACACATCCAGAGACCTTTAAAATGAGACCAATTTCATTCAATTCGGAGCTCGTATACAAAACTTGGGTTTTTGGGCCCCTATGTACATTATATGTATATTTGTACTCTTGTATTTTTGTATCATATTTGACCTCATCTCCGTTTTTGGTCAACATGAAACTTGTAGATCTCATCAAGATCTACAACTTTCATGTTTTGAGTTTTTCCAAATTCGACCTCCTTCTCTCTCTAATTTTTTTTCTTTCTCAGCCACTCAGAGCTGGCCACGTGGCGCCCTCTGATTGCGCCACGCAATCCGCTTCTTCGCGCGCCACACGCCCTATCATTTCCGCCGTCCGATCGTTTGCCTTCTCTCTTGATCTGGGCCGCTCATTTTCGTAAAGCTTCCCAGCCGCTCGATCAAACCCCGATCCAATCTGGACCGTTCGCCAGCGCCTCTCTCTCAGGTCGCCACGCGTCCCATCTTCTCAGTCGTTCGATGCTCGTCCCTTCTCTCTTCATCGCCACCGTTCACCTCGCTTTAGATCTCAACCCTTCGATCAAAACCCCAGACTTCATCTCCGCCGCACGCCAGCGCCGCGCGCTTAGCACGCCACGTGGCATGCCCGAAGCCGTTCCATGGATCCACCCTAGATTTAATCCAAAGCGTCCACCCGCGCCTCCATCAGGACCCTTGGATCTCGTGATCCAACGGTCCAGGCATCGTCGTCTACCTTCCGCAAGCCCCGCGCCCCACGTCGTCCACCGTGCGCGAGGGCCGCCCCCTTTCTATTTTGGGAGCCACTCCGGCCACCCTCTTCGCCTCCCTTCACCACCACGACGTACGCCACTCTTCCCTCATCCTCGCCAACCCCCTCGATCACCATGAACACCCTCCACCTCGCTCCACGACGCCCACCAACTCCACCTCTTTGCCACCTACGTCGTCACCTCCAACCTTTAAATACTCCACCGCCTTCAACCTTCACCCCTATCCACTTTTACGAGAGGTATCCTCGAGCTCAGAGCTACCTATTGGTGACAGTAATTGAGAGTAAATCCGAGCGAAGACAGGCCTTCACCTCAGGCGATATCTACGACGTCGCCACGCCGTGCTGTAGCTCCTCCGACGAGCTGCTTGAGCTCGGGCCCTCTACCGTCCCTCGAGCGACGACCGGAAGCATCCCTTGAGCTTCCAAGCCCCAAGTAGACTACTCCATTCTTCATCCGATCTTCTCCTTCTTTCCTTTCATTTTTCTCTTAATTTTCTCGTCTCTTATGATCACCCCCGCTCCCTCCTGAGCATCCACTGAGCTTCCCCTTGAAGCTCTGATATTCGCGCATTATTTCATCTTCTCCGACGACGCATTCCACCCCACGCCGATGCAAGCTCCGCCACCTTGGCGGAGCTCGATCACCGGACCACCTCGTCGCCTCTCAGGCCTCACTCCGCACTCACGATTACCCCACGAGCACTCTCGCACGCCTCGGCTATCCATTAACCCCCTGCAGGTACTCCAATTTTGACTGGCTGGAATCTCATCGGAGCTCCATTCGAGCTTCTTTGACGCCGCCCTCCAGAGCAGTTCAGCCTCAGCTGAGACCTCCAACGGCTCCGTTACACCTCTACGATCCTTCCCATCCACGTGGGAGCCGCCGGTGAGCTTCACCGACGCCAGACGAAGGAGGCGGAGCAAGAGCCTCTTCACCGGAGTCCAGCCATCTCCTCCGCAGGAGGCGGCGGACCGGTTGAAGACGAAGAGTAGCAGCCGTCTGATCTTCTTGATCGGACGGTCAGGAGGATGCCACGTCGCATCCACTGCGCAGCCATAGGATCAGGAGGATCCTACGCACCTGATCGTGCCACGTCGCCAATTGCCAGAGCTTCAGAGGCTGTTGGATCCATCCTAATCCAACGACGCTCGATCGTCCACGTGTTCACCTTCCTCGAGCTCCAGAGACCGTTGGATCGATCTTGATTCAACGTGTCACCGCACGCCACGCGCCAGCCACCAACAGCCGTTGGATTCACACCTGATCCAGTGGTCCACAGCGAGCCACGTCGCCTACTCCGAGCCTCTTCCCCGACCAGCAGGCTCGGATCCCCCGAAGCTAGCCGAGCCTCAATCCGAGCTGAGTCCGAGCCTCCAGAGTCACCCGAGCCTCAATCCAAGCCTCCGAAGTCCACCGAGCCTGGGACCCCACGTGGTTTGCACGTGCGGCCTGGGTATTTTGCAGCGAGTCCCCTGGAGATTTTCATATTTGCATTCCAGTCCCTGCCAGGAGCCCTCACGTGAGGCGCACGTGTTCTCTGGGTATTTTGCATACATACCCCCCTCATTATAGGTAATTGCACATTAGTCCTTGTCAGCATGTTTAACTTTTATCAATTTTATTTCCTTTAATTGCAGTTAGGCCCCTGTCTTTGCACGTATCTTTAGGCATTCATTTTAAATGATTTTTCAAGTTTGAAAATTGCACTGTGTAGCTTAATTTGTCCTCTTTCATATGTGACACTTGACACATTTTTGTGATAACAATGGAATTTATTATTAACTAATTGGTAGAATTTTATCATATTTTGCCCATTTATGCCTTTTAACTTGTGATACCAAAATCACCAAAAATTCACATTAGACCTATGATAATTAAGTTCACATTGTGTAAAAAATTCATCTCATTTGCACGCACCCCGACGCCTGAATAATTCATTTAGTGATTTCCTTAATTAATTTTTAATAGGTCCATTTCACATAGAAATTTAGGTCTATTAATTTTCCTGGATTCTTCACACTTAGACCTATCTAGGATAATTTTTATATCTGAAAATATTGTGATTTGGTATTTATTAAAATTAATTTAGTCAAAATCACCTTGCATTCATTTTAAATTCACAGTAAATTCATTTAGTGTCAGAAAAATAAAAAAAAATAGAGTAGCTTAATTTCATTACATTTCACAATCTGGCCAAGTTTCATAATTTTTGGAATCAATTTGACCATATTTTTGAATTAATTTGTAAACTGGCCCGATTTTGCATGTGTCTTCGCATAAAAATTGAAAAATACCAAAAAGAAATTACCTTCTGAAAATCTGACCTTGGGAATTTGCTTAAAATCTACCTAAGGAGACAGTTGCCTCCCTGAGTTTGACCTTGGACTTGCCCAAGTAAAAAAAATTTGCCGCTCGAAATTAATTTGACCTTAATTGAAAGTGGTTTTTGACTAGTTCTTATTATCCGACTGCAACGAACGACACAACGATTAATTTGACCATTAATTTGATTAAATTAATAATGGTTAAGATGCTCGTCAGCTAATACTTCTCGAACCCACATCATTTCTATACTTGCTTGTGCCATAGCTATATATTCAGACTTGGCACTTGATCTATCCACAACTGTTTGTTTCTTGCTTTTCCAAGAAATAAGAGATCTGCCAACAAATATTGCGAAGCCCGAAGTAGACTTCCTATTCTTAGGACATTCTGCATAGTCAGCATCAGCACACACGGATACAGAGAGAGTTGCTCCTTTCTTGAAAAATAGTCCTACACCTGGAGAAGATTTTAGATATCTCAATATCATGTATATAGCGTCCATATGTACATGTCGAGGCTACTCCATGAACTGACTCACTCGACTCACAACAAAGGAGATATCTGGTCTGGTAATAGTAACATAAAGGAGCTTTCCCACCATCTCTCTGTATCTCCTCTTATCAACCTCATATGTATCATCATCGTATAACTTCAGGCTAGGATCCATAGGAGTAGTAGAAGGTCGACACCCAATCATGCTCGTCTCAACAAGCATGTCTGTAACATATTTCCTTTGGGTCATCACAAGACCCTGCGCATTCCTAACAAATTCCAACCCTAAGAAATATCTTAGGGTGCCCAAATCCTTAGTGACAAACTGACTGCCCAAAAATTTTTTTGTCATCTTTATTCCCTGCACATCATCTCATGTAACAATTATATCATCAACACAATTAGATCCGAGAGCTTCTGAAACCATGTTTTTGGACTTTGTTTAAGACCATATATCGTCTTATGGAGTCTACAAACCTGTTGACACTCCCCCTCAACAACAAACCCCGATGGTTGTTGCATGTATACCTCCTCGTGTAGATCTAGCTGAAATAAGGGTCAGTCACGTTCCACTGCAACGGAAAGTAGAACACGTAGAGTGGAGTGACGAGCAACAGGAGAAAATGCGTCCATATAATCTACATCATAGGTTTGAGTAGACCCACGTGCCACCAATCTTGCCTTGTAACGATCAAGGCTCCCATCAGCATGATATTTAACTGTAAACACCCAGTTGTAACTGACAATAGAGGCACCATGAGGAGCAGACACCAAACTCCAGGTACCACGTGATTGCAAAGCAGCCATCTCTTCCTCCATAGCTAAATGCCAGCGACTGTCTTTCAGCCTCCTGGTAAGTCAGTGGAATATCCACAACAGATAAAGCAACTGCAAATCTTTGAAAATCCCCTGTCAGGCGATGAAAGGACACGTGGGAAGCAAGCGGATATGACACACATGTACGCTTTTGCTTCCTAATGGCAATGGGTATGTCCATGTTCTTAGGAACCTCCTCCAGCATTGATCCCTGTACAGAAATATCTCCAGATCCATCGTTAGAAAACATGTTATCAGAACAAACCTAGGGCGTGCTGGATGATTAGCCATGACCATGAGCAGAAGCTGGCCGACGGGCCGTATAGTATTTGTATAAGGGTGGAATAGTGGTCACAGGCTACTGTGTAGAGGGAACTGGTGGTGCTGCTGGTGGTGGAGGTGGTGGTGGCGGTGGCGGCGACGGTGTAACAGGATGAGGAGACAACTGACTCGGAGGAGGAGGTGGCATGTAGATTTCAGTATCAAACTCTGAAGAGGCCAACCTGTCACATGTAAGAGAGAAATACATTACGGACTCAAAAACTGTGACATCAGCACTGATATAGTATTCCCTCCGTAGTGGATCATAACACCGATATCCCTTCTGGGTTTTAGGGTACCCCACAAACACACATTTGACAGCCCTAGGAGAGAGTTTGTCAAGACCTGGAACCAACTGGTGAACAAATGCAACAAAGCCAAAGACACGAGTAAGAGAGAACAATTCCTTCTCAGGGAAATCTACAGAGAAAGAAATTTTCTCTCCCAAGACAGACGAGGGCATGCGATTCACTAGATAACATGCCATAAGAATCGCATCACCCTTAAACGAATGTGAGGTACGACTCTGAATGAGAAGGGTCCGAGTAACATCAAGTAAATGTCGATACTTTCTCTCTGCTACACCATTTTGCTGAGAAGTATAAGCACATGATGTTTGATGAATTATACCACAGGATGATAAAAATATGATAGAGCACGAGTACAATATTTCAAAGCATTATCGATCCTCACAAACTTCACGGACGAAGAGAAAACATTATGCATTATATTGATAAAAGTTTTGATCACATCCCCTGCTTCAGATTTATTTTTCAATAGAAACACCTAAGACATACGAGAAAAATCATCTACTGCAGCAAGATAAAACATGTGTCCCTGATGATCAAGAACACGACTTGGACCCCGGATATCGACATGAATCAACTCAAAAAAGGAGCTGCTCCTACTCTGACGATTGGGAGAAGTTGATCGATGATGCTATCCCAACTGACACGCTTCACAATGAAAGGAGGACCTGGAGAAATCTGCGGCAAAATGCGACATATCGTCTAGAGAGGGAGGTGACTAAAACGTAGATGCCAAGTATAGAGAGAGAGGTTGGTCCAGTTGGATGAAAGGATGCCCCTGTAAAAGGAGTGCGAACCAGCCGATAAAGTCCACCCTGCTCACGGCCACACCCAATCACTCTTCCCGTAAGGATATCCTGAAAAACAAGAGACGATGGGTCAAAAATAGCTCGGCAGTGCAAATCTTTTGAAGCTGGCTAATAGATAACAAATTCGTAGAGAAACTCGGAGCATGTAACACATTTTGCAAACGCATCGAAGGCGTTAAAGAAATCTCCCCATGTCATGTGATTGGGCAGTAAGTCCCATCAACTATCACCACGATCCTTCCTGGAGGAACCTGTCTGTATGCTGTAAGCTGCTCTCTATCTCCACATAAATGATGTGTCGCCCCGGAGTCCATAATCTGCTATGTAGTCTAAGATCCATGATAATAGGTAAAAGCAGAAGGGCTACCTGAGGTACCGGTTGTAGCGGACGTACTGGCAGAAGCAGAAGTTGCCAGATCTGAATGGCCCCCTGGAGATGAGGCATGAGGCATGATATCCCTAAGTCTATCGACGAGATCATCAAATCTTTGATCTGAATTAGGAGGTGCATAAGACTCAACCTGATCCCCTACCCGTGCTGATGCTGGGAAACCATGCTTAGAATAGCATGTATCCTCTGAATGACCGGGACGATGACAACACGTGCAGGGCTGACGGGTCCGACCCCCTCTTCCACGGGGTCTACGTCCACGAAAGGTAGAAGAGCCGCCTCTGCCCCTGGAGGCTGCCATTGTCGAAGAGGTCTGGCTAGTAGTAGTAGTCGGAACAGTGATCCTGCTAAGTCTCCGGAAAGCTTCCTCCATAAGAGGAATGATAGCATCCACAAGGATATGAGAACGAGCAGCATCATATTCTGGATCAAGCGCGGCAAGAAATACACCAACCATGGTAGCATTCCTGTACGTCTTCTATTGCTCAGGAGTAGCTGTCGGAGGCATGAAGATGTGGAGCTTATCAAACATACCGCATAAGGATGTGTACAGTGAATGGAGGGGCCGTATGTTTTGCTTGACAGTGAAGATATCATGTTGTAGTAAAAGGATCTTGGTCTCATTCCGTGCTTGAGAATAGATAGCCGCGAGAATATCCTACATTGCCTTGGCAGTGGGCTAATGCAACACGTCATTGGCGATCTCTATCGTCAATGTTCCTGACAACCAAACTTTGGCATAAGCATCGTCTGCCTCCCACGAGGCGTGAATCCCTGTTTTCTCCATCGGTTCCTCATCGGTAAGAATATGCTTCTTACCATTAGACTTCATAAGGCTCATGAATTGCATAGCTCAGAGCTCATAATTCGTCATGTCCTTCTTGACAATTGGTGCCGGACCTCTGAAGGCACATGTGGCGGGTACGTCGACTTTGTTTTTTGACATGGTGCCAAATGAAGAACACAAGGGATTTGTAGACTGACAGATAGATGTCTACACAGACAAGTGAAAATTCGATTGCATATGTAGACCTATGCAATCAAATCCATAGTAAAGCAAATGAGGAGAGAATGACATACAAGGGGACCGGTGACAGTGGAGGCAAACGACGCCGAGGGGATGCGCGACGCCGAAGGAAACAGGAAGGTGGCGGCACCGGTGGAAGGGAAGGGCTGGCGGGCGACGACGGCGCCGAGATCGGGAGGATGGGGCTGGCAGGTGTGGATTAGGATTAGGGTATACGAGTTCAGGTCTAGGACCGCCGCTATGATACCATGTTGGAGAAAATGAGTGCGTTATTATTTATGAGAACCCTAAGCTCTCTTATATAGAGGAGAGTCCTATGGGTAAATTACATAAAACGGATACAGAGATAAAAATAAGAAACATGTACATAGAGAATATAAAAATATATAAATATCTCTACAATAGAAAAGTGAAACAAAAAACTCATTGAAAAATTGTAACACAAAAAAGTAGGAATTGACAAAATTTGAAGAGAAAGAAATCGAGAGAAGTAGTCCAACAAAAAGAAAAAAATTGGTAGGAATTAGGGAAAAAGGCGATTAGAATATGTTCAACAATAACAACAACAAAGCCTTTTCCACATTAAGTAGGGTCGACTAAAAAATTAATACATATTTTCTTTGTATTTTCTAAGTTTGTATCTCCCACATAGATATGAGAGATGGGGGAGGGGGGTTGAGTGGGTTATCGAACACGCTCATATTTTATAAGACCCACATATGTGATATTTTGCTGAGATGCCCTGCTACTCGTATTTGGCTTTTAGTTTCAGGTGGACCATGTATGAACGTTGATCCGTAATAAAGGCTTGGTACAGAGAGATCCACTAGAATTCTTGTCTAGAGATCCCATTCTCTAAATCAATGAAACTCCAGATCAAGGATCTCATATAGGAGGGATTCATTTCAGAGGTTCCAAGAGAAACCTATTTCATATTTTGATATGGTGACGACATTCACAGAGGTTTCTGTTGACGCATATAGAATAACTGTACCTCTTCGTTATTTTATTTTTCAGTTGTCTTCTTTATGTAATTTACCCATAGGCTACTCTCCTATATAAGAGAGCCTAGGGCTTATGGAATAGACTACGCCATTCATTTTTCCCAACATGGTATCAGAGCGACGGTCCTAGACCGGAGTTCTCGAAACCCTAACCCTAACCCCACCACACCCGCCGCCCCTCCCCTTTCTTCTTCTTCTCGCCTCATCGGCGCCGCCCGACCTCCAGTTGGTTGATCCATCGGCGCCGCCCTCTCTGTGCGCACCTGCGCACACGCGTGTTGTGCACCTCCACCGTGCGCACCTGTGCTGTGCGCCTCCACCGTGCGCACCGTGCACACGCAGGCTGTGCGCATCCTTGCGCACCCCCTGTGATCTGCGCATCCTTGCGCATCTCCTGTGCGCCTCCTGCGCATTCTAACGCACCACCAGTGCGTCGCCTGTACATCGCCGGTGCGCCTCTTGCGCATCCCCTGCGCGCGTGCGCGTTGTAGCGTGCATCCAGTGCACCTGTGCATCGTGCGTGCACGCATCACCTGTGCATCCTGCGTGTGTGTAGGGCTTAACACGAAGGTCTTCATGGGGATAGTTGCTTGAAGTCTACACATGCAACTACCCCCATCTATCGTATTGTAGACAAGAAACATTGTTTGTCAATCGTTCCAATCTTCAATTTTCAATATGTCGGAGAGCAAGGCAGAGATCCCATCTATTGGCGCATTCCGTGGTCCAGCGCCTATTGTCAAGATGGACGGTACCAACTATGAACTGTGGGCAATGCAGTTCATGAGCATGATGAAGTCTACGGGTAAGAAGCACATTCTTACCGAACCAGAGCCTGCTGAGAAGACTGGAACCTATGCCTCCTGGGAGGCTGATGACGCATACGCCAAAGTCTGGCTATCTGGCACGTTGGCAATTGAGATTGCCAATGATATCCTCCATCAACCCACAACGAAGGATATGTGGGACATTCTGGCGGCCACATATTCCCAGGCGAAGAACGCAAAGATTCTGCAACTCCAGCATGATATCTTCACCATCAAGCAGAATGGTCGCCCCCTACATTCTCTCTATACATCACTGAGAGGGATGTTTGAGAAGCTATATAGCTTCATGCCCTTGACAGCCACGCCAGAGCAGCAGAAGACATACAGGAACACTACTATGGTGGGCGTGTTCCTAGCTGCACTTGATCCTGAATACGAGGCAGCACGATCGCAGATTTTGGCCGACTCTACAATTCCGCCAATGGAGGAAGCCTTCCATAGACTGAGTCGGATTACAGTTCCCTCAACTGCTGCAAGTCAGAATTCTTCAGCCATGGCAGCAACCAGAGGTCGCGGTTTTCATCACCAGGGCCGTGGACGTGGACCTCGTGGAAGGGGTGGCCGCACTAGGCCAACATGCACATATTGTCACCGAGTCAGACATAATGAAGACACATGCTATTCGAAGCATGGATTCCCTGCATCTGCACGAGCTGCTGAGCAGATAGAGCCCCCATCTGCTGCTACCTTGGATCAACAATTTGATGATCTAGTTGCCCGCCTCAGGGGCATTATCCCACCATCTGGTCCAGCACCGACTACAGAGAGTCATACTGATGCTGCTGCTTCTGCCTCTGCATCTACTAGTACTTCAGGTAGTACACTTGCACTCCACAGTAGTAGATCTGATACACTGCCATGGATCATGGACTCGGGCGCTACACATCATCTATGTGGCGACCAGAGTCTACTTACAGGATACACTCAGATCCCTCCAGGACGGACAGTAGTGATTGCTAATGGCACGCATTCCCCTATCACTGGTTAGGGGGAGATTAGATTGACATCTTCTATGCAGCTTAAGAATGTCCTACATGCACCGCATTTTTCTATGAATCTGTTGTCAATTAGTCAGATTACGAAGGATCTCCAATGTCGAGCTATTTTTGATCCATCTTCTTTGATTTTTCAGGACATCCGTACGGGCAATGTGATTGGTCGTGGCTATGAGCAAGGAGGCCTTTACCGTCTGAACCAGACCCCATTTGCCGGAACCACATCCTCTCCTGCTGGACAAGTATCTCCTCTCCTGTGGCATCTGCGTTTTGGTCATTTACCGCTTCAGAAGTTGCGTCGAGTTCTACCCTATGGTCTCTCTCACATACCTATCCAGTGTGAGGCATGTCAGTTGGGAAAGCATCACAGGTCGTCCTTTCCCAGTCGTCCAGGTCGGAGTAGTAACTCCAAATTTGAGTTGTTTCATATAGATGTCTGGGGTCCGAGTCGTGTTCCCGATCATCAGGGACACAGGTTTTATATTGTATTTGTGGATGATTTCTCGAGAGTGTCATGGGTGTTTCTTATGAAAAATAAATCTGAAGCAGGAAATATTATTATCCATTTTCTAAATGAAATTCAGAATGTTTTCTCCACATCTGTCAAACTTGTGAGAAGTGATAATGCTTTAGAGTTATGCACCCACATTTTGGCCAATTACTACTCCTCAAAAGGGATTATTCACCAAACCTCTTGTGCTCATACATCTCAACAGAATGGGATTGCTGAAAGAAAACACCGTCACCTTCTTGATGTCACAAGATCTCTTCTTATACAGAGTCATGCTCCCTACTCCTACTGGGGTGATGCAGTTCTTATTGCATGTTACCTAATCAACCGTATGCCCTCGTCTGTCTTGAATGAACAGATTCCTTTTTCACTCATTTATCCAGACAAGGATTTATTCGCTCTTACTCCTCGTGTGTTTGGGTCAGTCGCATTCGTCCATCAGTTGTCGCCTGGTACTGACAAGCTCTCTCCTAGGGCAGTCAAGTGTGTCTTTGTGAGGTACTCCAGAACTCAAAAGGGGTACAAGTGTTTTGATCCAGTGCGTCGGCGGTATATGATCAGTGCAGATGTTACATTTTTTGAATCTGTTATGTATTTTTCAGCATCTGGAGACATGCAGCTACCACCTATACCTCCTGATGCCATATTAATGGCACCACCACCACCGCCGCCACCACCACTGCCACCGCCACCACCACCGCCACCGCTAGTATCTCCACTACCATTCCATTACACCAGCAGGCCTCCTCCAGCTCATGGTCCTGACCCGCCAACTAGCTCGCCTATGGTATGTAATGAAAATATTAATGTTGATGGATCTGACGACATTTCTCAGCAGGATGTATTGCAGGAGCTTGGTGAGAATACAGATGATTTGGATGTTCCAATTGCTCTACGGAAGCCGAAGAGAAGCTGTGCCAAATATCCATTATCAGCAGCCGTGTCTTTTGAGAGGCTATCTGGAGACTTCAGGACGTTTGCATTGGCACTTTCAGCTACAGACATTCCACGGAATCATCATGATGCTTTGAAGGATGCTAGATGGCGGCTAGCAATGGAAGAAGAAACGGCGGCACTTCAATCCAGAGGAACCTGGAGCTTGGTTCCTATACCTCCAGATGTCAGCCCGGTGAGTTGCAAATGGGTGTTTACAGTGAAGCACAATGCAGATGGTTCTATTGACAGGTACAAGGCACGCCTTGTTGCACGTGGCTTCACACAGACATACGGGGTAGATTACCTTGACACATTCTCCCCTGTGGCACGTCATTCCACTCTGCGGATCCTGTTATCAGTTGCAGTTGCTAGAGACTGGCCGCTTTATCAACTGGACGTGAAGAATGCATTTCTGTATGGCGACTTGCAGGAGGAAGTCTATATGCAACAGCCACCTGGTTTTGCTGTTGAGGGGGAGTGTTCCAAGGTATGCAGATTACATAAGGCCATCTATGGCCTTAAGCAGAGCCCCAGAGCGTGGTTTCAGAAGCTTTCAGATCTTTTTGAGAAACAAGGATATAAATACTCCAATGCTGATCATTCCTTGTTTGTACAGAAGACGGCTAGAGGTATCATTGTAATCATGGTTTATGTTGATGATATCTTGATTACAGGTGATGATGAGCAGGGCATTAAGCAGGCAAAGGAAAGGCTGGGGACCGAGTTTGTCACCAAGGACTTGGGAGTCCTTAGATATTTTCTGGGGTTGGAGTTTGCTAGAAATCCATATGGATTAGTAATGTCGCAGAGGAAGTATGTTACAGATCTATTGAGTGAGACATGTATGCTAGGGTGTCGACCTGCTACGACACCAATGGATCCTAGCATGAAGCTCTATGATGATGACACAGAAGAGGTAGACAAGAGAAGGTACAGAGAACTGGTAGGCAAACTACTGTATGTCACGATCACTAGACCTGATATATCATTTGCAGTGAGTCGTGTGAGCCAGTTCATGGAGCAACCACGTCAGGCCCATATGGATGCAATACACATGATTCTGAGATATTTAAAATCATCTCCAGGTGCAGGCTTGCTATTTAAGAAAGGAAAGGAGGTCTCTATCACGACATGTGCTGATGCAGACTATGCAGGATGCCCCAAGGACAGGAAGTCCACATCAGGATTTGCAGTCTATGTTGGAGATGCTCTAGTTTCGTGGAGAAGCAAGAAACAGACAGTGGTAGCTAGATCCAGTGCTGAATCCGAATACAGGGCTATGGCCCAGGCTAGCACAGAAATGATGTGGGTGAAATCTTTACTTGCAGATCTATGTCTTGATATACCTCTTCCTATGATGTTGGAATGTGACAATCAGGCCGCCTTGTTCATTGCAAACAACCCAGCCTTTCATGAGAGGACCAAGCACATTGAGGTTGACTGTCACTACATACGTGACATAGTTCAGAAGGGGTTCATTGCTACATCTCACGTCACATCAGAGAATCAGACTGCTGATATTTTCACCAAGGCAGTACTTCGAGGCCCATTCCAGAAGTGTGCGTCCAAGCGGAGCATGATTGATATCTATGCTCCATCTTGAGGGGGAGTGTTGACGCATACAGAATAACTGTACCTCTTCGTTATTTTATTTTTCAGTTGTCTTCTTTATGTAATTTACCCATAGGCTACTCTCCTATATAAGAGAGCCTAGGGCTTATGGAATAGACTACGCCATTCATTTTTCCCAACAGTTTCCACTAAAGAGGTCCACTCTCCGTGTCCTAAGAGGTTATGAGTTCAACAATTGCATATTCCCCACAACACATGCATGAAAAGATTGTTAAGATATTAGTTATCTTTATTGTTATTTTCTTATTTACTATTTCTTTTTCCTTCTTATTGTAATTTGCCCAATAGGTTCCACTCCTATATACGAGAACCCTAGGGTCTCTCATAATGATATGAATTCTTTTTCCCTCAACATGATATCAAAGTGATGGTCCTAGACTGAAGTTCTCCTACCCCACCAAAGCCATACCCTACACGCACGCCATCCCTACCCCTCTCCTTCACCGCTCCTCTCTCCAACGGAACCCTAAGGCTATCGCCCGGTGCCACACGGCCTCCAGGGCTGCCGCCCAGCCTCGAGAGCCATAGTTCAGGCCTCCAGGCCGGCCCCCAGGGCCGCCGCCCCGCCTCGATAGCTGCAGTCCAGGCCCCAAGGCTGCCACTCCGACCCCTGGTGCCGTCGCACGGTCCCCAGGCCATCCCCCCAACCCCCCCTTTTGATCGCCCACACTGTCGTAGCCCTCCCGTGTGCCTCCGCGCTTCTCTACACGTCGTTTTGTGACCTGATTTTGACCGGAAACAGTGATTTCATACCTACAAATCACGTTTTGCGGTCCCAGCAAGCAGAAAAGATTGGTGGGGATGGTTGTATAAGTCTACACATACAACCAATCCTTCGTATGATCGTGTAGACTCATTTCAATCAGTCTACTCCCCAGTCGAGTACCGTTATTCGACTATCATTATATCAGAGAACAAGGGTGACATTTTTTCGTCCAGAGCCTTCAAGGGTCCGGCTCCCATCGTAAGAAGGATGGGATCAACTATGAGTTGTGGTCCATGCAGTTTCTCACCCTCATACAATGCAACAAGGAGCACATACTGATATATCCAGAGCAAATGGATAAGACTGGGGCAAATGCTTCTTGGAAGCAAGATGATGCGTATGTGCGTGTTTGGCAATGTAGGACACTCACCACAGAGATAGCCAATGGTATTCTGAACCAGCCTACCGCCAAGGAGATGTGGGACACTTTGGCTTCCACTTATGCTCAAATGAAGAATGAGTCCAAGATTGTTCAGCTACAGTTTGACATCTACAAGGCCAAACAGAATGTCCGTCCTCTGCACGTGTATTACAGTTCACTCTGAGGCATGTTTGAGAAGCTGCATAGCTATATGCCTATTACAACATCTCTTGATCAACAGAAGGCATACAGGAACTCCACGATGGTCGGAGTTTTCATGGCCGGCCTTGATATAGAGTATGATACAGCAGGTACTCAGCTTCTCACTAGAGCTACCATACCTCCCATGGAGGAGGCCTATAGCCGACGCAGCCAGATTATCATGCCTCCTACAATCACTCCTCATCCCTCATCGGCTATGGTCGTTTCTCGTGGACGAGGAGTGGTGACTCATTCTAGAGGACGCACTCCTCGTGGTAGAGGTGGTGGACGTCCGCGTGGTCCTCGCACCTTTTGCCGTCGACCGAGACATGCAGAGGGTACATGCTACCAGAAGCATGGATATCCCATTTCTAGTCATATAGCTGAACAGATTGAGCCTTCATATACTCTTGCTTCCCATGCAGATCCTCGCCTGGATGATATAGTCTCTCGTATTCGAGAGATTATGATTCCTTCTGCAGGAACCACCGCTACAGACACAGTTGTTGCAGCCAAAGCCTCTTCGAGCTCCTAAAGTATCGCTTATGCTTTCACTGGTAGTAATGGTGTAGATGTGATAGAGTGGATTATGGATTGTGGTGCTTATCATCATCTTTGTGGAGAGAGAGCACAACTGAGGTCCTAGAGGACCGTACCACCTAGTAGATGGGTTGTCATTGCCAATGGCGACCACCTACCAATTACAAGACAGGGGGAGGTGCATTTGACGCCATCCATGTGCCTTCAGAATGTTCTATATGCTCCTGACTTTCAGATGAATTTACTTTCCATTAGTCAGATTACTAAGGATCTGCGTTGCCGTGCCACCTTTGGCCCATCGTCACTTGTGTTTCGGGAAATACTCATGGGCAGGGTGATTAGATGTAACCGTGAGCAGCGGAGACTTTACAGACTGGTCCAACCTCCTCTTGTTGGCGTTTCTACTATACCCACTGGATCAGTCTCTCCATATTTGTGGCACCTTCGTTTTGTCCACCTTCCTCTGCAGAAGCTATATCATGTTCTCCTCAGATTTCCAAGAGATCCTCTTTTCAGTGTGAGGCATGCTAGCTTGGGAAGCATCATCGATCCTCCTTTTCATCCCGTCAAAGTCGGAGCAGTTCTCAGTTGTTTGAGCTCCTTCATTTAGATATCTGTGGTCTGAGTCGTGTTCTTGATCATCAAGGATACCGTTTTTATCTTGTTGTTGTTAACAAATTTTCTATACTTTCCTGGGACTTTCTTTTGAAAAACAAGTCTGAGGTTGGATCTGTAATAAAATATTTTATTAATGAAATAAAGAATATCTCTTTCTGCTAATGTCAAATGTGTGTTTGTTGGTTACTCTCGTATCCAAAAGGGGTACCACTGCTTTAATCCGCTAAGGCGGAAGTACTTTGTCAGTGTTGATATTACTTTCTTTGAGTATGCTATGTATTTCTCTCATACATGTAACAGACTTGCCTCATCTGACTCTGATAGTGAGATCTACATGCATCCATCTCCTACCATTGTTCCTCCACCTCATGTTTTACCACAACCTCCTCAACCACCACCACCACCACTACCTACACCTACTCCAGCCATTACACCTGCTCCTATGGCTCCACCTTCTACGGTGACTCAGTTTTTACCACGTGTTTTTTTTCGCAAGTCTCCTTCAGTTCCCTCTGCTCACGGGTCTTGCCCGTCATCCAGCACGCCTCAGGTATATAATGAGCAGATTGTTTTGACCAATGGCACTACTGAGCTGTCGGTGAAGCAGGATACCATACAGGATGAGCAGGTGCCCTCTTAAGAGGGGAACTCATAGGTTACAGATTTGGCAAATGATCTTGATGTATTGATTGCTCTGCGTAAGCCGAAACGTAGGTGTGCTACTTATCCTCTTGCAGCCCAGATTTCCTTGAGCAGGCTGTCAGAGGATTTCAGGAGATTTACCTTGACATTATCAGTCGTGGAGATACCACGAACGTATAAGGAGGCTCTTCAGGACAGTCAGTGGAGATTGGCCATGGAGGAGGAGATGACTGCGCTACAGTCACGTGGTGCGTGGAGTCTTGTTTCAGCTCCATTTGATGCATCTGTTGTGGGATGCAAATGGGTGTTCATTATGAAACACCGTGCGGATGGTAGTGTCGATCGCTATTAGGAGAGACTTGTGGCACATGGGTTCACCCAGACATATGGGGTGGACTATTAGGATACTTTCTCACCAGTTGCCAGACATTCTACTCTGCATATTCTACTTTCTGTTGCTGTAACACGAGATTGACCCCTTTATCAACTTGATGTGAAGAATGCCTTCCTCTATGGTGATCTGCAGGAGGATGTCTACATGCAACAACCACATGGGTTTGCTGTTGAGGGGGAGTGTCAAAAGGTTTGCAGGCTACACAAGGCTATTTATAGCCTTAAGCAGAGTCCAAGAGTGTGGTTTTAGAAACTCTCGGACTTGATAGAGCAACATGGGTTTGTGAGATCGACTGCCGATTACTCCTTGTTTGTGAAGAGGACTCGGAGAGGTACTATTGGCATTCTTGTTTACGTTGATGATATTATTGTTACAGGGGATGACGAACAAGGCATTCAGGGTGCCAAGGACTTCCTAGGTCGGCAGTTTGTGACCAAGGACCTTGGATATTTACGTTACTTCCTTGGACTGGAGTTTGCCATGAACCAGCGAGGTCTTGTGATGACCCAGAAGAAGTACATTACAGATCTTCTTTCAGAGACAGGTATGGCAGATTGCAGACCTGTCATTACTCCTCTTGACTCGAGCATGAAGCTCTATGATGATGATACTGAGGAGGTCGGTAAGAGGAGGTATTTAGAGCTTTGGCATGCTACTATATGTGACTATTACCAGCCCCGACATATCCTTTGCCATGAGCTAATTGAGTCAGTTTATGGAGCAGCCCAGACATGCACATATGGATGCAATCCATATGATTTTGAGATACCTGAAGACTTCACCTGGTACTGGACTTCTTTTCAGTAGAAGCACATCTCTCTCAGTTACAGTGTGTGCAAATGCAGATTATGTTGGGTGTCCAAAGGATAGAAAGTCTACATCAGGCTTTGTTGTGTTCATAGGGAATTCTCTTGTTTCATGGAAGAGTAAGAAGCATACTGTGGTTGCCAAATCAAGTGCTGAGTCGGAATACATGGCCATGGCACAAGCTAGCACAGAGATGATATGGGTCTGATTTGTTCTTACTAACCCGACTATAGAGGTGCCTCTTCCTATGCATCTCCAGTGTGATAATCAGGTTGCTCTTGACAACAACCCAGCCTTTCATGAGAGGAAGAAGCATATAGAGGTGGACCGTCACTACACTCGTGACATGATACAGAAGGGTCTTATCGCCAAGGCCTTAAATGTCGGTTTCGGTCACCATTTCGGTATCGACCAAAACAGAATTTCGATGGAATTTCGGTGGAATTTCGACCGAAATTTTAGTCATTTCGATCATTTTTTGTACTAGGACACCCATATTTCGGTCATTTCCGTCATTTCGGTCAAATTTCGATTTCGACTAGATATCGATATTCGACAGAAATTCGACTGAATTTCGCTGAAATTTGAGGCCATGCTTATCGCCACAACGCATGTCAGCTCTGGAGACCAGACAATAGATGCTCTTACAAAGGCCCTAGCGAGAGGACCTTATCAAAGATGTTGTTCCAAGTTGAGTCTGACTGATATCTACGCTCCAGCTTGAGGGGGAGTGTTGAGATATTAGTTATCTTTATTATTGTTTTCTTATTTATTATTTCCTTTTCCTTCTTATTGTAATTTGCCCAATAGGTTCCTCTCATATATAAGAGAACCCTAGGGCCTCTCATAATGATATGAATTCTTTTTCTCTCAACAAAGATGAGTTAAAGTTTGAGAGTTGTATTTGAGATATGTGCTCAATATGTGTGTTAAGTGTTGTACTATCCAAGGCTCCAACTTGAGAAGTGTTGAGAGTATTTAGAAGTTGGGTCACATATATGCTTGGAGATATGGTCATTTCCGCAGTTCTTGGTAGTGAAACTTAGTTGAGTTGGTGGGGCTATACAAAGAGTCCTACACCCCTTGTAGTCATTGAGAAACATAATGTAATATCCAACTTTTTGTAGCTTTTCTCTTGCGGTTTCATCTCGCTCCTCTAAAGTAAGGTTCTACGTAAAATCATGTTTTATTTGTTCTCTTTGATTCCACATTTTATATTTTATATTTCCAAAGCTATATATTATTATACCCACTTAAATGGTCTGGTGGTAGTGCAGGCACTGCAGTGTGCCTACCACCCAAATGACCGGGGTTCAAATCCCACCATTAAGTGGGTTGCATTAGGTTGTCGACAACCAGCGTAAAAAATAGTCGAATCTTTCAACATGGATTTGAGCAAGAATCCATGTAGCCGACCCTACTTATAGTGGGAGAAGGCTTCGTCCATAAAGCTATCTATTATTACTTCATGGGAGGGCTTAGTTTGGCCAATCAACTCAACCCACCAATATTTAGAAATTCAAACAAAATCAATCATTTCTAAAAAGAGATTGATATTAAAAGACAGGATAATTTGAAATCCTTAAGGAACTTAAGATAAAAGAACAGATATATTTTTTTCCCAATAACTAATACATACAATGCAAAAAGTGCACTTACATCGCAGATAAAGATTGATAGCATGACTCAAAAATCCACTCCCAGGGACTCCATTCAACAAAGATGTAATCGGAACAAATGACATGGATATCACATCAGGTTGAGTTTGAATAGTTTTTAACCATTCCGAGTGAGGTAATGTGGACATGTTATCTTCTCTTCCACCTCTCCTCTTGTAAAATCTTTTTATGTCCTGCAGAAGCACATTGAAGGAGTGAGGAAGTTCAGGCTGAGATCTTTAACAGGAAAAACGTCATTGACAATACAAAATCACTGTGCCAAACTGACCTCCCTGTCAGAATAAGAACTTGAGGGACTGGACTCTTCAAACCTTATCCGTTGTTCTCTGATGGGAACCTGTTATAAGCATTATTGAGCATGAAAAATGGGAAAAATCTCAAATAAAATAGATTGCATTCTTCATTTATCACCGTGGGCAAACACAAATATCCCAATGGACAAGTAGGGAAAAACAATGAGGTTTAATTCTGTGAGTGAACGATGCTACACGATGTTTCTCGACCTTTGTTTCCCCATCGGCTTCCAAAAGAAGCCAAGCCTCACCAGCGCAACACCCTCACAATATGTTACTGTTGGGAAAATAATGATAATTATTTATTCAGGGGGACCCTAGGCTCTCTTATATAGACGAGATGCCTATGGGTAAATTACATCAGGCAGACATAAGAAAATAAAATAAGGAAATAGTACAGAAATATAAATATATCTTTATACTCCCCCTCCAGATGGAGCATAGATGTCAATCATGCTCAGCTTGGAAGAACACTTCTGAAATGGTCCTCTGAGCAAAGCCTTGGTAAAGATGTCAGTCGTTTGATCTCCTGAACTGACATGATATCTAGAAATCAAGCCCTTCTGAATCGTATCTCTTATATAATGGCAGTCTACTTCATTGTGCTTTGTTCTTTCGTGAAATGCAAGATTGTTTGCAATAAAAAGGGCAGCTTGGTTATCACATTGTAACTGTATAGGAAGAGGTGTATATATATATATAAGTCTGCTAGCATTGCTCTAACCCACATCATCTCTGTGCTTGCTTGTTCCATAGCCCTATATTTAGATTCAGCACTTGACCTAGCAACAACAGTTTGTTTCTTACTTTTCCAAAAAACAAGAGAACTGCCAACGAATACAACGAAGCCCGAAGTAGACTTCCTATCCTTAGGACACCCTGTATAGTCCGCATGAGCACATACAGAAACAAAAGAGTTTCTCCCTTCCTAAATAGTAGTCCTGCACCTAGAGAAGACTTTAGGTACCTTAATATCATATATAAAGCATCCATATGTACCTGTCGGGGCTGCTCCATGAACTGACTCACCCAACTCACTGCAAAAGAGATATCATGTCTAGTTATAGTAACGCAGAGAAGTTTTCCCACCAACTCTCTATATCTCCTTCTGTCATATGTATCATCATCATATAACCTCATTCTGGGATACATAGGAGTAGTAGAGAGTCGACACCCAATCATGATAATCTCAACAAACATGTCTGTAACATACTTCCTTTGGGTCATCACAAGACCCTGCATATTCCTAGCAAACTCTAACCCTAAGGCCATGTTCGGTTGGGGGGTTACCCCCCACTTTGGGTGGGTAACCCTCCAAAACCCTCCCTTTTAACCCACTAGTGGGGTCCACTCCTTTCCCATAAAAAATATATATTATACCATCATATCATCTAAAAATCATAAATTACTCATCTTCTACTCACTATTCCAAACTTCAATACAATCACATCACAACAACCACCCACTTTTTCAAATTTCAATACAATCATACCATAATAACTACCAACTTTTTCAAATTCCAATACAATCACATCACACAAACCCTCCCAACCCTTAACCCACCAACCAAACACACAAACACAAAATCGGGTTATCCACCCCTGGATAACCCACCAACCAAACGCCACCTAAGAAATACCTTAGGGTGCCAAAATCTTTAGTGACAAACTGAAGACCCAAAAATGCCTTTGCCTTATTTATCTCCAGCACATCATCTCCTGTAACAAGTATATCATCAACATACATCGTGATAACAATTGTACCTCTGGGTGTTCTCTGCACGAACAGTGAATGATCTGCATTTAACCTCTTAAACCCCTGCTTTTCAATCAGATCCAAGAGCTTCTGAAACAATGCCCTTGGACTTGCTTAAGGCCATACATTGCCTTGTGAAGTCTATAAACCTGCTGACACTCCCCCTCAACAGCAAACCCTGGAGGCTGCTGCATGTAGACTTCCTCCTGGAGATCTCCATACAAAAATACATTTTTAACATCTAGCTTATATAAAGGCCAATCACGTACCAAAACATCTGAAAGGACACGTAGAGTAGAGTAATGAGCAATAGGAGAGAAAGTGTAAAGATAATCCGCTTCATAAGTCTGTGTAAATCCTTGTACCACCAATCCGGCCTTGTACCGATCAAGGCTCTCATCTGCATGGTGTTTAACAGTAAACATCCATTTGCAACTGACAACAGATGCTCCATTAGGAGTAGACACCAAGCTCTAGGTACCATGTGACTGAGTCATCTCTTCCATAACTAGACGCCAATGAATGCCTCTCAAGGCCTCTTAATAATTCCATGATATTTCTACGACAGAGAGAGCAACAACAAATCTTCAAAATTCTCACGTAAGATGATCAAACATAACATGGGAAGCAAGTGGATATGAGGCACATGTACGCTCCTGCTTGCAAAGCGCAATAGGAACATCCAGGTCATTAGAAATTTCCTCAATCCGTGTAACAATCTCCTCTATTTGTTCCTGCTCAGGCATATCTTTAGACTCATCGTTTAGAAACATTGTATTCATAACAAACCTGAGGCATGTTGGATGATTGGCGATGACCATGAGTAGAAGCAGGCCGACGAGCATAGTATCGTGGCAATGGTGGAACAGAGATTGTGGGGGATGGCGATATAGGAGGAGGTGATGGAGGTATAGGGTGGTAGTGGTGGTGTTTTTTCGGAAAAACTGACATGGGTGGAGGTGGTGATAGACTCGTAGGAGGAGGTGGCATGTAGACCTCATTATTTGAATATGATGAAGCCAACCTGTCACCTATAGGAGGAAAGTACATCACTGACTCAAAAAATGTGACATCACCACTAACATAATATTTCTCACACAATGGATCATAGCATCTATATCCCTTTTGTGTCCTGAAGTACCCAACAAACACACATTTGACAGCTTTAAGAGATAGCTTGTCAAGACCTAGAGACAACTGATGGACGAATGCAACAGAGCCAAAAACACGAGGAGTGAGAACAACTCCTTCTCTGAAAATATCAGAGAGAAAGGAATTTTCTCACCCAGAACAGACAAGGGCATGCAATTCACGAGATAACATGTCGTAAGAATAACATCACCCTAGAATAAATGCGGGGCACAACTCTGGACAAGAAGAGTTCGTGTAACATCAAGTAAATGGCTCTGCAACACCATTTTGCTGAGAAGTGTAGGCACATGTTGTTTAATGAACAATACCACGAGATGAAAAGAATTGGGATAGTACACGAGTACAGAATTCCAATGCATTATCTGTTCTCACATATTTCACAGAAGAGGAAAAAATATTATGCACTTTATTGATAAAAGTTTTAATCACATCCCCGGCCTCAGACTTATTTTTCAATAAAAAGACCCATGACATACGAGAAAAATCATCAACTGCAACAAGGTAAAACATGTGTCAACCAATCAGTAGAGGCCTCCCTGCTGACGATCACAAGTAATCACCTTGCCCGTAAGAATGTCCTGAAATACAAGAGACGACGGGTAGCACGATAATGTAGCTCCTTCATAATCTGACTGATAGACAATAAATTCATAGGAAATCAGGTGCATGCAATACATTCTGCAGACACATCAAAGGTGTCAAACTGATCTCCCCCTATCTTGTGATTAGGGAATGGGTACCATTTGCTATAACAACAGTTCTTCCAGGAGGAACCTGACGGTAAACCGCAAACTGATCTCTGTCTCCACACATGTGGTGCATCGCCCTGCAGTCCATAATCCATTCTATAATATCGGATCCATGACAACTAGTAAGAGCATCGATGCTACCTGAGGTACTAGCAGTCGAGGTACCGAAAACAACAGAAGCTGCAACATCTGAGTGGCCTCCTAGAGTAGATGAAGAAGCTAGAGAACTACTCGGAGGCATAATACCCCTCAATCGAGCAACAAGATCATCGTACCTCTAATCCGAAGAAGAAGAAGAAGCAGGAGGGTCTGCCCGCTCCGATACACGAGCCGACGCGGGAAAACCATGACTAGAGTAGCATGTGTCCTCCGTGTGCCCTGGGTGGTGATAGGAAATGCACAACTGGCGCGTACGACCTCCTCTACCACAAGCTACGAGGTTCACAACCACGAAACTGAGAAGAGCCTCCCCTACCGCAGGAGGCGGCCATCGCAGAGGATGTCTGGCTGGGAGCAAAAGAGGATACGATGATCTTGCTGAGTCTGCGGAAAGCATCCTCCATGGGAGGGATAGTAGCGTCCGCCAGTATCTGTGAGTGGGTCGCCTCATACTCTAGGTCAAGTGGTGCTAGGAATACACCAACTATGATAGCATTTTTGTATGACTTCTGCTGCTCAGAAGTAGACGAGAAGGGCATGAAACTGTGGAGTTTCTCAAACATACCACGCAGGGATGTGTACAGAGAATGAAGAGGCCTTCTGTTATGCTTGATGGTAAATATGTCGCGTTGCAGCTGCTACAGAATCTTTGTTTCATTCCTTGCTTGAGAATAAGTTGTTGCGAGGATATCCCACATCACCTTGGTGGTGGGTTGATATAGCACATCATTGGCGATTTTTATCGTCAATGTACCAGAAAGCCAAACCTTGGCATACGCATCATCTGCCTCCCACAAGGCATTGACCCTAGTTTTCTCAACCGGCTCTTCTTCGGTAAGAATATGTCTTGCCCGTAGACCTCATGAAGCTCATGAACTGCATGGCACATAGCTCGTAGTTCGTCCCGTCCATCTTGACAATCGGCGATGGACCTCTGAAAGAACCTGTGGCGGGGATATCGACTTTGCTCTGGCATATAACCGAAAGAAGAAAAACTAGGGTTCTGTAGACCAATAGAGATTTATCTACACATACATACATGGATTTGATTGCATGTGTAGATTTTTGCAATCAAATCCATCAACATGAGCAGACCTCGACACGAAAAACGAGGAGTGTGGAGAAGGCTGTGGAGAGGGTCGACGACAAAGAGAAGGGCTGACAGCAGAATTGGCGGAAGAGGAGAGGGTTGGCGAAGGAGGCAGTAGAGAAACACAGTGACGACGAATGGCGATGAGAGAGAGATGGGTGGGTTTAGGGTTTTCTCGGGTACGAGAGCTCCGACCTAAGACCGTCGATATGATACCATGTTGGGAAAAGAATGAGAATTGTTTATTCCTGCGAACCCTAGTCTCTCTTATATAGAGGAGAGGCCTATGGGTAAATTACATAAGGCATCCATAAGAAAATAAAATAAGGAAATAATACAGAAACATAAATATACATCTACAGTTATGCATGTTAAGCATGCCCCAAACTAACACACTTCACACTCGAAAGACTTCTGTAGGGACAGTTGAGGAAATAACCGAGAGGCGCCTTTGGCAGATGGATAACCAAGATGCATATGCCATAAAAACATGTTGGAATAGTTCAAGACAACTCCAATAAAAATGAAATTAATGGGAATATCTAGATAACAAAGACCATCCTTTTCATGACTGATGAATTAGTAATCCACCATTCTAATTAACTGAAAATCGAGCTTTGTTCTGAGTAGTAAAATGCATTTAGATGTTTGTAACTCATAACTAACATTCATGCACTTGTAAATAATTTACATAAATTAGCATTTCATAATGTATTCATATTCACTTGTACATATTCACCTAACTTCACCCATTTTTATTTAATTCACACTAACTCCAATTGATTTAAAACTAAGTCCATGTGTATACATCACTAATACTAATCAAAGAAAAATCCTAAAAAATGCTAACTTATATATATGAACCCAAACCCTAATTTTAGGATAAAAAGTGGTAAATATTGGTATCTCTCACATGCAATGTCTAATTTCACTCTACTTACTTTTGAATTATATGTGCACTTAATTATTTACAAATCAATATCAAATTCAAAAGAATCAAAGTTCAAATCAATTTCACTTATATATTGTACATATTTATTGATTTTTGACTTATTATTTCGTGTACATATTTAACTCCTTTTATTTATTTCTTTTCCATTTCTTTATTTCATCTTATTTTTCAACTAATACAAAAAAATAAAAATCTAAAATACCATAAAAGCCGTAAAAAAGACATACCCTGACTTGAGCACACTAACCTATATATATGTAAATATTTCACTTCCATATTTTATTCTGACTCACTCTTGACCCGTAAAAATCCAAAAAATGCATCTGTGTCCATTTCATTCTTCTACATCACGTTTGATTTTTTGCATGCATTTATTCATTTACAGAAAACCAAATAAAAATTATCAAATAGATAAAAAGTTGATATTTTATTCAATAAAATATCATCAAAAAATCATAACTTGCATAGTTGGGCTCGTTTGTATTTGAGTCATTCATGAACATCGTAGAATGCATTTAGATCAAATTTTTCATTTTATACATTTTTACATTTGAAGTCATTTGCTATTTTTTATCTATTTTCTTTGCATTTTTTAGCATGGTCAAAGTCAACGTCCACATATCTCTCATACATTGGTCCATCTCAGTGCCCTGGTCAAACCTGCACTCGCTAGGTATCGTCCCCCTCATCTTCCCTATTTCTTCTTCTTTCCATGCTCTTCTTTTTCTTATTCTTCTCCCTGTAATCTCCACCCATCTTCTTCTTCTTCTTAGCCTCTAAATTGCAATTTAACATGATGTCGCCAACCATCTTCTCTGTGACATCCGGACAAGGCCTTAAAAGTTGGATTTTGGTTTCATTTCGGTGAGGGACCGAAACGAAATTTCGGCCGAATTTCGGTCGAAATTTGACCGAAATTTCGGTCATTTCGGTGGTTTTTTGAACTAGACCCCCCCCCCAAATTTCGACCGATATAGCCATTTCGGCCGAATTTCGGTCACCTACCGAAACCGAAATTCGACCGAAATTCGGCCGAATTTCGGCGAAATTTAAGGCCATGCATCCGGATCCAAAAAACCTGAACCCGGCCCGATTATGGTCCAAATGATCTGATAGAACTATCGATCAATATTTAATGATACGAATCGATCATTTGATCACAATGCAAAAGTCATTTAGGATCAATCGATCAAAAAGCAATCGCCTCATGAAGCGTGCCACCGGAAAAGTCGTGACACAATTTGAAATCGTAAAAATAATCCGAGACCATCAGAAAATCCGTCTCGATAAAATAAGATCAACGAAATTGACCGTTTGTCGATCGGAGGTTGTTTGATAAATTAAAATCACAAAATTTGATCAAAAATCAAGATCGTATTTCGTCAATTTTTGTATCCATCTTGGATCAAAAAAGTATGAAATTTATATCGTTTGATCATCTTCATGCAAAGACAGTCAAAACGAGATATTGTGCACCTTAATCGGAAACTCAAGGTACGAACACAATCAACTTTGATATCTCAAATAAATGAGAGGGAAAATAGTTTTTTTAAAAAAATACTGTACCGGTACAACAGACTGTACAGCTCCCTCCCATTTGGCCCCAATTTTTCTTTTCCACTGGGCTCCCCTTTCTCTCCCAATTGTCAAACACAAAAGGTCTCCAACCCTTTATTTATAACTCCCAAGGCCCTTATTCTATTCTCAATTCCCCCAAATTCCCAACCCCTTTTTCTCTCTTTTTCTCTTCTATTTTTCCACCAAAGGGCATCTCCAGCTTTCTCCATAGCTCCTGCTGGAGTCTTACTATTCCTGGAGACTGCATAATGCTGTCCAAGCAGATGGAGCCTCTCCAGGAGCTGATGCTCCATTTGGAAGCTTAAGCTGCAGCTCTGCTGCTGTTGTATGCTACTCCAGAAGCTTGAAGCTGTTGTCCTTCTTCCTTGTTGCTGCAGATCCAAGCAGCTGGAGAAGCAGCCAATCTACTGCTCCAATTAGAACTATTGCATCCAAAGGTACAATCCTATTCTCCTCTTTTTACTGCCATGCATGTAAAATTACACCCTCATTGCTGTCATCCATGAGATTTTCCCATTTTTCTTCTTCCCTTTCAATATTTTTTTGAAATAATTATAGGGATAAGGTATGTGGTTAGGTTTTAACATTTCTGAGGCATGATCTGTTGCTTATTTCCTTTGGGATCCTTTTTGTCGTAAAAAAATGTATATATACACACAATCGGTTCTCAGTTTAGAGTCTACTGTTTCAACTGGAATCACTTCATCTCTTTGTACATGCCATGAACTTGATTTATATATGGCTGGATCAACATGGACATAGATATATAACAGTGAGACAGGAGGCGTAACTTCCATCTTAAAAAATACAGTTCTTGACTAGTCCATCTATATCACTTCTCTTTCCAAGGCATCCTTTTGAAAGCTGTAGCAACATCTTATTTTCCATGCAGAAGAGATCAGACATTCACATCCATCTCTAACAGAAATTTGTTGTTTGCCTTGTTGAGAGGGTTTTAATTTAATCTGTGGGAGTTTTAGCTTGTTATTCAACCAGAAGTGGGGTTCAACTGATTTTACTGGGGATTCGAACACCATGGGAACCATTAATTTTCTAGATTTTATTTCATTTGCACGGAATCTGCAATATTGAAGCCCCATTGACATGTTCTAAATAGGTTGGCATTTATTTTAGAATGATGATTGCATCTTCATTATCTGCACCATTGACAGTATGTTATGGTTTAGTTTGGTCACTTATCTAACTGTACCTTTAGCTAATATGAATTGCCAGAAGTTGTATAATTATAAGGTGCATGGATCTTGGTTACTTGTATAAGGTGCAAATCTGAAATTGATGTCCAAACCTTCCTGACATCTTTTGATAACTAGATTATCATGGTAAAAGTTGCATAAAATTCAGGGGTGCGGGATTACTGTATGTAAATAAGGTTAGATTAAAGTCAATGCAAAGTACATGGTTATTTAGAAATAATGAAGAGTGAACCTCCGCATCTTATTTTCATTTTCTTTAATTTTCCTACCAACACTGTTGTTGTATCATTGGTTCGATTCATGTGGAAAACCATTCCACATTAAGTGTGGAAAATCCCTGAAAGTATGATGTTCTACTGTTAACTCGCATCTAGAAACCTTTTACCAAGACTAAATTATGGTGGGTGAAAATTTTACAAAATGGAAGCATCATATTTAGATAGATCCATCTTAATGATTATCAAATTCAAGTCATCCAGACTTGAACAATGAAGAACCGATTCAACTGATCGCGATCCTTTGGCTTTTCAGAACAATTGAAATTGAGAGCTGGGAGGGAACTCCTCATTGAATATTAATAAAAGCTATGTTATCATATTAAGTCTCCTAGAAGAACTATTTATTAAATGGTAACGGGCTGTTGTACACTCGGAAAATTGGCTTGATATGAATCAGTAATGTCAATTAATTGTACTGGTCATGGTGAGCCTTACACCTGATTGTGCGAGGACGCGATGACCCTCAACCGGGAGGGAGATAGAAAGCCCAATTAGGGTAGTGGCTGCCTAGTACGCGGGTCTAGGATCCCAGTCCTTTTTACGATTTTTACGTGAGCTCGTAGTGTTTTTACGCTTCGTTGGGATCTAGGTCTTTACCAGTTCCGTTGACCCTGTTTCAGTAGAGTCCTAGGCTGGGGAACCCTCGGTTTTGGTTTTTCTTTACGAGATCGTTTGCCCGTACCGATCAGGCCGGTTTTTGGACTGACTCTTTCGAAGCTCTCTCCCACCTGTCTCATTGGCGTAATTTTGGAGTAAGCCTAACCCTCTATTGGACCACACTTCTACTTATAGGGTGAGATGAAAGAGTCGCTTAGGAGACTATCTCACTGCTTGAGTTTTGGTTACTGTTCCGCCAATAGGTCTTGGCGATGAAAAGATCGTTGTCAGCTAGAGTTGAGGTCGGTTACACATGAGTTGGCTACAATTGAGTTTGGTTACAACCAAGTAGGTTACAGTTGAGTTCTTGATTACAATATGATCTCTAAGTGATAAAAGATAATAACCTACATATGGATCATTAATAAAAATATGAAAATGTTATATAAGGAAAATTATGGAGTGATGGGTGGTCTGGGGATTTTCATACATAATAGCTTGAAAACCAAATTTTCATGAATATCAAAACCATCTACTTTCTTTTGAAACCACTGAATTACCTGTTATTTTTAATATGCTTGATTGTATTCAGCAATTGTTGACATTTCTATTGTTCCTATCATGTATGGCATGCACGACGCCTGCATCACAGTAGACTGACAGTTGACCTCAAGCTTCCGCAGATACTCTCGACGGTACATATGTTATACTTTTTGTTCAAAAAAATGTAAAATACTTTTCTTTCTCTTCTGTTACAATTTAGGATACATGTACATAATATATTTCTTTTGTTACATGTAACCGTATATGAAAACTAATGCAATGTGAATTGGTGATACTTGTTAGTTCCGTGGTTGTTTATCATTAATTGTAAATGTCATTTCAAAACGTGAAATTTTTTCCCTAAATTTCAGGTATCCTAGATCCATTGTGAATATAATACTGCGAGTGTTGTATAAACGGGTAACCCGGATCCGCGCCACATTTTTTTGAGAAGTAAAAAGAGTGGTCTCCCTAATTGGGACCTACCGCATTATTACTATATATATAAATAAAATCGTAAAACTTACAAAAATTACATGGCTCAAGCTTTTGATGAACCTCAGTTTCATCATCTTTATTTATTATAATTAACCCCCTTGCTTAAGGTTTTGTCAATAAATCCCTGTTAGTGTCTAATAATTAACAGAGTCCTAAATAAATTAAAAAGCACAAAAAAATGGCAAAACAAAAATCAGTGGTATTTTTAGACTCAAAAATACCCTAAAAAATATTTCGAGCCCTTGTTCGATCTCTTTTCGAGTTTTGGTCAACATGAAACTTGTAGATCTCGTCAAGATCTACAACTTTCATGTTTTGAGTTTTCTCAAATTCGGCCAATAGGGCCCTCAAAAATAAGAAAAACCCTCTGAATAACCTGATTGGGCCACGTGGCCCATTCTGGGGGCCACGTGGCCCCGCCTCATTTCTCTTTTCCGCCTCTTCTATCGACCGTTGGATCGGCCTCTTGATCCAAATGGCGCCGTTGCCGGAGACACGGCTCATTTCTTTTATTTTTTTTTTTATTTTTGTGTGTTTAAATTAGTGTTTCTTTTTATAGGTCAAAAGATCATATATTTTGCATCTAAAATTTTTTTCTTCCTTATTTGATATCTAACTATTGTTTTTGTGGCAAGGCCCTTGATGGATCAAGGAGGCGAGGAGCAGGATACTCCCCGCTGCGAGGAGCCGCAGAAGCATGCTTGGAGTCGATAAGAAAGAAAAGAAAAAAAAATGTGTCGCATTTATTTTTTATAATAAACTCGTCTTTTACAGCGGTCTTCGATCGAAGACTCGCGATTGTAATCGGACGAATGTGGTTGTGTGGGCATCGTCCCCACTTGAGTATCGACCTAGGACTAGGCACGCGGCTCTCCGAGCTCATTTTATTTTCTTGTGCTTGATCGTAGGTTAGGACACACTTTAAATGAAGACGCACATAATCTCGCATCACTTAGCTAAAATTCATGAAGATTAATCACCGCTAATAGATGCATGATTAGGTGCGGCTTTTTCGACTTGCATACATGTTTGATCTGATTTTCAAAACGGCCCCAGATTTTTCGCGGCTTTTATCGTCAAATCACTGCATGATTTCTCACTTAGCCTCGATCGCGTTTTTCTTCATCGAATACATGTTTTTCACAGCTTTCATCTCCTAGATTGATCACCTAGGATTAATGGAAAATGGAATGAACGGTAGACGATGATTTTCTGATTGATGTGCTAATTTTAATTCAGTGATAATTTAAAATAAAATTGGGACTGTTAATTGCAAGTCAACCAAAAATGGAGTAAAATTCGGTTTTGGGAGAGCAATACCCTCGCTTACGCAATAATTTTCCTTCACATCTTTTATTTGCGTAAAAATCGAATGTTTTATCACCAATAAAATAGACAAGATAATTAACCAACCTTGGTTGGTTTCATGTGTGAGTTGGTGAAACTAAGGGTTTGCTTGCTTGATTGAGCCTTGTTTGATGTGACACACACCCCAAATCCAAAGACACTCCATTTCATCTCCGAAGATTCAGCCGCTCATTTGTATATTCATCCTTCTTCTTCGTTCACCTTGGGTTTCTTCCAACATCAATCTCCATCTTTATACTTAGGCTAATCTCAGCCTAAGTATAGGGGGGACCCAAGTCCCTGTGATTTCTCTACTCATCTTTTCTTGCCTTTATATTTAGGTTATTTCTAACCTAAGTATAGGGGGGGCCCCTCTTAAGCTCCCGTATATTCTTCTATATTTAAACGGACCTATGTACTTGTAACATCTAGTGCTATGAGGACATAGCAAAGTTTAAGTATAGGGGGGTATACCGTATATACCGTATATTTACTTTAGCTATTATAATCTGAAAAATTTGAAAAATTAAAAACTTTTTGGCTAAGGTAAAAATTCATTGGACTAAGAAAACTCAAAGGATTTTTCGCGGTTTTTCGATATTATGTTACACTATTTTATAGAAATATTTTCGAAAATGATTTTTGAAAATGTTTTGAAAATCTTTATTTTGTGTGACATGGGTTTTGAAAAATCGCCTTCTCTTTTCAAGGAAAGTTGAGTCTAACGTGTGTTTTAACTTTATTAAAATCCATAAAAATCAGAAAACTCCTAAAAATCCTTTAAGAGTCATTGGTCACTACTAAACCCAATTAAGTCAGCCGCATTCAGTGAGGGTTCGCCCTTAGCAGATTGGATGGTTTAGAGGACATCGCGCAAGGCCCCGTCCTCAAGCAACGGGCTTCGGCCTGTACTTACATCCATACTGGCTGAATTGCGGATGCTCAATTGAGCTTAGAAAGTTCTAATATCTCTTGAAGTTCAAAAAAAAAAGTGTCTTGTTTTTGAATGAAGAAGTTGGATTAGTCTTCTACATTTTCACTTTCACCCGGGATCTAATTGGTCAAAGAAGACTTAGCTTTTAGAAGTCTTTGAGATTTTAGGTTAACCAGCCTTAGCCATCAGGGTCTTAGACTTAATCATCCACATTCCCCTAAGTTTCTAGATCTGCATGCTATATTCCATGCTTAGTCTCAGACAGAAAGAATATGATCAGCACATCACATGCACGATTGCGGTTTTTGATGAGATGAGTCGATTTTTCACCTGAGGGATTGGGATGAGTAAGTCGAGTTTGGATTTGATCTAATGATGCTCGAGGATAAGGAGCGGCGTGGAACGGCCTGGACCGTTGGATCAAGAGGCCGATCCAACGGTCGATAGAAGAGGCGGAAAAGAGAAATGAGGCGGGGCCACGTGGCGCCCCCAGAATGGGCCACGTGGCCCAATCAGGTTATTCAGAGGGTTTTTCTTATTTTTGAGGGCCCTATTGGCCGAATTTGAGAAAACTCAAAACATGAAAGTTGTAGATCTTGACGAGATCTACAAGTTTCATGTTGACCAAAACTCGAAAAGAGATCGAACAAGGGCCCGAAATATTTTTGAGGGTATTTTTGAGTCTAAAAATACCACTGATTTTTGTTTTGCCATTTTTTTGTGCTTTTTAATTTATTTAGGACTCTGTTAATTATTAGACACTAACAGGGATTTATTGACAAAACCTTAAGCAAGGGGGTTAATTATAATAAATAAAGATGATGAAACTGAGGTTCATCAGCTTTACATAATGCTCGACAATGCCTGGCCATATTCTCAGAGTAAAAGCAAAAATGTATTCCCCCAATAAATTACATCATTTCTAGCACACCAAATCGCCTAAAAAACCCGAAGATAATGATTGAGTTTTCTCGTCCCGAGCCATATGCCAATCTCAATTCCCTTCAAAAACCTGAGCTGCTCTGCACAACGACCATTGTATCCCTGCTCTCCCCATACCAAGCCGAATAGGCGCATGAAAAGAACAAGTGATCCAGATCTTCCACCGCCTCTCCACACCTGTTACATGTGTCGTCCACCATCTCCAACATCCGCCCCCTTCGCTCCTTGGTGAGAATTCTGTCTTGCCGAAGTAACCATAGAAAAATCTTGATGCGAATTGGGACCTTGCATTTCCAAATCATACGCATGTCCGTAGCCATCTCTTCCTCCTGCCTCTCGCCCTCCTCCGCTAAACACTGATACGCCTTCTTAACCGAAAACCTACCATCCCCCCAAGCTAAATGATCCCTTCCTTCCCCTGGTCCCTCTAGTCGCACAAGCTCAGAATGCATCTCCATGAAGTCGTTGACCCTTTGGTCCGAAAATTCCGAAGCAAAAGTTGGGGCCCAAGATCCTAGATCCCAAACACGATGAACTGAAACCTCCTTGTCCACTACCAACGGCAGCAACCTTGGGTACTTCTCCCCCATTGCACCACATCCTGTCCAGTTGTCCTGCCAGAAATGAAAGCCATCACCGTTTTCAAGAATTGGCCTCAACCTAGATGTCAGCTCCGGATGCACACACACGATGCCACTCCATAACGAGGACGGAAGGTGAATTGCTTCAATCTCCAAAGACATAGAGATCCCGTAAATTTTCCTTATCAATCTGCATACCAAGTCCTCCGAGTTGCTCATATCCGGACCACTCATTTGACCATGAATGCCTTGTTCATCTTTTCCATCCGTAAGACCCCCAAGCCGTCGCTACCCTTTATCTTAGTGACACTCCTTCAATCCACTATATTCATGCCCTTCTTACCCTGCCTTCCATCCGATCAAAAAACCTCATCAATGCCTCCATCTTCCTTCGCAGCCCCACCGGCAACGACCCCGTACAGGAAAAAAAATACTGGAATTGCATATAGAACATGCTTAAGAAGAATCAACTTCTCTTCTCTAGACAAAGTCTTCGCCTTCCACACCGCCAACTTCCCCTCCAACCTCTCCCACAACCCCTTCCAGTCCCACATTTTGTGCCTTCCAGCCACCAATGGTAGACCCAGATACATGATCGGCAATGAAGCCGATGGGCAACCCTAGAGCCTCCGACGCACGCCCACCCTCTGCTTCGGAAAGTCCAAATGAAACCACTGCCAATTTTCCCCTATTCACCCTGAGGCCCGACAGCTCCCCAAAGATCTCCATTATATAAGATGCTCTTCGAATCTTCTCTTCCTCTGCCTCTAAAAACATCATTGAGTCGTTCGTATATTACAGCAACTGAACCGATAAGTCCTCCCTTGTGTAGAGCGAGCACCATCCCCCATCCCCTGCCAGCCTCATCATAACCGTCAGAACGTCAGCAACAATGACGAATAGTAGCGGCGCCAAAGGACATCCATGCCTAATCCCCCGCTAGGTTTGGAAGAAACCCCCTTTCGGTCTTCCGTTCACCAACACCGCACGAGAGCTCGTTATTACGCACTGCTTGATCCACGCCATCCACATGTCCGGGAATCCCCTCTTCTGCAGTGAAGCCCATAAGGTGCGCCACTCCATGTCATCATATGCCTTAGAGAAGTCGATCTTCCAAAGGAACCCTTTGTTTTTATTTCTTTTCCAGTCGGTTACCATCTCAGAATCCATCACCAATCTGTCAGCCATCTACCTCCCAGGGGGGATAGAAGCCATATGTTCTGACAAAATGATTCGGTGCAGCACTCTCCTCAACCAGTTCGCAAGGATCTTGGAAATGATGAGGTATATGGTGTTAGATAGTGTGCTCGGCCTGAAGTCTTCTACCCTGGTTGGCACCTCCATTGGCAATAAGACAAGCAACGCCTTGTTAAGCCTCTCGAATCCCTGACTGCCCTCCCTGAACTCTGATAACACCTCCAAGACATCGCCCTTCACCACCTTTCAGAACTCCCTGTAGAAGCTAACCGAGAATCCGTCAGAGCCCGATGCTCCCTGCGTGTTCAGTTGGAAAAGCGCCCTCCTTGCCTCCTCCTCAGAGAAAGCCTTCATCAAAAAGTTCGCCTCCCCGTCAGATAACTGAGTCACTCCCTTCCCTCGCCATCCCCAACCCACACGCAATCTCATTCTCCCAAAATATTGGAGTACGCCTGAAGCGTCATCCCAACACGGCCATCTCCCTCAAACGTCTAGCCCACAACCTTGACTGGATGGATGTAGTTTCTTCGCCTCCTTCCACTTGCCACTGCATGGAAAAATGTGTGTTTGCATCCCCCTCGCGCACCCACCGCTGCCTAGACCACCGCCTCCATGCCACCTCCTCCTTATCCTCACAAAGAATCACCCCCAGGAGCTCTCTTCTTTCCTCTAGTTCTTCCTCTCGCAGTTCCCTTTCATCCTCTAGGCCGTCCAGCCTAGCCATCCCACTCAGTGCCCCTGATCTTCTCTCCCTACACTTGATCCGGTTGACCTTGTGAAAATCGATTTAACCCCGACCTCTGAGTACGCCCTCATCATCTGGATCCCCTCGCTTCTCTTCTCTCTGAAGTAATCCCTCGTCGATCTCTCTCCTGAGTCCACCGCCCCAGCCAGAAGCTCGCCCAGATTTTTCCTTAAGCTTTGACGCTCCGACCAAATCCCTAGAGGTTTGAGTCGCTCTGTTACTTGCAGGTACAATGGCCGAACGGAGGATCATACTGATATACATATTTGTACAATTTTTTTTTGAATAAAAGAGAGGGTGTAGTCCCAAGATGGGACCCACCTCAGTGATATATATATATATTACAAAAAATTACAGGTTACAAGCCACAGTGCCAAGATGAATGCAAAGTACTTTCTCACTATCGAGCGTTATGTAATTTCTGAGCTTCAATGTAACTTTTTTATGAATGAAACCTCTTGGTGGTGATTGCCGCATCGGGAGTACACCCGATCATTATTCAAAAAAAAAGATGAATGCAAAGCACTACCATGATGAAGTGCAATCTAAGCGTAAAATGGCACTCCACGGAAGACAAGCTCATTTCTAGCACACCATAGGACCCAGACAAATGCAAAAAGCAAAGTACAATCATCCTGCAAATTCCCGCAAAATGCCCTGATGGAACACCAAAACTCGTTCGCCTCCTTGATCTTCAACCAAGAAATCCCATCACAATCCCATAGAGTCCTCAAGAAGGAGCATCCAAAGAATAGGTGATCCAAATCTTCAACCCCCATGTCACATCTTGGGAAAAGCAAATCTCCTGTGTGAAGAATCTTGTCCCTGTAAGTCTTCATCAACACCTGACCTTGCCTTAGCATCCAAAGGAAGAGCTTGATCCTGAGTGATATTCTACTCCTCCAAATAAGCAAGTAATCTCTTCGCAAGTGGCATAAATCTCCTCCGTTGAATTCAAGAAACTCTTGCAGGCTTTCTAGATTGAGAAAGCACCATCCGACCAAGCCCAGTGGTCTCTGCCTTGCCCGGTTCCGTCCATATCCTCCAACCCATTACTCATATCGATGAAATCCTCCAACTTTTGCTCTGAAAAATCGCCTCCAAAAGGGGGGCTCATGACTCCCAAGACCAAGCCTATTTGACAGTGCAATCCCGATCACTTGTCAAAGCAAAGAGCCTTGGAAATCTAACTGCAAGCGGTGGCCCACCTGACCAGCCATCCCTCCAGAAGCTGAATAATTCACCACTACCAAAGACATGAGTCATCCTAGTCACCAACTTCATCATAGTCTTGCAAATTCCCTGCCAAAGCGAAGATGTGCCTCCACCTGTGTAGTCACCAAAGCAACATTGACACCATAAATAGAGCGCAAAAGGCAATAAACCAAATCATCACCTTTCCCCATAATATGATGATCCACTTGGCTAGCAAGGCCTTATTCACAAGCTCTGATCGCCGCATCTCAAGACCTCCAGAATTCTTCAACTTTGTCAGCCTCGTCTAACTAACTAGATGGATCCTATTCCTTCCCTACCTAGCATCAACCCGGAAGAATCTTCTCAACAGTGATTCCATCATTGTACGGACCCGACTGGTAGCAGTCTAGTGGAGCAATAGAAGATAGGGATGGTTGTGAGAATGTGCTTAAATATTACCAATTTCCCCCCTCTAGATAGGAAGGTGGCCTTACAACCCACCAGCTTCCTCTCCACCTTGTCAAGAATCACCCGCCAGTCTGAGGAACGCAGTTTACCCCCTACTAATGGTAATCCCAGATAAGTGATAGGAAGTGAAGAAGATGTGCATTGGAGAGTTGAGGCCATTCGCTGCAAGTCCACCTGCAATAAACCGAAAGCAACAAAAACCAACTTCTGCATATTCATTCGAACCCGAGAATATCACCGAAGATCTTCATAATATCAGCCTACACGTTCGTTGCTTGACCCCCCCCCCACCCTCAATGAAAAGAACAATGTCATCCGCATATTGGGGTATGGGGATGGAGATATCCCCCGTCTATAACCCGGGCTAAAACTGTCCTCTAGAGCTAGCTTCATCATTAAAGCTAGGGCATCAGCCACAATTACAAAGCATGGGCGCCAAAGGACACCCCCGACACACCGCCCTCTGTGGATGAAAAAAACCCCTTTCTGGTTTCCCATTGACCAAAACTGAATATGAGGAAGTCGTGATGTACCTCTTCATCCATGCCACCCACTTGGTCGGAAATCCCCTGCGCAACAGATATGTCTAAAGGAGATGCCAATCGACGCAATCATATTTGTACTAGTATGCAAGCTAAAAAAATGCACATAGGATCAAGACTCCGTGGGGTTGATCTTATAGAATGTCTAGATTGTAAGCGTAAATATGAGAAGTTTTTGTACATTTTTTAGACTTATGCAAGAAAATAAAAGAAGAAAAGATCTTTGATATCCCAACTTTCTTTTTTGTAATTTGAGCAAGTACTTGGCCATGATTCTTTTCCTTTCTCTAAGTATTATTCAAGCTTGCAAAAGTCGGCCGACTAGGCCGACTAGTCGAGTCGGGGGGGTAGCCGACTCGACTAGGCCTAGTCGGCCTTTAGTCGGTCCACCCGACTAGTCGACCGACTCGTCGGCCTAGTCGGCCGACTACTCGGCCGACTTTTACAACAACCTTATTTATTTTTTTAGTTTTTCATTATTTTTAAAAGCAAACATATTCTATCATTCTTAATTTTATATTTAAAGTCAACTACTTCTTTTGTTTCATTAAGACGGTATATAAAATGTACAAATATATGTATATATATAGGAATATATGTATAAAAAATGATTTATATATTTAAAATAATTAAAAAATTCAAAACCGACTAATGACCGACTAAGTCCGACTAGTCGCCCGACTGCCGACTAATCCTTAGTAGGTGACCCCGCCGACCGAGTACCGACTACCGCTTTCTGCAACCTTGGTATTATTTTATCTTCAATTGAGCTTGGACATCTTTCGAAATTCAAAGCGATTTCAACTCTTTATTCGCCATCTCTTTATACATCATATGCTGGTTGTTTTTCCAGATATTGTATTTTATTAGCAAAATTGAGTCTTACATGCTTTGCATCAACACAAAATCCAATGGTTTGCGGATATATTTGTCGCGTACGATATATTTAGCCATTGATATCCAATGTTGGCAGACATATTTGCCCTACACCTTTTTCTATATAAATAGTCAAACTGGAAGTAGAAATCACCACCAATTTCCAATATCATCCTCAGAATGGAAGCCACCTACTCCTGTCTAAAAACAAAGAAACGACCTTGGAGAATATATCTATACAGGATATATCCATGTCACAGGCCAGTAATATCCTCTTTTCACAGACAGCTTCTATACTCCCAAACCACCTTTTTAATGTGGCACTACAAACCCACGCCACTTAATCAACGGTGTATATGCCTTCACTTCCGTGCCTTTTCTTCCTCAATAGATTATGTTTCTTAAAGTTGGATTAACTCTTCTTTCATGTCCTGCTTTCTTCCATGGATTATCTCAAAATTATATAGCTTTATTTTAATAAAACCATAGTTCACGTCCCCATTGAGAACTGTCTACACTTCGACCAACAGCAATCCACAATAATCATTCAAAGAGTAATAGACTATTTTATGTGCATGTGGAGCCAATCATTAGAAAAGCACATAGCTACGCGCAACAATTTCAAATGTAAAAACAGCATACATCGTTCAGCAGAAAAAAAAGATCTTGCATTAATCGTTCATGAACAACCTTTTGAAATGTAAATAAAAGAAAAAACTATATGCACCTGATCCCTCATATAGGGTTCCTCGTGTCCATTCCCATCAGAAAACCGTCTATCTGCAATTTCTTTCAACTTCTTCTGAAGCTCTGCATGATTAAGAGTTGATGAGTGCTGCTGTTTCAAGTATATCACATCCTTTCCGCCCATTCTGACACCAATGACAACGTGGGTGCCAAATTTTTCTATGAATCTGAAATCAACGGGAAAAGAATTTGATTAAGCAGATGAGCACGTCACTGGTCAAAATAATTGTAAGCTAAGTTTTGCATTAAAGCACCGGAAAAGGGGGGAAATGCCAAAATAATCACAATCCAAAGACGCATCATTCTCGATTATGTATGACGAAAAATAATACTCAATTTTATAGGGCTGTAAAAAATAGTCTGGTAGTTTTTTCTTCTGCTTTTTTAAGTGGAGTATGAGCACATCAAGCATGATCTCACACTTGATCTCCATTACAATAACAACAAAGCCTTTTTCAACATTAAGTAGGGTCGGCTAACACTTGATCTCCATTACTAAAATAAAATTCAAACTATATATTACAAGGATGTGATCCAGGATTTATATAGAGAATGTGCATGTGCGAGGATGTTCTCCACATAAAAACTAATCGTTATGAAATATCAAAGCATTTCAAAAAGACATTTGACCCATGATTCATTATTTTCAAAAGAGATCAAAAGACTATTTCGTTTCCTCTATATTCTTATGTATCTGAATATGAATCCTTTTTTTTTAATTTTCTCCATAGACATTCTTATTACTATCAACATCTGTCCTCTTATTTACTATCAAGATCTTCTGGATTATTATGTGCTAAGCCTTCTCACACTATAAGTAGGGTTGGCTACATGGATTCTTGCTCAAGTCCATGTTGAAAGATTCGACTATTTTTTACGCTGGCCGTCGACTACCTAACGCAACCCCTGCAAGAGTGGGATTCGAACCCTGGTCTTTTGTGTGGTAGACACACTGTACTACCACTAGACCATTAAGTGGGTACATCTTCTGGATTATTGATCGAACATATTTTTATGGAAAAATAGAACATCTCTTTCAACCCCATGCTGCTAAACCACATCACCCAAATTGGTCCAGAATTCCTCCATACACAAGGAGTACATATGGTCAAATACCTTCTGAGTTCCCCATACACATGGGCAACTCATGTTTGCTCGCAGTAGGAACCTTACCTTGCATGTCCATGTCATAACTCTACTCCACAAAAGCCATAAGAAGATCTCCACCCTGAAAAGAGCCCTAGTTCTCTAAATCAACTGAAATCTCTAGCCAAGGATCTATCCCCCATGAAATTCCACTCTCTTAGACACCTTACATGCCCTCCTCATCGAGAAAGCCATATCTGACTAGTTCCAATGATGCCATCCCTCTAACGGGCCCTTGATCAAATCCAGTTCCTTCATCAACCCATTAAAATCCTTTATATGTTGATACAACGGTGACAAGGAGAATCATGATGTCCAAATGCTCATGTCCATGACAGATTCTCTACCAGCACTCAGTGACAGTATCACCTCCTTATTCACAGCCAAAACTAACAATGGAAATATGCCACACAGCACGGCCTTTGATCCAGTCAATCTTCCCCAAAAGTTGAATGATTCCCTATTCCCGTCGAGCAAAGAAGTGGAGCTATGTCCGACAAATGGAGTATAATCCTCTCTGGAGCACCAACGAAGGCCTTACCTCAACCACGTCAACGATGAGGTCCATAGAAATCACGTAAATTTCCCTCGTCAATATACACAGGAGATGAACAATATCTCTTTAATTCTCATTCCTCACCACCAATTTTACTACAGCCATGCTCATTTCCTTGAGAAGCAGATCCCCAGACTGCCAGTCTCTATGTCTCAGGCAACAGCCCACGAGGGCCACCCCTCTACTCTCTTGGCCTAACATTCAAAAGAATCTTCTCACGAGGATCTCTAACTGTTTGATACCCAGTGGCAATTTGTGGAGAGAGATACAAAAAATCAAGATCGTGAATACTCCCCTTCCAAACAAACACTTGCCTTTCATCTCGCCAGCTTTCTTTACATTTTCGTTGGAAGTGGTCCCTACTCAACATTATGCTACTTTCTTGTTGAGAATGTGATGCCTAGGCTAGACAACGGGAATCAACACCTCGACATGCCCAAATCATTTGCACGCAAAGCTACAGCCTTTTCAGACATTCCAAACGGAATAAAGGTGGACTTCTCTAGGTTGAATCGTGTGCTTTAGAAGCCCCGTTGATATCACGGCATCAATGGTCATCTAGCCTTCTGGACACTGCCCTTCACAAAGATTAATGTGTTTGTTTGGGGTTAAGCATTAGGGTCCGAGTCCCACACCTCAATGTTACTTGTGTACTTTGCTTTCGTTTGTGAAAACCCTGACCCTAGTCTCTATCTCTATAAAGCGGCATAAAGCTCACTGTTCTAAATATAAAAATAGAGCATTCCACATGGTACTAGATCAATGATCAAAGATCGGTTTTCTTGACCACCATCCTCTCTCCACAGACAGGCCTCTTCCGTTCGAGTCTCATTATTGACTTCTCTGCCATGGACTCTACATGGCTCCGTCACCCGTGCAACCAGCGACACCTACATGGCCAATGGCGTTGCCGCTGCCTCCGCAACACCATGCTACCCTTTCGTCCCTTATACACTCCGACTGTAATCTAGATGAGCAATTGATATTTTTTCTCTCTTTTGTACATTTTGCCATATGAGAAGATATCCAGAAGTTTGGAATAGAGATGAAATCACCGGCAAAAGACAGGGGGGAAGAATCTTCTATATGGTTATATCATATCATTAAGTTAGACGGGACCAATTATGCCATAAGGTCATGGATCTTCCTAAAGTTTTTTTTTTGAGGCTCAAAAAAGGGAGAGACACTCGTTGGTGTTCGCCCCAGCAATGTATTAAAGAAAATAAAGAAGGGATACTTACAGAGTCGAGGAGGGAGAGAGAACAAAAAACAGAAGCCAGAAACAAAAACAACGAATAAACCGGGGCTAAAGAAGTCCCCCGCCCGCAACCAAGTGGCCCAACACCCTACAAACTACACCAGTCACTAATAAAGCGAGCGCACAGAATAAGAATGTTTTCCTTATAGAACCGCTGCCCGGAGAAAATAGCTTCGTTCCTACCAAGCCAGATGCACCACAGTCGCGCAACGGGAGCCAAGAGATCCCGCCTATCCCTTTTCCTGTTGGTCCAAAGAAGCTCGCATAGAGCAGAGAGGTTGTCCGCTCTCGCCCAAGGCAATTCGTCCCAGATCCCCAACACCATCTGGCAGCCGAAAAAAAGGTGGTCGATAGATTCGTCATCATCATTACAAAGGGGACAAGAGGCACTGAAGTTATCAAAGATTGACGCACAACGATCACGAGTCATCTTCCTAAAGTTGATCCAAGGAAAAGGAAGCTTTATATTCTCCTTTGAAGCCTCAGCTCAAATAAAGGATCTGTAGATATGCTACAAGGGACAATAGAAATGTTACACAGGATATGCCCATTCTACAAAGTTCTTCCATTTGTTGCATTGTTCTGCTATATTTCTCTTCCTTCGTTGCTAATAAAGACTTAAACTTCATTCGCCACTTCAATCGAAACTTCTGAACAACCTTTCATATATTCTTCGATCTTCGCGAGATGATGCTCAAGTCTCGTAATCTCATTAATGATCTTCCTACTACAAAAAATGCATCGGCCATACCTCTTAAAGGAACTTCCATTTCGAATTGAACGCGGTAAGTCCTCGAGTATCATTTCAGTCTCCTTCTGTTAACATATATATTAGTGGTCTTTGTGTCTCTCTGTTATTTTTATTTTCAGTTGTATGCTTTATGTAATTTACCCATAGGCTACTCTCCTATATAAGAGAGCCTAGGGTTTATGGAATAAACAACTGGTTCATTTTTCCCAACATGGTATCAGAGCGACGGTCCTAGACCGGAGTTCTCGAAACCCTAACCCTATCCCTACCCCACCCACCGACCTCTCTCTCTCTCTCATCGGCCCGTCGGGGCACACCTGTGCCTTCGCCGCGCGAGTGCACCAGCACCTGCGCGCTAGCCCTCTGCGCGCTCGCACGCTAGACTTCGCGCTTGCGCGCTAGCCCTCTACGCGCTCATCCCTGCACGCCTTTGCACCAGCATCTGCGCGCGATTGCGCGCTAGCTCCCACGCTGCGCGACTGAGCGCGGCTCCTTTTGCGCACCCCTGCGCGTCTGCCTGATTCAACGAGCATCTTAGAGCCCTAGGCGTGCGTTCTTGAATCAGCCCTAGAGCGCACACCTTCAACCAAATGGGTTTAGTTGCTTGAGGTCTACACATGCAACTAAACCCGTCTATGTCATTGTAGACGAATCTTATCTTCGGTCAATTGCTCCGGTCTTCAGTTTCCAGTATGTCAGAAAGCAAGGCGGATATCCCGTCCATCGGCGCCTTTCGTGGTCCGACGCCTATTGTAAAGATGGATGGTACGAACTATGAACTGTGGGCGATGCAGTTCATGAATATGATGAAGTCAATGGGTAAGAAGCACATTCTTACCGAAGCAGAGCCTGCTGAGAAGACTGGAGCCAATACCTCTTGGGAGGTCGATGATGCATACAGCAAAGTTTGGCTATCTGGAACGTTGGCGATCGAGATTGCCAATGACATTCTACATCAGCCCACAGCCAAAGACATGTGGGACATTCTGGCGGCCACATACTCTCAGGCGAAGAACGAGACAAAGATTCTGCAACTCCAGCATGATATATTCACTATAAAGCAGAATGGTCGCCCTCTACATTCACTCTGCACATCCCTGAGAGGGATGTTCGAGAAGCTCTACAGCTTCATGCCTCTGACAGCCACGCGAGAACAACAGAAGACGTATCGAAATGCGACTATGGTGGGTGTGTTCCTTGCTGCACTTGATCCAGAGTATGAGGCGACACGATCCCAGATCTTGGCCGATTCTACTATTCCTCCCATGGAGGAAGCCTTTCACAGACTGAGCCGGATCACCGTCCCTTCCACGGCCACGAATCAGAATGCTTCAGCCATGGCCGCCAACAAGGGTCGCGGATTTCATCATCAGACCCGCGGACGTGGACCTCGTGGCAGAGGAGGCCGCACTCGGCCAACATGTACCTACTGCCATCGCGTCGGACACAATGAAGACATGCTACTCGAAGCATGGATTTCCTGCATCTGCATGAGCCGCTGAGCAAATAGAGCCTCCATCTGCTGCCACTTTGGATCAGCGGTTCGATGATCTAGTTGCCCGTCTAAGAGGCATTATCCCCCCATCTGGCCCAACACCTGCTACTGAGAGTCAATCTGATGCTGCTGCATCTGCCTCTGCGTCTACCAGTGCTTCAGGTAGCATACTTGCATTCACCAGTAGTAGATCAGATACATTACCTTGGATTATGGACTCGGGCGCTACACATCATCTATGTGGCGATCAGAGTTGACTTACAGGATATTCTCATATTCCTCCAGGCCGAACAGTGGTCATTGCCAATGGTACACATTCTCCTATCACTGGTCAGGGGGAGATTAGACTGACATCTTCTATGCAGCTCAAGAATGTGTTACATGCACCTGATTTTTCAATGAATTTGTCATCAATCAGTCAGATTACGAAGGATTTACAATGTCGGGCAATTTTTGATCCATCTTCTCTTATTTTTCAGGACATCCGTACGGGCAATGTGATTGGTCGTGGCTATGAGCATGGAGGCCTCTATCACCTAAATCAGACTCCATTTGTTGGAACCTCATCCCTTTCCTACTGGACCAGCATCTCCTTTACTGTGGCATCTGCGCTTTGGGCATCTACCGCTTCAGAAGTTGCGTCGTGTGTTACCCCAGGGTCTTCCTCACACATCTATCCAATGTGAGGCTTGTCAGTTGGGAAAGCATCATAGGTCTACCTTTCCCAGTCGTCCAGGTCGGAGTAGTACCTCCAAGTTTGAGTTATTTCATATTGATGTCTGGGGTCCGAGTCGTGTACCTGATCATCAAGGACACAGATTTTATATAGTTATTGTGGATGACTTCTCTCGTGTGTCATGGGTTTTTTTGATGAAAAATAAATTGGAAGCAGGCAATATTATTATCCATTTTCTGAATGAAATTCAAAATGTTTTCTCCACATCTGTGAAATTTGTGAGAAGTGATAATGCTCTAGAACTGTGCACTCATGTTCTAGCCAACTACTACTCCTCAAAAGGGATTATCCATCAAACATCCTGTGCTTATACCTCTCAACAAAATGGGATTGCTGAAAGGAAACATCGCCACCTACTAGATGTCACAAGATCACTTCTTATACAGAGTCATGTTCCTTATTCTTACTGGGGTGACGCGGTTCTCACAGCATGTTACCTAATTAATCGTATGCCGTCCTCTGTCTTGGATGAACAGATTCCTTTTTCCCTTATCTACCCTGGTAGGGATATGTTTTCCCTTACTCCTCGTGTGTTTGGTTCAGTTGCATTTGTCCACCAGTTGTCTCCTGGTACTGACAAGCTCTCTCCTAGGGTTGTCAAGTGTACGTTTGTTGGGTACTCCAGAACTCAAAAGGGGTACAAGTGCTTTGATCCTTTGCGTAGGCGGTATATGGTCAGTGCAGATGTTACATTTTTTGAATCCGTAATGTATTTTTCATCCTCAGGTAATCAGCAGCTACCTCCACTGACTACCGATGCCATATATATGACACCACCACCTCCAGCATCACAAAAACCACCACCACCACCACCACCAGCTGCACGTACTATCCCCATTTCACCACTACCATTCCATTATACCCGCAGGCCTCCTCCAGCTCATGGTCATGACTCATCTCCTAGCTCGCCTATGGTATGTACTGAAGATACTTCTCTTGATGGATCTAATGATATTTCTGAGCAGGATATGTTGCAGGGGCCAGATGAGGACGCAGCTGATTTAGATGTTCCTATTGCTATACGCAAATCGAAGAGGAGCTGTGCTACATATCCTTTATCAGCTTCTGTGTCATTTGAGCGACTATCTGGGGACTTCAGGAACTTTGTGGTGGCCTTGTCAACTGTAGATATTCCACGGAATTATCAAGATGCTCTGCAGGATTGTAGATGGCGTCTAGGAATGGAGGAAGAAATGGCAACACTTCAATCTAGGGGAACTTGGAGTCTAGTTCCTATACTTGCATATGTAACCCCGGTGAGCTGCAAGTGGGTATTCACGGTGAAGCAAAATGCAGATGGCAGTATTGACAGATACAAGGCCCGCCTTGTTGCACGTGGCTTTACACAGACATACGGGGTGGATTACCTTGATACATTCTCGCTAGTAGCCCGTTACTCTACGGATCTTGCTGTCAGTCGCAGTCACTCGAGATTGGCCGCTATATCAGTTGGATGTGAAGAACGCGTTCCTATATGGAGACCTACAGGAGGAAGTCTATATGCAACAGCCACCAGGTTTTGCTGTCGAGGGGGAGTGTTCCAAGGTGTGCAGACTCCATAAGGCTATCTATGGCCTTAAGCAGAGCCCCAAAGCATGGTTTCAGAAGCTCTCAGACCTCTTTGAAAAACAGGGATACAAACGCTCTAATGCTGATCATTCCTTGTTTGTACAGAAGACTTCAAGAGGTATTATTGCAATTATGGTTTACGTAGATGACATCTTGATTACAAGAGATGATGAGCAAGGCATAAAGCAGGCGAAAGAGAAGTCGGGGAGCGAATTTGTCACTAAGGATCTTGGAGTCCTTAGATATTTTCTGGGGCTGGAATTCGCTAGAAATCCGTATGGGTTAGTAATGTCGCAGAGGAAATATGTTACGGACATGTTGAGTAAAACAGGTATGCTTGGGTGTCGGCCTGCTACAACACCAATGGACCCCAGCATGAAGCTATATGATGATGACACAGAGGAGGTGGACAGGAGAAGATACAAAGAACTGGTAGGTAAACTGTTGTATGTCACGATCACTAGGCCCGATATATCCTTTGCAGTGAGTCGTGTGAGCCAGTTCATGGAGCAACCACGTCAGGTTCATATGGATGCCATACATATGATATTTAGATACCTCAAATCATCTCCAGGTGCAGGTTTGCTATTCAAGAAGGGCAAGGGGATTTCTATCTCAACATGTGCGGATGCAGACTATGCAGGTTGTCCCAAGGACAGGAAGTCCACCTCAGGATTTGCAGTCTACGTTGGAGATTCTCTAATCTCATGGAGGAGCAAGAAACAGACGGTGGTAGCCAGATCTAGTGTTGAATCTGAATATAGGGCTATGGCCCAGGCTAGCACAGAGATGATGTGGGTAAAGGCTGTGCTTACAGATCTATGTATGGATGTACCACTTCCTATGAACTTAGAATGTGACAATCAGACAGCCTTGTTCATTGCAAACAATCCAGCATTCCATGAGCGGACCAAGCACATTGAGTTAGACTGTCACTTCATACGTGACATGATTCAGAAGGGGTTCATTGCTGCATCTCATGTTACCTCAGAAAATCAAACTGCTGATATATTCACCAAGGCACTACTACGAGGCCCATTCCAGAAGTGTGCGTCCAAGCTGAGCATGATTGATATCTATGCTCCATCTTGAGGGGGAGTGTTAACATATATATTAGTGGTCTTTGTGTCTCTCTGTTATTTTTATTTTCAGTTGTATGCTTTATGTAATTTACCCATAGGCTACTCTCCTATATAAGAGAGCCTAGGGTTTATGGAATAAACAACTGGTTCATTTTTCCCAACACCTTCGAAATCTTTTCTTCCTTTATTTGTCTTTGGCATTTCTCAAACTTCACACACTAAAAAGGCACAACAATAATAATAGAACAAAAAGGTAATTGTAGCACATTAAATGAAGAGATTCCAATATCTGCATGCAAATAAATATCTTAATTATGCATTGAGAAAGGCCGAGATCGTTTAGTTCTCCAAAGTCCACGCTTTGGCTGGTGTTCTGATGTAGATGATGCGTAAAAATCTATTTCTTCTTCGATTCGAGCCAGAATCTAGAATAGCTCCAACTAGATTCCATAAGCTCGTCGAGGTAGTGGGAAGGCATTTTGCCACGACGACTGCTTGGCCATCCCTTGACTATCTTATTAAGGCTGGCGTAATATGTTGTTTTGATCAAATGAATCAAGAGAAATTGTTGGAATTGCTTGGAGTACATCTTGGTCCCAGGAACAAGGGGGTCCGAGGTTTGATTAGCCATTTCCTAAAAGCACACATTGTGGGCAAGGCTTATCGGACTACTCCATGGTTTAAGAGGCTAAATGGTCTTAAACCAAATCTAACATAAGATTTCAAACATCTTCTAGATTCATGGGTGATAATTACCTAATATTTTAAATATAAATGGTCTATAGATATAATCCCAAGTAAAATATCCAATTAACTTAGACATCTATCATAACATACATACTTGTCTCTACTTGCAAATGAAAGTAAAAGAATTAAACCATATTGTAAATGAATGGCATGAAAAAAGATGTTTCCTCCGTATAAATGCAAATTTAGTTAGTCTTGATGACGACTTCAATGAATAGTATAAGTCCCCCACTTGCAATCAATCATAGATCATGATACCAAAAAATCGTTCGTACTTTGGCCATGTTAATAAGTCAAAGAGAGTATTTCAATACTACCCTCTTATAACCGAAGCTTTAAATTTAAGATTTCGATTTTGCTTCGCCAAAGTTTGAAAAGAAAAATCTTAGCAAAATCTGAAATTTCAAAGAATTTCTCTGAAATTGCCAGAAGTCATGGAAATGATTCTAAACTCGATTTTTTTCCTAAAATTAAGGCTTTTAATATTTATAAATCAGTAAATAGAATAGAAATACACATTTATTTGTAAAATAAAGGTGTAAATGTAAGTTTTGAGCTTTTTTTGAATTAAAGGTTTGAGTTAATATTACTGTCATTATCATCGCACATGTTGATATATATTAGCAATGTGCTGCCTAGAGTCAAAATTGGTTTCTAAACTCAAAGCAAAAGCCATGATAATCACATCTTCAACAAGAACGAGGTAGCACTTGTAAAAATTACTCAGCAAAATATATTTGTCAAAATAAAGGTCTTCAGATCTAACTTAGATTTAACTCTCGAAGCTTGTTTCTAACTGATTTGTTTGGATTCGGACCTAATGTTCAGAACTAGCTAAAGGAACTTCTTAAAATAATATAAAGCTCTCTAAGAACTCATCACATCGACGGAGAAATGGGTAAAAATTCATTGATATATGCAAATTTGGATGAGAGTAAAAAGTAGATTCCCTTATTTTGACATTTTGCTGAAATCACATGCAATTTCGATGAAATGTAGCTGACAATTTGTCGGCATTTCGTTGAAATCTTAGAAGAAGAAGAAATAAGATAGCGTTTCAATTTTGTTAACTCAGAGAAATGGAAATTTTGGGGAAATTCAACAGAATTTCGCTGATATTTGAGGCCATGCTTATAATTACATTTCTCCTTGTTTTAATTGTATTCCATTACTTCTTGTTACTTCCTCTCAAAAAAATCATATTCCCTTAATTACTATTAGTTATAAATGCTAATATTATTATTTAGATTACAAAATGGAAGACTTTCAAAGAAGCAAAATAATATGGCTATGCTTACTATAATAGGGAATGGCAAGCATCAAAAGAGGTGATGGAACCAAATGGAGGCAGTGAAGCCTCCGAGCGAGTCTTGCAGCGGCGACTAGAATTGTAACAATGACTCAATCTATTGACGGTGGAGGCAAGGCAACTACTTCCACTGTAACAGTGGGCAGACTAGGGTTGACTTCAAGTTTGGAATGGAAGCGGAATACACATAGTCAGCTTTGGGAGTAAACTCGAGCATATGTGGGAGGGCACTAAAGTACCCATACACGTGAGGCATACGATTCATTTTGCCTCACTAGCTTGCCATCACATCAGTCTATCAAAGTGCACACCTTGCAAATTCCCTCTAAGGGGCCTGAGTTTTAGGCATCATAATGCTTCGCCTCGTCTTGAGTACTTTATTGTCGCGAGGCATGCCTTTTTATTTCACGAACATAGGTACTATATAGTCATGGTGGAATATTTTCCCATAAAATAATTGGATGTTTGTGAGATATTAGTTTTTTTTTTGAAAGCTCAAAAAAAGGGGGAGTCACTCGATGGTGATCGCCCCAATATATTAAAAGAAAAGGGTATATACAAAGGAGGAACAAGAAAAAGAAAAGACAAAGGAAGCTTTACAAAGTCGGCCCGCGGAGACGCAGGTCACAAAAAATGGCCCCCAAAAAAACCAGCAAAGTACTAGCCTGTGTCCCAATCCTGAATGAAACGCTTGGCACGAATAGTGATATTTTCAATGTAAAAACGTTGTCTTGAAAAAATCGCCTCGTTCCTCCCAAGCCAGATGCTCCAAATCCGAGCGAGTGGGTCCAGAATAGACTGCCTGTCCCTGCCCCCAGAAGAAATCAGGGAGTCGCATAAATCAGCAAAAGAAACGGTATTGATCCAAGGTAGGTCCTCCCAAATCAAGCGCACATGGCCGCATTCGAAGAAAAGGTGAGTAGTTGATTCCTGTTCCGCGCCACAAAGTCCACACAAAGGGTCGATATTTGGGAAGAAGATTGCACATCGCTCGCGTGTCATCAGCCGCCCACGACGGAGAAGCCATAAAAAAACCCCCAATGCGTTCCGGAAGCTTAAGACCCCATAAGAAACGACAATGACGCAACAAATTGTCATCATCGGCAATGGGCGGGGCGGAGATAGCGAAATAGGCCTTACGAGAGGAGAAAGGCCCGTCCTTCCAAGCCCAATGGTCCCGCCTAGCAGACGGCCGAGGAGAGTCACCAAGGATAGCCAATAAGGAAAGGAAATCGTGCGTCCGCTGATCAGACAAGAATTCCGAAATGATAGGATTCCAGCTACCATCGGCCCAACAAGAGGCCACCAAGGCATGTTTGTCCTGAACCAAAGCAAAGAGCCTCGGAAACAATATGTCAAATGCCCCCTTACCCGACCAGTCGTCCGTCCAAAATCGAAAGCAGCATCCATCGCCCAGCACCGGCGAGAAAAGAGAGCGAAAATCCCTGAAGACGGCCGTCACGCCACGCCAGAAAGGACAGAGGGAACTAGAGGAATTCCCATTGAAGCCCAAAAGAAAATTGGCGCCAAGCAGAGCGCGCAAGACATTCAGCATAAAGTTTTCATCCGGGCCCCAAACCCTAGCAGCCCACTTGAGAAGGAGAGCCTCGATAGCCAAATGTAAATGGCTCACACCCAAGCCCCCCTGATGCTTGGGCCGAGCCACGTCGTTCCAGCCCACAAGATGGATCCCGCGGCGTCCCTCCCACGTGCCGCCCCACAAGAAGCCACACATAATCCTTTCAAGCCTAAGGCGAATCCCCTTAGGCATACCAAGGACCGAGAAAGAGTAAATAGGAATAGAGGAAAGGACGGCCTTCAAGAGAACCAACCGCCCTCCCCGAGTCAGCATCACTGCACGCCACCCCGCGAGGCGCCCCTCCATCTTCTCCACGATACCCTTCCAATCACGAAGCCGAGGCTGCCCAACCGCCAGCGGTAAGCCCAGATAGTCAAAGGGAAGCGAGGAGGGACCGGAGCCAAGGAGATGCGAGCAAGCCATAATCTCCGCATCGGACATACTAAAAGGCACCATATTAGATTTAGCCACATTAATACCCAGGCCCGAAACCTCGCTGAACAGATCAAGAGTAGTGGCCATACCAGCAACAAGATCGGGCCCCCCCTCCACGAAGCACAAGGTGTCGTCGGCGAACTGAATGCAAGGAACATGGAGGTCCCCAATATAACATCCCCGCGTCAAGCCGGCAGAAGCAACCCCCTCAATCAAGCGTGGCATGACGTCAACCGCTAGAACAAAAAGAAGAGGGGCCAAAGGACAGCCCTGCCGAATACCCCTCCTAGGCTGGAAGAAGCCCCCAATAAGGCCCCCGTTAATCAATAAGGATAAGGAGGCCGTGGTGACACACCGACGCATCCAAGCAATCCACGTCGGAGGGAATCCCCGCCGCCGCAAAACAGACCACATGAAACTCCAATCCAGGCAATCGTATGCCTTAGCAAAGTCAATCTTCCATAATATCCCCTTGGAATCGCATCTACGCCACGCTGAAATGAGCTCGGAAGCCACCGCAAAGCAATCGGAGATGTGACGGCCACGAATAAAAGCCGCCTGAGTGGGCGAGACAAGGGACGGCATCAGGGGGGCAAGACGCCTAGCCAGGAGCTTAGCAACGATTACATAGATAGCGTTAGAGATAGTAATCGGCCTGAAATTCCCAATGTGGTTAGCCGGGTGAACCTTAGGGATCAAAACGAGCAGGGACTTGTTAATCTTATCAAACCCATGGTTGCCATCATAAAAGTCGTGCGCCACTGCCAAGACATCAGTGCCCACGAGGTCCCAGAAATCACGATAAAAAGCGATGGAAAACCCGTCCGGCCCCGGGGCGGCATCCATATTAAGGTCCCACAACGCTGCTTTAAGCTCATCCAAGGAGAAAGGACGGAGAAGATTGGAAGAATCCGATGCAGAAATGGAAGGGGCCCCCCGGCCCAGCCACCGCCAACGGCGAGGCCCCTTAGTCCCAAAGGCGAGCGTGAAGTGATCAATAAAAGCATGTCCGACGTCCCGATCCCCCGAGATGGAAGAGCCACCCACCAATAATGAGCGAATGGAGTTACGACGACGCCTCCCACTGGCGATCCGATGAAAATAGGCCGTGTTGGCGTCCCCCTCCTTGAGCCAACGCAAACGAGATCGTTGCCTCCATTCAACTACCCTCTTCTTGTCCTCAACTTTGACAATATCAAGGCAATTTGCACGTCCAAAAGCTCCTCCTCCGATAAATCACGCACATCCTCCTCGCGGTCCAGGCCAAGGTTCGAAAAAACGAAAGGCGGAACGAGGCGTTTTCCCTGGAAGCGAGGCGAGGCGTAGCCTCGAGGCGGTCGAGGCGTAAGCCTCAGTTTGTATAGAAAAATAATTATAAAATATATAATAAATATATTTATTGGTGAAATAATATAATCTGACAAACATATAGTATGTAACAATGTAATATATGATGATATTACGAAGATAAGAGCATGAAAAAAAATATGTCAATGCCATAAACCTTTCTACTGAATTTCTACCCAATCAAAAGGAAATCATTCGCTGTAACTATTGCTAAAATTTTTATCTAAAGAGGATTGGCTATAGTTGTCATTATAGATATCCAAGTTGTTGATATGAATCATATGATTTGAATACTAATTATATGTTCTACTGCACTCAAATGAAGAATGGTCTGATATCGTTCCTGTGCCACCATACCCTACCAGTACGGGGGTCTCGCTGAAGAATGGTCTTATATGAGTATTCAAATTCATATACAGTTTTTTATATGTTTAAGGATGTAATAGTAAGAGTTCACTGAAATAATTTGGCATGTTAATGGTAAATATGAATGTGAAAGAGGTCAAAGAGGTCAAATTTAAGCATTCATCTTGCATAAATATATACTCAACAACAAGACCTTTATAAACATATGAAAATATGAATAGGAATAATTTTTTCCTTTAAAAAAATACTTGAAAAAGCCCTCACGCCTCACCTAGCGCCTCGCCCCGCCTCAGCGCCTCGCCTCGCCTCGACCGCCTCAGGCATCTGAGGCGCACGCCTCAGCCAGGGGGTCTGAGGCGGTCGCCTCAGGGCGTTTTCTCAACGCCCCGTTTCGCCTCGACCGCCTCAGCGCCTCGAGGCGCGTTTTTTTTAAACCATGGTCTCCAGGCGCGAGATGGTGGCCTCCGCAGCCCGCCTAGACTCCACGTGCGCAATGCGAGTAACTTTCTTGAACGCCGCCAACGACGACCGAAGCGACGTTAATTTCTGAACCAAGCGATCAGCAGCAAAACCGACGGAGGTGGGCTGATGCCAAATAGAATACACCAGGTCCTTAAAACCCGGCTCCAATAACCAGCAGCGCTCATAACGGAAAATACCACGACGCGGAAGAGCCTCCCCGGAATCCCAGATAATAGGATTATGATCCGATAAAGAGCGCGGGCGAGAGGCCACCCCACATAAAGGAAAAAGCTCCATCATTTTACCATTAGCCAAGAATCTGTCGATTCTCGAGCGAGAAGAACGATTCCGCCAAGTATAAGCAATGTCGGACGGCACGAGCCCCTCCAGAGCCAAGTCAGAGATAAATGAAATGAAATCAGCAGATCCAGGGTCCTGTCCGCCACGACCACGCAGGCGATCCGAAGAAAGAGCAGTAACGTTGAAGTCCCCCCCCCCAGGAGCCACGGGGTATACGCAAAAGTAGAGGCCAACCCGCGCAGGTCATCCCAAAGTTCCCTCCGGAGCAAGTGACATGAGGGAGCATATATGGCAGAGAAAGCAATGTTAACATTTGAGTCCACGCGAGTCAAAACCACAGTGAGAGAGTACCTCCCCACACGCATGGAGGAGAAATTGAAAGACCCAGAACGCCAACCAAGAATGATTCCTCCCGAGGCGCCAGAAGCATCAATAGAGCGAAAATCGTCAATCGCAAGGCCACCGAAAGATCGCCATAAGTTGTTGTCAACACCCGAAAGCTTAGTTTCTTGAATAAGCACAACATCACATTCCCAATCAATGAAGCGCATCCCCAGGGCCCGACGTTTGTCAGGATCCCCGAGGCCCCGAACATTCCAAGAGAGAATCTTCATTAACAACCACTGGATTGTCCCCCAATAGGAGCCAGGCCAGCTGCCCCGGCCACCGCATCCCGCAAAGTTGCGCACGAAGAAACCAAAGGGGATAGAATGCGAGGACGAGGTCTCTTGCTGTAACTAATCTCGAACCTGGAAGAAGAAGAGACCATAGGCCCAGAGTGGGCTTCCCCAAGGCCAGGATCGATTGTGACATCGGCTGAGAAGGGTTCCTCCAAAGAAGGGAGGAGAGGATCCCGTATCAGGGAGATAGCCGATGAAGACCAAAGAGGAGGAGGAATCGGAGGCTGAGCGAGGATCGGCGATGAATCGAGCCGCCAAGAAGATCCGTCGAGGCCGCACCGGTGATCCGCCTTGCCCGAGCATCGCATCCGCGAAAGAAACAGGATCCAACATCTGTTGAAGAGAACCCGATAAGCGAGGCCCAGATCCGAACCGAGAAGGAGCACAAGTAGGAGAGTCCGCATAACCGCCTCGCCCGATAGTCGCAACCGCCGACGGCTCCGAATAAATAACCGAACCAATAACGGGGTCATGAGGGATCCGCACCTGCGGCCCAGAACCGAGCTGCATGGAGCCAACAAGGGCAGAACGTGCATGATTGCGCACGTGGCCCGAAACCTCAAAAGGAAAGCCAGAAGACGCCAGAGGATCCGGGGGCAGAGAAGAGGAATCGACGTCCGCGGCCCCAAAGCAAGAAGCAAAACGTCTGATAGGATCTGAACACGCCTTTCTAGAGGACCGCACGAACAACGGGCCAAAAGGAACAGACAAAGTGGGCGTCTCCTCGTTACCGCCACCATCACATGACACGTGTCCAAGAGAAGTCGAACCGATCGTCCCCCTCCCTGGGGAGCAAGCAGAAGCCCTGATCACCGGAGATGATGACGCGGCCGCCGGCGGCGGCGACGGGGGAAGAATAAGAAACTCGACCTTGAAAGACCATTTGCCAATCTTCATGGTCTCGAAGAGGATTGTATCCACCGCCTTAGCAAGGAAGGAGGACGAACATTCCATGAGAACTTTAGTGCAGGTCCAGTCTGCACCCGGTGATAGCCCATCATCCAGGACAGCCAACACCTCCCCCCAAGCACCGATGACCCGCTTGAGCGCCGAAACCGTGCGAGAGGAAAGGAATCCCCCGCACTTCCACCACGCATACCTCCTGATCAAGAGAAGCACCGTCAGCCACCCTGAAACACCGCCACTTAATCTCGCCGTCAGCATAAGCATAGAGGAGAGTATCCCGCTGGGCTGGGGATAATCCACGAATACAGCAGCGCCCCGAATCGAGAACGACGAAGTCCCCGTCGAACTGGGGACCCAGAAACTCCATCACCTTCAATTGCACCGACGCCCAAGGCAAACCGAGCATCCGCTTGACCCCTACCAGCGCCACGCCACCAGAAAGACTGGAAGACCCCCCCGCTTGACGGAAAGCTTCGCGCACCACCCCAGCAGGCGGCACCTGACCCAAAGGGAGCTCCCCAAGACGAGGACCCCCGCCAGCTATAGCAACCTCCCGCTCCACAGAATGACCCCGCTCCAATAGCGAAGAAGGCCGATCATCCATAGGATCACACCGCACCGCCACTTCGGCACCCTCCCGAACCACATGAGCAAAGGAGCGCGAGCCTACCTCGCGGAAGATACCACCGCGGCTGCCAAGGACCATCAACGAAGGTGGACCCGAAGAAGCAGCCAGAGACACCCTGCATGCGACGCTCCGATGACCCACCCGGCCGCATGCAAAGCATCGCGGGGGGTGAGGGCAAGAGGAGGCCAAATGGCCATGAAAGCCGCATCGAAAACACTTCTTTCCTCATTTTTTATGCGTAACCACCTGCCAGCTACCGACTCCGCCACCAGCCTCCGCAGCAGCACCGACCCTTCGCGCCTCGCCCTGCTCGCCAGCAGCGCCGCCAACCACCCGCCAACTTCCCCCACCAGACGAGAAGCCCCCCCGGTCCTCTCGCGAGCCGAAGGCCCGCTACCAGAACCCTTCGCCTCTGCGCCCCTTCCACCATCGCCCCGCGATCGCCCGACAGACTTCACTCGCCACTCCATCTTCTCCGTCCTGTGAGATATTAGTTATCTTTCATATTTTTCATGTAATATTTATTCCCTTTGTTTTTTAATCTAATTTATCTACCAAGTTACTCTCATATATAAGATAACTCTAGGGCTTTCTCAATAAGCAATTCATTCTTTTCTCTCCACATGGTATCAGAGCGACGGTCCTCGACCAGAGTTCTCATACCCATTGTGCCCTAACCCTACCCTAGCCTCTTCATGCGTTGTTTCTCTCTCTCTCTCTTGGGTCTAGCATCGCCACCAGGACCCCCTCAGGGCCTCACCGTCGCTAGCAACTACCTCTCAGGGCCATCGCAACGCTGTCGGGAAATCCCCCAACGCCATCCCAGCGTAGCCGGGGACCCCAGCGACGTCGCAGCAAGCAGTTGGAGTCTCCAGCACCACCGCAGGGCTATCACAGCGGCTCCTTGGTGCTGCTCTCGGCCCTCTTAGGCCCCTTTAGGCCTTGAGCGGCTCTCTAGGCCCTCTTGTCTCCTCTTTGGTGCCAACCAGCAGTATGAATTGGCCTGATTTTGGTTGGAAAAACATGATTTCAGACCTTTAGATCATGTTTTTCGGTCCTAGAGCGGACTGGGGATTGAAGAGGATGGTTGTATGAGTCTACACATATAACCAATCCTCCATATGTTTGTGTAGACTCGCTCAAATCGGTCTACTTCCACAGTTGAGTTCCGTTTTCCGGTCGTTTGTCCATCATGTCAGAAAAAAACTATGAGATTTTCTTCTTCGTACGGTGTCTTTAAGGGCCCGTCTCCCATCGTGAAGATGGATGGGACCAACTATGAGTTGTGGTCCGTAAAGTTTCTTACCCTTATGCAGTGCAACAATAAGGAGCACATTCTGACGCCAGAGCCGACGGATAAGACTGGGGACAATGCTTCGTGGAAGCAAGATGATGTGTATGCGGATATGTGGCTCTCTTGGACCCTCACCACTGAGATGGCCAATGATATTGTAAACCAGCCCATCGTCAAGGCGATGTGGGATATTCTGGCATCCACTAATGCCCAAGCGAAGAACGAGGCCAAAATTCTTCAGCTTCAGTTTGACATATACGGGGCAACGCAGAATGATCGTCCATCAGACACGTTATACTCCTCACTTCGGGGCATGTTCGAGAAGCTTCACAGCTTCATGCCAATTACGGCTTCCACAGAGCAACAAATGGCATACAGGAACTCCACGATGGTTGGAGTTTTCTTGGCTGCGCTTGACCCATTGTATGGTGTAGCACGAGCACAACTCCTTACTGGGCCGACCATACCTCCCATGAAGAAGGTTTACAATCGTCTCAGCATGCTTCTTATTTAACCTGCTGCCACTACACAGCCTTCCTCAACGATGGATGGTTCTTGCGACAGAGGAGGCTCTAGTAAGTTCAGAGAATGTAGGTCCGTGATAGAGGTGGTAGACGACAGCATGGTCCTTGTACCTACTGTCGTCGTCCAAGACACTATGAGGACACATGCTATCATAAGCATAGATACCCCGCATCTGCTCGTGTGGCAGAGCAGATTGAGCCTTCTGACATTACATCTCCTCAGGCAGATCTAAGCATTGATGACATTGTCTCTCGTATTTGGGAGATCATGACTCCAATGGCCGGCACTACTACTACAGGAACAACAGATACTGCAGCCGCAGCTAGAGCCTCTTCGAGCTCCTCAAATATCGCATACATTTTTACTGATAGTAGCAATGCAGTTATGACAGAATGGATCATGGATTCTGATGCATCTCACCATATGTGTGGAGATAGAGCCCAGTCCAGGCGGTACAGGTCTATACCTCAAGGTAGATGGATCGTTATTGCTAATGGGGTTCACTTAGCCCTTACAGGACATGGGGAGGTACATTTGATGTCATCCATGCACCTACAGGATGTTTTATATGCCCCTGATTTTTAGATGAGCTTATTTTCTATTAGTCAGATTACTAAAGATATGCATTCTCCTGCCATGTTTGACCCTTCTTCTCTTGTTTTTCAGGACATACTCACGGGCAGGGTGATTGGATTGGCAGTAAGCGGTAGGGACTCTATAGACTGGTCCAGCCTTCTCGTGTTGGTGCCTCTACTATTCCTACTGGACCAGTTTTACCATACCTATAGCACCTTCGTTTTGGCCACCTTCCTCTGCATAACTTGTGTCATGTCCTCCCATAGATCTCCAAGCGATCTTCCTTCCAGTGCGAAGCTTGCCAGCTTGGGAAGCATCATTGTTCCTCATTTCCATCTCGTCAGAGTCGGAGCAGTTCTCAGTTGTTTGAGCTATTTCATTTAGATATATGGGTTCCGAGTCGTGTTCCTAATCACCAAGGATACCATTTTTACCTTGTTGTTGCATATGACCATTCTAGACTTTCTTGGGTTTTCCTGTTAAAAATAAGTCTGAGGCTTGGTCTATCATTAATTCTTTCATTAATGAGAAAAATAAATTTTTTTCTGCTACTGTTAAGTATTTGTGTTCAAGAATGGTCTGGTGGTAGTGCAGTGTGCCTACCACACAAAAGATCAAGGTTCAAATCCTCCTTGTAAGGGTTGCGTTAGGTAGTCGACAACCAGCATAAAAAATAGTCGAATCTTTCAACATGGATTTGAGCACGAATTCATGTAGCCGGCCCTACTTATAGTGGGAGAAGGCTTCGCCATTAACTGTCAAGTATCTGCATTCTGATAATGCCTTAGAGTTTTGCACCTTACAACTATCCGAGTTTCTCATATCTCTCGGCATTGTACACCATACCTCATGTGCCTATGCATCTCAGCGGAACAGTGTTGCCGAGTGCAAACATCGTCATTTACTTGATCTGACCAAAACCCTGTTGATCAAGAGTCATGCTCCTCACGCTTATTGGGCTATTGTGGATCTCACTGCATGCTACTTAGTGAACCGTATGTATTCCTCTGTTTTTGGAGAAAATGTCTCTTTCTTGATTGTGTTTCATGAGAAGGATATGTTCTCCCTTACACCTTGTCTGTTTGGATCTATGGCCTTTGTTCATAATCTTTTGCCTGGTCGTGACAAGCTCGCCCCCAGAGCTGTCAAGTGTGTATTTGTTGGCTACCTTCGTACCTAAAAAGCTACAATTGCTTTGATTCGCTTCAGCGGAAATACTTTGTTAGTGTTGATGTTACATTCTTTGAGTCTGTCATGTATTTCCCTCCTACAGGTGACAGACTGGCCCCGTCTGACTTTGATGAGGAGGTCTACATGCCTCCACCTCCTACAGCTCTACCACCACCTACACCTGATCTACCACCTCCCTCAACACCACCACAACTGCCATCTCCACCACCATCTCCAGTATCTACACCTGCTCCTTTGGCTACTCCTAGACCGTCGCCTACCTTGACTTAGTTTTGCCACGTGTGTTTACTCACAGGTCTCGCTCTGCATCCCCTACTTACAAGACTTCCCCATCATCCAGTACGCCTTAGGTATGTAATAAGCACATTATTTCTACTGATGGCACAATTGAGTTGTCTATACATCAGGATTCCTTACAGGATGAGCAGGAACCCTCTCAAGAGGGAAAGTTACAGGTTCAGGAGATGGCGGATGATCTCGATGTGCCAATTGCTTTGCGAAAGCAGATACATACTTGTGCTTCATATCCTCTTGCAGTCTACGTTTCTTTGAGCAGACTTTCAGTGGATTTCAAGATATTTACCTTAGCACTATCAGCCGTGGAGATACCACAGACATATTAGGAGGCTATTCAGGACAATCAGTGGTGTCTTGCCATGGAGGATGATATGGTCGTGCTATAGTCGTATGGCACTTGAAGCCTTGTTTCAACTCCAATTGGCGCATCCGTTGTTGGGTGCAAGTGGGTGTTCACAGTGAAGCACTGAGCATATGGCAGTGTAAATCAATACAAGGAGAGACTTGTGGCACGTGAGTTCACCCAGACATATGGGATGGACTATCAGGATACATTCTCTCAAGTGGCCAGACATTCTACTATGTGTATCCTTCTATCAGTTGCAGTGACAACTGACAAGGGATTGGCCCCTCTATCAGTTTGATGTAAAGAATGCTTTTTTATATGGTGACCTACATGATGAGGTTTACATGCAGTATCCACCTAAGTTTGTTGCCGAGGGGGAGTGTCAGAAGGTTTGCAGGCTTCACAAGGAAATTTATGACCTTAAGCAGAGTCCAAGAGCATGATTCCAGAAGCTCTCGGACTTGATAGAGCAACAGGGTTTTGTGCGATCAACTGTTGATTATTCACTATTTGTTCACATGACTCAGAGAGATACAATTGTCATACTTGTCTATCTTGATGATATCATTGTTACAGGGGATGACGAGCAGGGCATCCACGTTGCTAAGGATGTCCTTGGTCAGCAGTTTGTGACCAAGGATCATGGTAGTTTACGCGTTCCTTGGACTAGAGTTTGCCATGAACCAGTGAGGTCTTGTGATGACCCAGATGAAGAGTGTTACAGATCTTCTCTCTGAGACAGGCATGGCAAATTGGAGGCCTGTCACTACTCCTATGGACCCGAACATTAAGCTCTATGATGATGATACTGAGGAGGTCGACAAGAGGAGGTACACGGAGCATTTTGGGAAGCTTGTTAATGTGACCATCACCAAGCCAGATTTATCCTTTGTTGTGAGCAAAATGAGTCAGTTTATGGAGCAGCCCAGACAAGTACATATGGATGCAGTCCATATGATTCTGAGGTATCTGAAGGCTTCACTTGACACTGGTCTTCTATTTAGCAGAGGTACGTCCCTTGCAATTATAGCATGTGCAGATGCAGATTATGCGGGTGTCCCAGGGACATGAAATCTACTTCTGACTTCGCAATGTTCATAGGAAGTTCCCTGATGTCATGGAAGAGCAAGAAGCAGACTGTGGTTGCCAGATCTAGTGTTGAATCAGAATACAAAGCAATGACGTAAGCTAGTACAGAGATGATGTGGGTCAAATCTATTCTTATTGACCTAACTATTGCGGTGTCTCTTCCTATGCACCTCCAATGTGACAACTAGGATGCCCTCATCTTTGCAAACAATCCTGCCTTCTATGAGAGAACCAAGCACATCGAGGTAGATTATCACTATAGTCATGACATGATACATAAGGGTCTCATCGCCACTACTCATGTCAGCTCTGGAGACCAAACATCAGATGTATTTACCAAAGCTCTAACCATAGGGCCTTTCCAGATATGCTGCTCCAAGATGAGCCTGATTGATATCTACGCTTCAACTTGAGGGGAAGTGTTGAGATATTAGTTATTTTTCATGTCTTTTATGTAATATTTATTTCCTTTGTCTTCTTTATGTAATTTGCCCAACATGTTACTCTCATATATAAGAGAACCCTAGGGCTTTTTCAATAAGCAATTTGTTGGAGTATATGCATCACTTATATTGTAGATAGTTCAATAGATCACTCTAGGATCCATTTACCACATCCAATGTTTAGTCACACATCTACTAGTGGTGGGACTTGGAGGGTCTGTGGATGCTATATAAGAAGACCTAGACCTCCTGTATCAGATGATAAAGTGCAATGCAACATATGGTCCTTTGAGGCCTTCTCCCGTGGTTTCATCCCGCTCCTTAGGGAGTAAGGTTTCACGTAAAATCCCGATGTTCCATATTTGTTTTATTATTTTTCTCTGATATTAGCTTCTGCATTCTTATTTTCTATCATGGTATCAGAGCGGGTTCGATTCTCAAGGTTTTTAGTTTCGTGATTTATTCGAGATTCGATTCTTGGATATTGTTGAAGAATCATTCTTGAAGATTATTATTATAGTTCATATATATGATTCCTTCAAAATCAAGAAGAGTTCTAGGGTTTTCTTGAAACCCTAATCGACACTATTGAAAGTTCTGAAGATCAAGTTCGAGAATATATTTAGGGTTTTTTGAAACCCTAAATCATCGTGGCACCTCCAAGCCGTGTTATTCTGCACATGTGTAGAAGTTCCCCATCTCTCCACAGAAATTCAGCAGCATCAACGTGGTGCCGAAGGCCTTGCCCGGTGGAGGGGGAAGGGCCATCATCTACATGAAGAAGAGAATCACACAAGTCCTCCAAGCTCGTAGGCGGCGCGACTCCTCTCCACCCAGATCAGAAGGTGACGAATGCCGCATCTCCAGGCCGTATGGCCGCATCACCCTATCGCCTCTCCAGGCGGTGCACCTCTCTCGCGCAATGTTCAGGAAGACAGTATACGGTATTCAGTCGGAGGGGTCATTGCATAGAGAGTATGTGGTATGCAGGACAGTATGCGAGGAGTATGCGATTTTATAAGTTTTGGTATTTTTTATTATTAAAAATATAAATAAGCTTTTAATATCATGTTAATATCCTCTAAACATTATATCTCTTGATTACAATAATAAAGAATTGAAGGTACAAGGAACAAAACTATTGGAATAAAAAGTAATATAGAGTCAAATGAGCAAAAACATCAAGTGAAAGAGTGTTAAGTCGGGTGTCCGAGTTTAGGTTAGGGTTTTAAAAAATGCTTATTCGAAAATCAGCCGCATAAACAGGCACATATACAGTATACTCGGTCGAGTATGCGGCCTAACCCTCCTAGATGCCGATTTGATCATACTCTGAGCGCCAAGGCTTTCAAGTACGAGTATGCAGCTGAGTATACAGTATACTCGGCCAATTTCCTGAACACTGCTCTCGTGTAAGGCGCACACGCGAGACCCATTGCTGCTCCCCTACAAAGCAGCACAAGCAGAGGTTCCTCCAAATCTTGCGTACAAGCTGCACAAGCGGCGCTCCAGAACTTGTGTGTCTCCGTCTCTCGCGGGACCTTCCAGGCGGGGGAACCTCCCACGCAGCCATGATGCTCCATCCTTTATCGCAGATCCCCATATGCACCTCTCAATTATGTCTTGGCGACAATGCAGATCTCGTAAAGGAACCATGTTAGGCATTGCGCACCCTCCGTGCGATGCTCCAATTGTTCGGCCACCCACTTCTCCTCGTGTGCATGCTCCAGATGGAAGCCTCTTGCTAGGGTGATCGACCCTCTTTCGATGATGGCTCCAGGCACTGCCCCTCCGATTCCATCTCTCCAGGCGGCGACGGGTATCGAGTAGGAAAGCCCCATCGCTGGCGACAGTCGTTCGTGTGAGGGGTTCCCAAGTGGGAATCCTAAATAGGGTTAGCCCCAAAGGGGTCGCAGGTTATAAAAAAACCCAAGTAGGTTGTTGCCTACTATTTGAGCCATGATCTTTGGCCCAAATGGACCAAGTTTCATTGGTCAAATTCAAAAAAGAAAAAAAAAAGGGATCATACAAAAAGAATCCGTACGATTAAAAAAATGACTAAAAAATGGTTTTTAAAAGAAAAAAGAAGGAAAAAGAAAAGGTCGAGAAAAAATGATGAACGGCTTATTTGAAAAAAAGGTTACAAAATGAAATAGCCGAGAAAATGATGACGAAAAATTATTTGAGAAAGCCAAGAGAAAAAAATGATTATCGGCTTATGTGGTTGGATTTTTTTCTCCCCATCATGTTCATGTCTTCTTCCAACTTTGTCAATGTCATTGTTTTCCGACAAGTATGGGAGAAAGAGGGAATATTGTGTAGAGTCACAGGTCGGATCCAGATATCAGATTCTTCATGGTCCAGACCAACAAGATTTCGGACTCTACGGAGGATTTCAGTTTCAAACTCGACGATCAGATTCCAAGTCTTCAGTTTGATGTGTACATGTTTGCCATCATCAGTTTTGTGATCCCGATCTTTTATTTTTGATCTCAGGGATTTCATGTGATCCATAGGGACTCCAGAGTAGAGATCTCATTCCCTATGCCATGTAGGCTAGAGTTTCATGTGGTTTCATAGGGACTCCAGAGTAGATATCTCATTCTCTGAGCCAGTATGGAGAGACCCAATTCTCCGACGAGGAAACTTTTTCAGACTCCATTCTCCAGCGACCGTGGACTCCGACGAGGATGTCTCCACAGATTTTTCAGTTTGACCCTTTTCAGAGATGGAGCAGTTGTCCACATGATGTAGCGGGTCAGAGTTCTCCAAGTGGAAACTCATTTTTTTGAGGCCAAAAAACAGGGGGAGACACTCAGTGGTGTTCGCCCCAAAATTTATTTATAAGAAAAAAACGGAGAAAGACAAAGAGGAACATTATCTAAAGCATACAATTATAGGACCCCATCATCCACCAATCTCGCGGAGTGTATCCCAACATTGTCCTTATAGAACATTTGCCCAGAAAAAAGAAGCGCATTTCTGCCCAGCCACAGGGCCCATACAATCGCAATAGGTCTGAAAAGCCCCCGCCGTGGTCTACTCTTGTTTCCCACCAAAGAGCCGCAAAAGGAGGTCAAATCCGTCGTGCACGTCCAAGCCAAGTTCGCCTCATCCCAAATTGTAATCGATTTCGGACACTTGAAGAACAGGTGTTGAAGGGATTCAATCGCCTCATCACACAGGAGGCATCTATAAGAGATGGAGCCCAGAAGCCTAACACAGCGATCTCTCGTCATCAGTCTTTGCCTTCTGAACAACCACAGAAAAAAACCAACACGCTCAGGAAGGCCCAGACTCCAGAAGAAGGCGCAATCCCGAATCAACTCATCCGAGCGCGAAGGGGGCGGTCTGCAAATCGCCTCGAAAGCCATCCTGACCGAAAAGGTGCCCTTACGCCACCCCCAATGGTCCCTTCCCGCAGACAGTCTTCCCAACTCTTTCAAAGAATCCAGCAACGTTAGAAATTCCTCGAGGCGTTGGTCCGAAAAAATTGTGGAGAAAGTGGGGAACCAATTACCATCCGACCAGCAATACGCAACCAACGCATTCTTATCAGCAGCCAAAGCATAGAGGCGAGGGAAACGCGTGCTCAAGCCTCCCCCGTCCAATCATCAGTCCAAAAGGCGAAGGATTCCCCGTTGCCGAGCACCGGCCTAAACAACGAGAGATGACGGGTAAAGACCTCCATCATCCCTTTCCACAACGGCGTGGGAGACCCCACACAAGATTCCGGAAGTGGTAGCGCACCACCGACATCATAAATTTTTCGCAGGAGGCTGCAGCAAAAATCCTCCCCAGGGCCCCACACTCTGCTCGCCCACTTCAAAAGCAAGGCCTCATGCATTCCATCTAGCCTCCGGACTCCCAGGCCCCCCGTTTTTTTAGGGAGCGTGATCACATCCCACTCAACAAGGTGCATCCCCCTCAATTCACCACCATGCCTGCCCCATAAGAACCTACGCATTAGCTTCTCAAGACGACTACGTATTCCCTTCGGCAATCGACGAGTGGACAAGAAAACACTGGGATCGAGGATAGTACCGCTTTTAAGAGAACCAGCCGCCCCCCCTTGGAGAGGATGGCCGACTTCCAACCCGCAAGCCTGGCTTCGAGCTTCTCAACAACCTGCAACCAGTTCCGCAGCTTCGTTCTTCCCACCGTCAAAGGTATCCCAAGGTAGTCAATCGGAAGGGAGCTGCACTCCGAACCTAAGGCCTGGCCACAAGCTATTGCCTCTTCCTCAGATAATCCAAAGGGGACAACCTTTGATTTAGCTACATTCTTGAAGAGACCAGAGAGTTCGCTGAAAAGATCCAGGGCCACGGACATTCCGGAGGCCTCCTCAGCGCCCCCCTCAATGAACAAAATAGCATCGTCCGCGTATTGCAGCAGCGGGATCTTCGAATCATCCCGCGAGTAACCCGCCGAGAACCCACCATCAATCAGACGACACACAACATGCGCCAAAACATCAGCGGCAGTGACAAACAGCAGGGGTGCCAGAGGGCAACCTTGCCGCACACCCCTACGCGGTTGGAAGAAGCCACCCTCCGCCGTTCACCAAGATCGAAAAGGATGACGTTGTAACACAACGTTTCATCCAAGAAATCCAAAGATGGAAACCTCTCCTCCACAAGACCGACCAAAGGAACTTCCAATCCAAGCAATATAGGCTTTTGCAAAATCCACTTTCCATAAAACACCTGGCGTACCCCTCCTCTTCCAGTCCGCAATGATTTCCGAGGCAAGAACCAGGCAGTCCGAAATGTGCCTACCCTAGATAAAGGCCGATTGGAGCGGAGATATGATAGTCTCCAGAACACGGCTGAGCCTCACGGCGAGAACCTTTGCCACAATCAGGTAGAGGGCATTAAATAGAGCAATGGGCCGGAAATCCTCAATGCGATCCGCCGCCGTGAACTTTGGAAGGAGGACGATGAGGGATTTATTTATTCTCTCGAAACTAGCATTACCCACACAAAATTCCGAGACGACCTCCAGCACCTCCTTGCCAACGAGGTCCCAAAAATCCCTGTAGAAAGCAACAGGGAAGCCATCTGGGCCCGGAGCCCCATCCGCATTCAAGCTCCAAACCACACACTTCAACTCCTCCAAGGAGATATCCTGTGTCAAATCCGCGCACATAGAGGCTGGCAAAGAAGGAGCCCCAAGCCCTGTCCACTTCCAAAGCCGGGGTAGTCTCTTCGCCGAGAAGTCTCTAAAGTGATCCACAATTGCCTTCCCCATTTGTCTGTCGCCATCCACGCGCACGCCATTCACCGGTAACCGATCTCAAGGCATTTGACCGACACCTCCCGAGAGCTATGCGATGGAAAAAACCGTGTTTGTGTCCCCCTCCCTAAGCCAGGTATTTCTTGACCTTTACCTCCATTCAGTGACGCGCTTATGATCCTCAGCCGCAATTATTTTTTGAGCCAGCGAACGAGTGGCCAGCTCATCCCCTGAGAGCTCCCTAAGATCCTCCTGAGCATCAAGTCTACTAACCACCGCCTCTGCCTCCAACCTGGTAGCACTCCTGGCAGCTCTGGACTCCTTCTTGAAAGAACATAACCGTGTGTGCAAGGACACCAGCTTCTGCACAAACCTAGACGCAGCCGAACCAGAAACCTCCACGTTGGACCAGTGCGATGCCACCATCTCTCTAAAATTTTCCTCCAACAGCCAGCTCTTCTCATACCTAAAGAGACCCCTCTGCGAGTGGGACTCCCCGGAGTCCCAGAGAATCGGTGAATGGTCGGATAAGGCTCTCGGGCGAGTCATCACAGAGGACAGAGCGAACAAATCAAGCAGCTCTGCCGAAGCCAAAAATCTGTCAATTCGAGAGCGAGAGTTGGAGCTCCTCCAAGTGTAAGCCGAGCCTCCCGCGTCCATCATCTCCAGGGCCATTGAATCAATAGCGCCAGCAAAATCATCCGAGCCCGGGTCATGGCCACCCTGTAACACGGCATGTCCCTTGTTCGAAGTGGTAACATTGAAATCCCCCCCAAGGAGCCAGGGGATACCCTCGAACGCTCAACTCGCCTCATGCAGGTCCTCCCATAACTCCCTCCGCCGAACATGATTACAAGGGCCGTACACACACGAAACCGCCAAGGGTATAGAGGATCCAACGCACGTCAGAAGAACAGAGAGAACGTGTCTCCCACGAAGCACCGAACTGAAAATCAAGGTAGAAGATCTCCACACCACAAGAAGCCCTCCCGAGTCACCAACAGCATCCAGCGCCATGAACTCATCTAAGCCACCAACGCCGAAGGATCTCCAAACGACATCGAAGATGGATTGGAGCTTTGTCTCATGCAGCATGACCACATCACAACTCCATTCAATGAAACGCGAACCAAGGATTCTTCTCTTGTCCAGCTCCCCGAGCCCCCGAACATTCCAAGAGAGAACCTTCATTTAGAAGACGGGTACGGGCCCTGAACGCAGATCACAACGGAGACCTCCGTAATGCTCGCCTTTAGGGCCGAGCACGGCTGAGGTTCGATGAATCGAGGCCGAGATCTCTACCTTCACCTGTACCTCTTACCGGACCTTTTGTCGCCAGCCTCCTCGTCAGGACGAGAGCCACCCTCCGTAAGGCAAACCATGAGTGAGGCAGTAGAAGGATGAGCGTCACGATACTGATCAGCCAAAACGTTGGCCAAAGCCGGTCGAGCATCAGCAGAAGATGAGGCAAAATGGTGCGGGGAACCCCCACAAGATAACATCAGGGCATTGACGAAGAGCGGCGGCTCCGGAGGGATATCTACAGCCGTGTCCCAGGTCCCGCCAAGATTAAGCACCGGCCCACTCGATGCCGAACGGGGCGAGCACGGCCTAGGATCAAAGAGGCCCACCCGGGCCGAGACCAACGGATTTGTCAGAGGTTGCGAGAAGCCCATATGGTCCGACAAGAAAGAGCTAATCGGGTTTGGATCCTCCAGGGAAGGGGACGTAGATGGATCTGCGCGATCAAGCAGGAGCCCAGGACCAAGAGCCAGAGAGACAGGCACTTACGGGAGAGAGGGCACCCAACCTGCCACCTCAGCAGGCAAAGAGAAGCTTTGGGCCACAAGGCACACGACACGAGAGACCCCCAAAGGTCGCACCGAATCATCCTCGTGCCTCGAACCATGCAACGTGATCCTCGGAAGCCCCACCGCCGGCGCAGAAGGCGAAGCGGCACCGGACACCATCGAAGCCTCCGGCGCAGGTGGGGGCTCCACGACCTGCATCTCCACCCTGAAACAGAAACGCCCGACATCCAAGGACGCGAAGAAGACTGAGTCACTGGGAACAACCAAAACCGCCTTGTTGCACTCCATCAGCACCATCGTGACATCCGGATCCGAACCCGGCGTCAACCCATACTCAAGCACCACGAGCACCGAGCCCCACCGCCGGAGGGCCTGCCCCAAACAGAAAATCGAACGGGACAGGAAAGGGACACCATGCACCTTCACCACGCAAACCTCCATGTCTGAAACCGCTCCATCCGCAAAACGGAGAGGTCTCCATATAACATCGTCCACCCCGCCACTCAGAAGCAGGCGTTCTCTCTGCACCGAAGAGAGGCCATGAACACAGCACCGACGATCATCGAGAGATACCACGTCTCCCGAGAACCGCGCACCTAAGAACCCAGAGAGATGGACCTTCAGAGCTTTTAAAGAGATGGAACTTCCCAGAGCGTAGCCGATCACTGCGCGGGTGCCACCATCCTGCAGACCAACTTGCATACCATCCGCAACCACCGTCGCATAACTACGTTGCCAAGACGACCACCGATCGTAGCAGTACCTCGTTGCATGGATTGTCTTTCGGAGCTACACTCGACAACACGTCCGCAACCACATTCGGAAACAAACCTGCATGTGGCTCGACGATGGCCCACTCCCCCGCAGGAGAAACATCTCGGTGGGACAGGGCAGAACGATGCAACGTGGCCCCGAACACCACAGCGGAAGCATCTTTTCCCCGGTTTCTTGTGGGAAACATGCACCCACTCATCGTCACCCCCAGCAGCCTGCATGGCACCACCTGCGCCATCCCGCAGCCCCCCTTCCTCCCTGCACTCAACCCTTTTCCCACTTTCAACTTCACCAGTCCAACCCTCTGCGAGCAACCCACTGCCAACCCCCTCCGGGCCCCCTCGCTCCATGATGGCACAATGCCCCCCTACAACGAAGGACCCTCCTCCCCTATGCACCGAACGACCCGACTCAGAGCCACCCCGCTGCAGCGAAACTCCCCGCTGCGACGAGCTTTCCAACTGCGACGAACTCCCCATCTCCCCCTTTCTTCGAACTCTCCACCACAATCGCCTCCCTTCCATCCCATCACAAGGCGCCTCCCTTCGCCTCCCTTCCATCCCACCACCCAAGTGGAGACTCATTTCAATTGCAGTGACTCTGACAGACGTAATACAGAGCACATGCCTCCGACGAGGAGATTCAGTTTGACCTGCACTCCAACCCATTTGTTCTTCCTCACCTGCACGGCATGAGAAGCAACGTCCTCGACATCATCCGAAAGTTTGAGATTTCTTTCTATTTGTCCAAGCTGAGCATTGCATGCTCCATCTTGAGGGGGAGTGTTGGAGTATATGCGTAACTTATATTTAGATGGGTAAATGGATCACTTCAGGATCCATTTACCACATCCAGTATTTAATCCCACATCTATCAGTGGTGGGACTTGGAGGGTCTGTGGAGGCTATATAAGAAGCCCCAGACCTCCTATATCAAATGAGAAAGTGCAATGCAACATAAGGCCCTTTGAGGCCTTCTCCCGTAGTTTCATCCCACTCCTTAGGGAGTAGGGTTCCACGTAAAATCTCGTGTTACATATTGTTTTATCATTTTTCTCTGATATTAGCTTCTGCATTCTTATTTTCTAACACAATTCATTCTTTTCTCTCCACAATGTCCAATATTATTCAATTTGTTATAAATGAAATCAAAGCATAATTCCATACCAATAGTAAAATTGTTAAATTTAATAGTGTTACATAATTTTGTCCACCTCAACTACATGGTTTTTACAATTCTTTTCCCATTGTTCATCAGAATTTGTGTAGCCATACTTCCCAAAAGAGTGTTCCAAAATGCGAACTCCACAATATTCTTGAGGTTGCTAGGACCTTATTCAAAAAAGTATTTTGCCATTGTAATAAGGAGATGTTCTACAACTGTTTATCTTATCAATCACCTTCCATCATCAATAATTAATGACAAGTTTTTTAAAATGTTACTTTACCATGATTGACATATTTTTGCTGTTTTTCACCTCATTTGTGTTGTTGTGGTGTCTTTGTACATTATTTGGATCCTAGAAGGGACAGCTTGGCACTCAGGGTAGTAAAGTCTCATTGTTGAATATGCTCAGAATCACAAAAGGCACTGGCATTATAAACCTAGCTCCTACAATCACTGAGTCAGTACTAATGCAACTTTCTTCGAGTCCATCTTTTCTTCTATATTGTACAGGGACATGCATCGATTGGTTTTTTGAGATATTATCTGCTCATTTTATGTCTCATGTACCTCTACCCCAAGTATAAAATGACAGTGGATTTAATGTTCACTACATATATCATAACCCTCCTTCTCAATCTTTGTTATCGTTTTCACAAGATGTAATCCTTAATCATGAGACTTTTTACTTGGATGCTACGTCTAGCAAAATAGGTTATTGTGAGGAGAGAAATAGTACATAGGTTGTCTTTTTTTATTGCCCTTTGGAATAAACCTTGCAGTTGTAAATTGTATCAGTTTTTCCAAGTCAATGAAGTTGAAACGCTGCCGTATTTATTTTTTAAAAAGAGAGTCAATTATTAAAAATACAATGCACATTATTATGCAACTGCATCCCTCACTATTTAAATAGAACAGAAAAAACGTAACAGCAAACTAGTAGTCGAACATAAACTAATTAAACATAAAACCGACACAAAAAATGCAAACAAATGGCAATTTTTTGTTCTCAATCGGCAGACTAGTCAGTCTACTAGTCAAATAATCGGGGTTGAGATAGGCCAACTATTGATCTAATAGTTATTCTTCCGCCACCCCCTCTCCCACCATATAGTCCAACTAGTCGATCTAGTCGATTAACTATTGCAACATTGTTGAAGACATCAGAGTCTCAGACATTGCGCACCTCTGATCTCCCGCTAGATGTCCACTGATCTTTCACGTGCATAGGGCCCCCAGACCGACCTCCATCATCACCTCTTCTTGACCTCCACACAAACTCTCTTCCCTCTCCAATGAAAGGTGCACTATTCCCATTTCGTCACTCATCCCCCTTTGTCCTATTTTGTTCCTCAAATGAAAAAATATTCTAGAATTTATGTTAGTTGTTAAGGTGGAGAATGATATTTACAAAGGCATAGAGGATGAGTTGGTTTTGTTCATCACCTCTCCTACATCTTCGGTGATGTTTGACAGAAAGGAAATAGCACCCTTGTTTTCTGAGTTTGTTAGTTTGGAGATGTTAGGATTAGACTTAAATTAGGATTAGGAATGCTAATGAGATTGAACTCATAATCTTAATAGTAGTTGAGTTGTATTCTATTTATAGTCCTATTGAGAATAGGAGTATGAGGTTGTAATTGGGCTATATATAGAGGAGGGTGGAGGCATTGCCTTTACACCACAACAAGAGGGAATACCACAAGAGAAAAGAGAGAAAAAGAGAGAGAAGAGAGAGATGTGAGAGAGCGAGGTAACGGAGAGAGTTGCACTCATTCTTCTTATAATGATCTTTCTTATCCGTTGGTCCCTAGAGGTGACCGACCACTGTTATATCTGGTTGTTCTTTCTTTCGTGTACTTCCGTGGTGGTGGTTGATTGTGTATCCGCATCCGTATCCGATTATTCATTCCCAACAACTGGTAGCAGAGCTTGGTTCAACAACAGTGAGGGATATGACATGGCGGATCAGAACGAGATTCGACATCAAGGAGACGACGTGACGCAACAGGTGTGCCTTCTTCAAAGGCTGTGAAGAACCAACGGTTACGTTGAACCGTTGAGATCGAGAGCATCTGGAGTCCAATTGAGGTGATTCAGGAGTCCAAATAGGGATTTTTGCGCACTCCAGACGAGTTGGACGATTCGGATCGAGTGGATTCAGCTCTGATTTTTCAGATCATACAAGGAGGTACGATAGCAAAGTGGATGGCGAAATTTACATGGAGAGGTGCATCTATGAAACCCTTCAACAGGAAGAATGACTTCACCTTATGACAACAACGGGTGAAGTATATACTCACGTGAGAAGAGCTTGTAAAAGCTCTACAGGATAAAGCGAAGAAGCCTGAGAAGATGAAAGATGAAGAGTGGAAAGCGATGAGGGATCTTGCAAACAGCACGATACAAGTATTCTTGACAGACAACAGTCTTCGCGAAGTCATCGGCCTGGAGGATCTAGCAGAGGTTAGAATGAAGCTCGACGGACGATACAAGTCCAAATCTTTGACGAACCGACTATTGATGAAGAAGAAGCTATATGGTTTAAAGATGACCGGCGGGACAAAGCTCGAAGTGTACTTGGATGAATTCAATAAGATTCTGACTGATGTGCTCACACTTGAAGAGAAGAATGCAGAAGGAGAATCACTCTTCAAGAAGGAGGATAAGGCACTCATCTTGTTGGGTTCCCTTCCATCTTCCTATGATCATATTGTGACGATATCTATGACAAGGAAACCATCACATTGGATGAGACAGTTGCTTCGCTGCTTATAAACGAGTTTCGACGGAGGTCAATGGATGACGCAACGAATGATGAAGGTCGTGTGCTGGCAAGTGAGGGTAGACATTCAAGATTAAGGGTAATAGGATTCAAAGGTCGATCTAAGTCACGATGTCCAGTCAGAAGCTTCTATTATGACAAGGAGGATCATAAAATAGCCTATTGTTCGAGACGTGAGAAGGAGAAAGGAAAGAAAAAGGTTGGTAATTCTGAATCTGACCAAGAGGATTCCATTGCAATCTACGAGGGAGACTTGCTAGCATGCTCTATGAAGATGAAGGCAGATTCAAGATGGTTTCTGGACTCGACATGTTCAGATCATGTGTGCTCATCTAGAGAGCAGTTTATTACATATCATGCATGCAATGATGGCAAGGTCAGGATGAGAGGTGGAGAGGTTCACCACGTCAAGAGGATTGGATCAGTATAATTCTGTATGTTTGATGGAGTAGTACGAACTCTGTCAGGTGTCAAACACATTTCTACAGCCAAGAAGAATCTGATTTCACTGGGAACGATCAAGTTACGAGGACATCAAGTCACCATTAAAGGGGGAGTTCTCAAAACGAGTAAGGAAACACACATGGTGATACGTGAGACAAGGATGTCGAATAAGTGTATAAACTCGAGGGAAAGGCCGCGATAGGTGATGGAGCTCCAGTTATTCCCAAGACGAGCAGTACGATGAGAGAGCGCAGGTTATCGGCATCTCTGTTGTAGAAGTGCGCAACAAGGAAAAGCGAGTGTGATTCGCTTTATCGGAGGATGCCGGCACAATCTCTAGTCACAAGAGATTTGTGGTGCCGCATAATGAAGCACAATGCTAAGTTGTGCGAGTGTCCCAGAGGGGGCAAGTCGAGGGCATCCAGTAATAGGTGCGTCATCTAGAGTTGATGAGATCCTGCTAACGAGACATGCAAATGACGATGAGGGCCCAGTGCAGAATCAAGATGATGAAGGGATCGTGATGGAATTCAACTCAAGAGGGAATTGTTGGGATTAGAGTTAAATTAAGATTAGGAATCCTAATGGGATTGAACTCCTAATCCTAATAGTAGTTGAGTTGTATTCTATTTATAGTCCTATTGGGAATAGGACTATAGGGTTGTAAATGCGCTATATATAGAGGAGGGTGGATGCAATGCCTCTACACCACAGCAAGAGAGAACACCACAAGAGAGAAGAGAGAGAAAGAGAGAGGAGAGAGAGAAGAGAGAGATGTGAGAGAGTGAGGTAACGGAGAGAGTTGTCCTCGTTCTTCTAATAGTGATCTTTTTTCTTCGATGGTCGCGAGAGGTGACCGACCACCATTATATCTTTTTGTTCTTTCTTTCGCATGCTTCCGTGGTGGTGGTTGATTACGTATCCACATCCGTATCCGGTTGTTCGTTCCCAACAGAGGATGCCATCAAGACACAACCAAGAATCAATTTTTTTATCTCCCATGTAGCGGTTGATTTGGAGGTTCAATGATGTGGGCCATATAATGATACCTCTGGAGTCTGGATGAATCTATGAGGTTCTATTACATCAACTAGATTTTTTTTAGGAATATTACACAAACTAGATGTCAGTGAGAGTTTGTAATTTAAGCATTCTAAATTAATGTACAATAACCTCGTGGCATGTAATTCTTCTTGCAGTGCAACTATGTATCTTGGTAGTGTTGTGCAGGTAATTAAAGCCAATGTTCATCTACCATCTCAGTGGGCATCCATCCATTTCTTCCCCCCAAAAAAGGTCCGTTATTATAATATGATGACTACTCAGTTTTGTGCTAATGGAGAGGAATATGTGGATCACATTTTTTTCCAGTTCCTTAGCAATCTTGGTACAGAGGACGATGGGGATCACTTGGATGGATACACACACCTTGGACGACTTTTGGGGAAGATTTAGGTAGGAAGAGTGGATGGTGGTGAGCAGGTATATAGAAAACTTTGAATGTTGGATAATCGTTCTTACGCTCCTAAAAAGAAACTTTTTGCGCATCCCCTAAAAGGTAGATTTTTTTTATTGACACATCAGTGAAGTATACACCTCTAAAAATCTGATGATGGCAGATTGCAAAAATGCACAGTTAACAATGAAATGGACTCCTCACTGGAAATTGGACAATGTCCAGCAGCGAAAATGCACAAATATGCAGAAAGTATACTTATAGAAAAAGCTTACAGAAAAAGCATGCAACTTCACCTGGCTAATGCAGCAGGATCCCAAGATGGTGGAACAGCTTCTCTAACATGATCGCATAGCACAATATGGGATTTTGATAATGCTACAGTATAGAGAGTAATAAACCATCCATCATAGGCAAGGGCCTTAGTCTTCGCAGCATCTTTTTGCCAACCCGCAAAAAACTCAAACATGTGGTTGAACAGGCCTGATGGAATTTTTCCTGAGATTGATAACTCCTGATTGAACTTTTCCGCCATCTGCTCAAGAAAATAAATTGCAACATGGCATGATAAATAGCATCACTATTCATTATTCTCTCTTTTTGGTCAGGAATTGATGCATAAATTACAGCTGGTTTATCACTATTGTAGCTTTAAATAGGAAAGGAGATGCATAATCAGAACAAAAACATTGGACGATTAGCGACGTCGTTGTCTCGAATAAAGGTAACTATGTTAACTATCCACTTGGAATACATAGATTTTATAAATGGATTCCATATCTATTTTAATAGAGATCAAGGCAATCTCCTCGCGTATAACACAAATAAGATTGAAGTTTCACTTGCAAGACACTAGTAATACCTGCTGAAACGAAAGCACGTCAGAAGCAAAACGCATCCTTTCACCTTTATCGACCTTAATCGCCTTCGAGACATTCGGGACTGATATTGCCCCTGGAAGAACAACATCCTGAACACCACCATGGCTGAGCTCAATCAAAGCCGAAACCTTCTTACAATACTTGAGCCGAAGATCATTAGAGATATCGAACCCCATCCCGATCGAATTGACGGCAATCTCAGCAGCCTTCTGAGGTGAGGCCTTCAATGCCATCTTTCACCCACTTCTCACCAACTCCACTCCCAACAAACACTAAACTTCCACAGTAGACAACGTACACCGGAGCTCGAACATCAACGAACGGCGTAAATGGGGATAAATCGCATCTCCGGAGGATAGAGGCATAAAGAGCTCACCTTTCTTGTGTGCATAACCCAATAAACACGGAAGATGCAGAACCCATAAGTTGGATCGACAGAAAAATGCAGAAAGGTTGCAGCTTTCTCACACGGAACGCATTGAAAAAACAAAAAAAATCCGTCGTGGGTATTGCGGGATGGAACGAGTGGACTTGCTTGCTTGTTCACTCACTTCTTTTGACTAAGACCAAATGTGGGAGAAAACCCTAGATTGTGTTCTCCTGAAGTTGCAATAATAGAAGCGGATTCGTGCTCGTGATTCCTTGGCTTTGCGCGTTTTCTTTACCTTTCCTCTGTTCTTGGCCTTTTTGCAGCTCCTAATAAGGGAGATGAGCGGACCAGCTCTCTCTTTCACACCATCTGGATTTGAGGATTGACTTCCGACTTTATTGATCGAACTTTTGCACTAACGCCCTTACATATTTTGGAAGATGTCAAAAGATCCTAAATTTGTAGTGTAATTGGGTTTTATTATAGAGTCCATTTTGGTTGTGCAAAAGAAACAAGTAGTTCTTTCTTACTAATACTTATCGATTGGTTGATTACATCAAATTTCGTGCCTTGATATATTTTTGTTCTTGTCTAATTGATTCATTTACAATGCGTTCACATATCTAAATTTACCTTAGTTTCTAAGATTGTTAAAAGAAGATGCGAAAGATACTATTAATCCAGACTTAGTTGATGTTGCGGTTGACTCTGATTCTCCTTCCTCCGCATCTCAATAATTACATCTGTAAATAACTCGAAGGTGAGAGGAGCATTTTTTTCATCAATAAAACAAAAGAGAAATCCATGCAAAAAAAAGTTCGTTCAATGTAACAATTAAAAGTATAGAGAGCTTCCTGAAGTTCATAACTGAAAACATATAATAGATTTTTGGATTCACGATCATTTGGCATGATGATACTTCCAAGTTGGATTCACGCCAACTTTGGATTCCATCGGTGTCACTTTGCAAGTGCCCTTCATGTGAAAACCCTTTACTTAATCATGAAATCTTTGCTCGGGGATGAGTTCTCTAAAGATTTGTATTTAGTGGCATTTGAGCTACCACTCCTTGCAACTTGGATCTAATGGTTTCTTATGGATGTGTGTTATCATCAAGCATCTATGTATGCTTCAGATTACAAAATTCAAGGATCTAATAATCCTTCCCTTATGAAAGTTCAATTTTCCACAATTAAGATCGCGGCCTTTCCTTGATGTCTTGTGACGATCCTCATCAATTTGTGAAGTATCCTCCTTGTGGGATATCAAGGAGAAGGTTGATGCAAACACTCTCCTTCTCTTTTCCCATGGGTGTTCTTCTCACATGATCTACCATCTCTTCTTGATTTGATTGATGGCATATGAATATAGTAGTTTTGACTTTGCTCTCATCCTTGGTGTTACTCCCTTTACACACATGCCACGATTGGTATGTGGAGCTTCCAACTCTATTTTCGGAGAGGAAATATCCCTACTTTCTCATTTATCAATCTTAATTAATTTTTTCCCGTCTCGTCTCCTTTGCGATTATGGGCATCTTATAGGAAATTGCCACATCTTCTACCCATAACTTTAGGATTCACTTTGAGTGAAAATAGTTAAGCTAGGTTTTATGCCATAAATCACCTTTGTGGACTACTAGCAAGTTTTGCATGCTTCAATGATGCCCTACAACATTTTGCACCATCCCTCCATGGATAAATTTGTTCGTATAACAGCTTCTAATGTGCACCCTTTTGTTTATTTCGGTGTTTAACATACACCATTAATTCCTATATATAAGTTTGGTTGAACTTTCACACCTTTAAAGCTCATGAGTTCCTTTCTAGGTTCTTCATTGAGAGTGGAAGTCCTTCCCTCCATTGAAGTTATTTCTCCCTTCTTACATCCCACCATGTTGAAGCGATATGAAAATTTTCAATCCATGCTAATGTGGTGTCTTTGGTATGCCTAGAGTTCTGAGACAAGCTTTGTGTATTGTGTCAATGGCTCCCATCCACATCTATTCTCTTCCTTTTATCTTTCCATCATTTAAAAAAAATTGTGAATTTCTTACATTTAGGCACTCTTGCACTTAATATAACCCATTACAAAGGAAGCATCCCTTGATCTTGGGTTGTTGTATTCTATTTCCTCGATTTCCATCTCATGCTTCCTAGATTTGCGTTTGTTTTTTGGCTTCACTTTCAATTTTTCAATAGTCTCCCCCTCTAAAGAAACAAGTCGGACTTTTGTAGTCAATCGGCATGTATATCACATCGATGGTTGAGTTGAGGGCATGCACCCCTTTACATCTCAACTCTGCTTGGATCTAACTTCCCAGTTCCATTTGGAAGTTGAAGAGTTTGTTTACCTCGATCATCCCCTTGATATAAAGTAATAAGGAAGAAAACTACTTAAGATATTCATGAAACATTTTGGCTTGTTAGCATCTTGAGAGAACCGCGAGATGTTCTGGGTAGGAATTGATTGCTCAACTCATAGGTCCGATATTTGGTATTCCCACATCAAGATCTTCAGCCTTCCCTCATAACTTGCATGAGTATGCTAGCATGTCAGGGCATTACTCGAAAGATACATCGATGCAAGTTCACATTTTCTGCCTTTTATGTCTTGACAGCTTTGAAGTAAATGTCACAGTCTCATAGAAAGTATCTAAATTCTTGCCAATTTGAGTACATACAAAGGACTTAAGCTTAGATATCTATGGTCATCATGCAATATTTTTATCTTGCATCGCTTTCTGTCGCACTATTACGGATAATGATATCATCACAAAAATCATCCATCACTGCTCTAAAACCCATCTAACTTCTCCACGAGAGACTTCATACGGTCGAATAAGAGTAAGACACCACCCCTTATTTTAGACTCCTCTACTAAGAAATGATCTTCTAGTGAGAAAGGTGATGACAATGTGTCTCCATTGAAAATCCATCTCCAATAAGTCATGTTCAAATACATCAGCATTGTAAGTAATGGTCACCATTTTCACGAAATCTGAAGATCTTCTTACAGATATGTATCTAATGATATTCAAAATAATGATAAATCATGCTATGATACCAGTTGTCACATTATGAACTTGAGACTCTTATCCTATGGTGTGGTAGCCTCCTCAGATAACCAATCTTCCATCGGTATGAGAAAATGCCAGAAATTCCTATAATAACACACAATTCTTGCTCATATACACATTCTTGAAAATAAGCACATGTACAGGAATGCAAAACGAATGACACGATGCTTGACTTAACCCATCAAAGATGTTGGGAACAGATCCATCAACAACACACAATTAAGAATCGTGTATATAAAAATACGCATAATTGCATAAGACAAGGATTTATAGTAATATGGTAATGTGCCTACATCCACTAATGAGACCAAGCTCTCTTTTCTCTGTCTCAAAAATAATCTAGGGGAGTATAAAGAGTGTGTCCTCGAGGGATCTCATATGAAGGATTACATGGATAGTTTCGTGAAATTATTAATATAACTTGGGTATATTTAAAAAACTCATGTGATCGTCGAGCCTTGTGTGTAATATTCCTACATACCAAGCAATTGCATTCTTGTCCTTAGGACTTCGCAAGTCACTGAACACCAACACATATCCACACGCCAATGTGTATGCATGTGTATACCCTTTTTGCAGCAGCACCATATGCCACAATACTCTTGTATGTGTCGATTTTTGTATCAAATACCATGTCAAGTGTTGGTGCATGTACTTGTTATATCTACTTTCCAAGGGCTTTGTGGCGTGCTGTAACGGATTCGTTTCTTTTCAAATAAATTAATAATAATAATAAGGGTGTAACCAATTTCCAATGATAATGTGGTTATTATTTTTTTATTAATAAGGAAGAGATAATGAATTACGACTATTATCCATTAATTATACAATAATTATCCCTTCCTTAGTCAAAACTATTATTCATTGATTAATTCAATTTATTATTGTTATTTTATCTCATTATTGGTACCTATAAAAAGGGCATGAAGCCCTCCATTAGAATCACCACATATTGCATACACGTGAGAGAGAGTTTAGAGAGAGAGAGGCCGTCGGCGACATATCTCGCAACGCCGTTCTTTAGTCCGGCAACGACAACCTTCTCTGTCAACGTCGAAGTCTCATTCCGACGAAATCGGAGGGGAAACAACGTGGTCATCATAGTCGGAATCACGTCGTCTTTGTCGGTGAATTTCTCGTGCAAGCAAGGTATGTGTTGAACACATAGGATCGTTAAGTAACATTTTGTATTGATCCTTGTTTTACAATGGTGATAATAGATGTATGCGTCGAACCCGTAGGGATATTATTTGAAGAACTGATTTATGCTTTTTTATCATAATCAGGATACGTATTCTTGCACGATATTCGTATTCCTTTAAATACACTACTGATCAATAATAGTAACCGTAAGAGAAAAAATGAAATGTGCATCTTCATGTTTTATGGAAGAATTATCTAGCCAAATGTCAAGGATTTAGGTATATTATAATTATTCCTTGAGAATAGTCATGTTCACCACCACATATTTAGGTTGGAGTTGAATATTCGTGGATGTCAGTTTTCATTTTTTAACTGCAAACTAGTTCTATTTTAGGCAATAAGTTTATATAATTTGAGTTTTGATGATCCGATGAACTCATGTGGTAGGTACTCAAAGGAGCACAATAAATTAGATAAGGAAACTCATGATATTGTTAATAGATGGCACAAAATACGCCCACCTTGACACTAACTTACACGTGATGTACAGTGAAGGTATCCATCAGCAATTCTCAAAACAAAAAAAAGGAAAATGTTAGTAATATCCTGTATTATTCTAATTCTGGTGGTTGTTGCATGGTTTTAGAATATACCAAATCCGTTTTTGGTTTCTTTTTAACCGGAATTGTCCGCTTATTCAGGCTTTATGTATACTAAGTTAATAATATTGCTATCATTCCCGATTACTGAGTCTCGTTATAATTACTACAGAATAAATTATAGCCATTTTTGAGGAGTTTCTGGCAAGGTAATGGATCTTATGATTGATATGCATATTAAAGAAAGTATTAGAGTGTCATTCAATAAAACAAGTCTCCGATTATGGGTGATGTAAATAAGTTCTGTAATAGGATATGCAAACCGTTTATAGGTCATATATGTCTAACAACTAATTTGAAGTTACTCAAGGAATTGATAATAAACTAATGGGAACTTAGTAACATGTGTAATACATAATGCAAATACGGGAATGATAATTCTGTTGCCAATTAACGGAGAAAATAAATGGGATTTTATTGACCACCTTACGAAGTCCGTAGGTGTATGAATGCGTATTTGTCATGATCCAATTAATGGTATATGCAAAGAATGGAATTACAATGACTAACGGCACATCAACGACATGCGGAGCTAAGTGCTATGTCATGACGGGAGCCACCTCTAGAATCCAAAATGTCGGGTCCGATAAGGACATATAAGGCCTAAAGGGCCAATACCTTCCGGGGGCGTACGGTTCAAGGAACCAATTGAGGTGAAAGATAAGTCATCTACAGTTGTAGCTACACTGTCATGTATTGTTATGAACCGCTTGTGCCGGCGGTAAGCCATCAAAGTCGCCTAAGAAGTAACAATCAAGACCACTCTAAACATGAAAAATGTCATGGGCATATGTGCAATATATATTAATGTTATGTGCATATATGCAATTATGTTGTTGTTATGGACTTATGTGTAAGTTCCGTTAAAGTTAAGTGCACGTATGAAACTTAAATTAAGATTATGGACATATATGCAATTTATGTCAATGGTATGTGCATAATCGTCAATTATGATAGTTTTAAGGGTACATTTGCAATTATGTTATTGTAAAGTGCATATGTGTAATTTATGTAAATATTATGGGCATACATGCAAATACGGTAAAACTTACGGATATATGTGTAAATATGTTATGTCATCTGTGGTTATGAAGAAACTTTAGTTATATGAATTAAATAAGTTGATTTATGAAACATATGAGAATGACTTTTGTGACTTGTTTTCTACGCTAGCCGGCTTGACCCCAACTCGGCACATACTGAGCGTTATGCTCGTAACATGCATTGTCAATCTTTTTCAGGAGAACGTGAGGACTAGTTCATTAATGGTTAAAGGGAGACGACACCGTCTTCAAGAAATAAGAGCGATATGGAACTACTGCGAGTTTGCTTTGGAAGGATGTCTTTTATGCCCACTGGAATAAGGAAATCGTGGATACCATTTCATCTAGTTATTTATTGTTTTTAATGAAGAAACTCTTGGAAATGTGACCTTATGGAAAAGTTTTTTTAGTTGGTTCTTTACTGCTCTTTTATGCTATGTTTGATGCTATGAGTAACGTTCCCGAGATGTCCGCCGAGTTTCTCGCTTCTGCATCATTCTCAGACGATCGGGTTCATTACAGGTGGTATCAGTGCAGGAGTTCCTCTGGGCATAAGATATCCGACCAAAACAAACTTAGATTCACTAGTTTTAGAAAATATAGGCTTTTGACCGTAAATTTCACATGTCATCATTTCAGATGGTCCCTCGTCGTGGGAGTGAGGCGAACGGAGATCGTGACTCTTCATCTACCCAGGATATGGCTATGGACATGCAACGTCAAATATTGGAATTGATGACCATGATGGCTCAACAGCAAAAGCACCAAGGTCATGGTTCTGGTGGATTGACCCTGAAGACTTTCATTCAGCATGATCCACCTATCTTTAAAGGAGAACATGAGCCGGATAAAGCCGAGCATTGGCTGAGGGAGATGGAACTTGCCTTTGAGGCAACTGATTGTCCTGAGGAGAAGAAGGTGATATTTGGCACTTATCGTCTACGCGACAATACGAAAGAATGGTGGACTTCTTGTAATAGCATATACTTTGCTGATAAAACCACCATCGAATGGAAGGACTTTAAGGAACGTTTCACCGAACGTTACATTCCTCAGCATGTTCGAGATGCAAAAAGATTGGAATTTATTGAACTTCGACAAGGGAGTTTATCCATTGAACAATATGCTTCCAAATTCCAAGAGCTGGAAAAGTACGGAAAAGGAATATGCGAAAATGAAAGACAACGTGCTAGGAAATTTGTCAAAGGCTTGAATTCAGGTTTGCCCATGAAGGTGCTCACTCGAGGCCATCAGACCTTTTCGGATGTAGTTTCAGCGGCTGTGGAGATCGACTCAGACTATAAAAGAATCCAACAACAAGGTGGTGGAAAACGTCCTCATTCTGCCGACAACAAGAAGGGTAAGCATGATAAGGATAAAGGAAAGAAGCCCGGAATCGAGAATGCCACGAAATATAAGCCAGTATATCCTCTATGCCCTCACTGCGATAGAAGGCACACAGGAGAGTGCTATAAGCTTACAGGAGCTTGCCTGGCTTGCGGACAGAAGGGTCACTTTATTAGAGATTGTCCCAAGAAGAAGGAACATAACTCTGGAGATCAAAAGAAGCACGTCAAAGGGCGGGTGTTCGCTCTACCTACAGGAGAGGAGGAAGATGGACACACCACAGTGGAAGGTACTCTTTCTATTGCGGATCATTTGAGCTATGTTTTATTTGATTCTGGTGCATCGCATTCTTTTATCTCTCATCGATTTGCCAACAAGTTGAATTTTGCGGTTATTGAACTTCCATATACACTTAGTGTGAATTCACTAATGGGTGAACACTCTACCTTGGGAACCTACATGGCAGATGTGTTTGTCCTTATTGAAGGACACAATCTACCAGCCAACTTGATATTACTACAGATGAATAACTTTGATGTTATTTTGGATATGGACTGGCTTTGGGAGCACTATGCAGCAATATATTGCAAACAAAAGAAGATGGTTTTCAATAAACCACACATGACAGAATTGGTCATTCGCGGAGACAAGAAGAGAAGTCAGATGATTATATCAGCTCTAACAGCACACCGATTGATAGCTACCGGGTGCACGACTTATTTGGCTAGCATAATAAGTACAAAAACCTCTATGGTGCAACTTGAGGATTTGGACGTCGTACAGGATTTTCCAGATGTTTTTCCAGGTGACCTCCCGGGTCTTCCGCCTAGAAGGGAGATTGACTTCACTATTGATGTGTTATCGGGTACTACATCCATCTCTAAGGCACCTTACAGATGGCTCCTGCGGAATTGGATGAGCTGAAAAGGCAATTGCAAGAACAATTAGATAAAGGGTTCTTGAGACCAAGTGTTTCTCCTTGGGGTGCTCCTGTATTATTCGTGAAAAAGAAGGACGGATCCCTTAGGCTTTGCATTGATTACAGGGCAAAGTCACCATAAAAAAATAAGTACCCGCTACCTCGCATTGATGATGTGTTCGATCAATTGCAGCAAGCAGCGGTCTTCTCCAAGATTGATCTTCGATCCGGTTACCATCAGCTCAGGATCAGGGATGAAGACATATCAAAGACAACGTTCAGGACAAGATACGGGCAGTATGAATTCTTAGTGATGCTTTTTGGCCTCACAAATGCGCCTGTTGCATTTATGGAGTTAATGAATAGGGTATTCCGAGAATACCTAGATAAGTTTGTGATTGTCTTTGTTGACGATATTTTGATTTATTCACCAAATATTGAACAACACCGAGTGCATATTCGATTAGTTCTTGAGACATTGCAGCAACACCAGCTCTATGTTAAATTATCCAAATGCGACTTTTGGCTTCAGGAAGTTGCATTTCTTGGTCATGTTGTATCCAAGGATGGTATTTCTGTGGATCCCGTGAAGGTGGAGGCTGTTTTAAATTAGAGTCAGCCCAAGAATGTCTCTGAAATCCGCAGTTTTCTAGGACTGGCAGGGTATTACAGGAGATTAATCCAAAATTTTTCTAGGATCTCCCTACCTCTGACCCGATTGTTGAGAAAGAACGTGAAATTTGAAGGGTCTCAAAAGTGTGAGAAAAGCTTTCAAGAGTTAAAGGAAAGATTGACGACTGCTCCTATTCTCACGCTACCCTCGGGTAGTGGTGGATTTGTGATCTACACTGATGCGTCAGGATCCGGTTTGGGATGTGTCCTCATGCAGCATGGAAAAGTTGTGGCTTACGCATCCCGACAGTTGAAGGAAGCTGAAAGGAATTATCCGACATATGATTTAGAGCTTGCAGTGATAGTTTTTGCACTAAAGATATGGCGTCATTATTTATATGGAGAGAAATTTGAGGTATTTACTAATCATAAAAGCCTCAAGTATATCTTCTCTCAGAAGGAACTGAATTTGAGGCAGAGGCGATGGTTGGAGTTTTTGTCAGACTATGATCTTTCCATTGACTATCATCCGGGAAAGGCGAATGCAGTCGCCGACGCGCTTAGCAAGAAATATGAAGGGAAGCTCGCAAGTATAAAATTGCACTGGCAACTAATGAAAGATTTAGAGGAATGGAACCCTTTTATTAAAGAAAGACTAGAGTTCTTATGGCTGGAATGAAGATCCACTCATCATTGGTGGAGAAAGTTATGTTGCCTCAGAAGGATGATAATGACCTTCAAAAATTGATAATCGTTTCTCAAAAAGAAGGATCTGATTTCTCAATCGGGATATATGGAGCATTGAGGTTCCGTAATAGATTGTGGGTTCCTGACAATAGTGAATTAAAGAACGGAATTCTTGAAGAGGCTCACAGGTCCATGTATACCATTCATCCCGACACTACAAAAATGTACAAAGACTTACAACGGAATTTTTGGTGGCGTAAGATGAAGAACGACATTGCAAAATTTGTGTCGGTGTGTCTTATTTGTCAGCAAGTAAAGATTGAGCACCAGAAGCCTGCAGGTCCTCTGCAATCACTAGAGATCCCTGAATGGAAATGGGAGCATATCACAATGGATTTTGTTTGCGGGTTGCCAAAAACAAAGAAGAGGCGCTTTGACACTATTTGGGTGATTGTTGATCGTTTAACAAAGTCGGCACATTTCTTACCCATTAGATTAGATCAATCTACAGAGAGCCTTGCTGAATTGTATGTGAATGAGATAGTGAAATTGCATGGTGTTCCGGTATCGATCGTGTCAGACAGAGACACGAGATATACCTCCCGATTATGGAAGAGCGTGCAGGATACTTTGGGTACTAGTTTGAAGTTCAGCACATCATTCCATCCTCAGACTGATGGACAATCTGAAAGAACAATCCAGACATTAGAAGACATGTTGAGAGCTTGTGCCCTCGACTTTGCTGGAATTGGGATAGACATTTGTCATTGGTTGAATTTGCTTATAATAATAGCTATCATCCAAGTATTAAAATGGCTCCTTTTGAAGCATTATACAGTCGACCTTGTAGATCCCCTTTGTGCTGAAGCGATGTTGGGGAAAATACATATTGAGACCTGAATTAGTCCAAGTTTGTACGAAGGGTGTGGAAGTAATTCGGAAGAGAATTTTAGCCGCTCAGAGTAGACAAAAGTCTTATGCTGATTGTCAAAGGCGGGAATTGAATTTTGAGGTAGATGACAATGTGTTCTTAAAGATTTCTTCTACCAAGAGAGTAGTGTGATTTGGCAAAAAAGGGAAAATTGAGTCCTAGATATGTGGGACCTTTTGAGATAATAAAGAAAGTGGGAGAAGTAGCATATCAGGTTGCTCTTCCGCCTCATTATTCCAAGTTACATGATGTTTTTCATGTATCGATGTTAAGGAAGTACAATCATGATCTATCGCACATGATAGAGCATGAAGTTCCGGACATTCAGCAGAACCTAACATGTGAAGAAAGACCAGTTCATATCGTAGACCGTAAGGAGCACCAGTTGCGATGTCGCATAGTTCCGATGGTCAAAGTACTCTAGCAGCACCATCAGAGAGAAGAAGCGACTTGGGAGTTAGAGGATGAAATGCGTCAACATTACCCGCATCTCTTTGGTAAGTGACTTTTTTTTCAGTATAAATTTCGAGATGAAATTTCTTTAAGGAGGGTAGATTGTAACGGATTGATTTCTTTTCAAATAAATTAAAAATAATAAAAAAAATGGTGTAACCAATTTCCAATGATAATGTAGTTATTTTTTTATTAATAAGGAAGAGATAATGAATTAGAACTATTATCCATTAATTATACAATAATTATCCCTTGCTTAGTCAAAACTATTATTCATTGATTAATTCAATTTATTATTGTTATTTTATCTCATTATTGGTACCTATAAAAAGGGCATGAAGCCCTCCATTAGAATCACCACATATTGCATACACGTGAGAGAGAGTTTAGAGAGAGAGAGGCCGTCGGCGACATATCTCGCAACGCCGTTCTTTAGTCGGGCAACGACAACCTTCTCCGTCAACGTCGAAGTCTCATTCCGACGAAATCGGAGGGGAAACGACGTGGTCATCATAATCGGAATCGCGTCGTCTTTGTCGGTGAATTTCTCGTGCAAGCAAGGTATGTGTCGAACACATAGGATCGTTAAGTGACATTTTGTATTGATCCTTATTTTAGAATGGTGATAATAGATGTATGCGTCGAACCCGTAGCGATATTATGTGAAGAACTAATTTATGCTTTTCGGTCATAATCAGGATACGTATTCTTGCACGATATTCGTATTCCTTTAAATACACTACTGTTCGATAATAGTAACCGTAAGAGAACAAAATGAAACGTGCATCTTCATGCTTTATGTAAGAATTATCTGGCCGAATGTCAAGGATTTTGGTATATTATAATTATTCCTTGAGAATAGTCATGTTCACGACCACATATTTAGGTTGGAGTTGAATATTCGTGGATGTCAGTTTTCATTTTTTTAAGTGTAAACTAGTTCTATTTTAGGCAATAAGTTTATATAATTTGAGTTTTGATGATCCGATGAACTCATGTGGTAGGTACTCAAAGGAGCACAATAAATTAGATAAGAAAACTCATGATATTTGTTAATAGATGGCACAAAATATGCCCACCTTGACACTAACTTACACGTGATGTACAATGAAGGTATCCATCAGCAATTCTCAAAATACAAAAAAAAGGAAAATGTTAGTAATATCCTATATTATTCTAATTCTGGTGGTTGTTGCATAGTTTTAGAATATACCAAATCCGTTTTTGGTTTCTTTTTAACCGGAATTGTCCGCTTATTCAGGCTTTATGTATACTAAGTTAATAATATTGCTATCATTCCCGATTACTGAATCTCGTTATAATTACAACAGAACAAATTATAGCCATTTTCTAGGAGTTTCTGGCAAGGTAATGGATCTTATGATTGATATGCATATTAAAGAAAGTATTAGAGTGTCATTCAATAAAACAAGTCTTCGATTATGGTGATGTAAATAAGTTCTGCAATAGGATATGCAAACCATTTATAGGTCATATATGTCTAACAACTATTTTGAAGGAATTGATAATAGAATAATGGGAACTTAGTAACATGTGTAATACATAATGCAAATACGGGAATGATAATTATGTTATCAATTAATGGAGAAAATAAATGGGATTTTTATTGACCACCTTACGAAGTCCGTAGGTGTATGAATGCGTATTTGTCATGATCCAATTAATGGTATATGCAAAGAATGGGATTACAATGAATAACGACACATCAACGGCATGCGGAGCTAAGTGCTATGTCATGACGGGAGCCACCTCTAGAGTCCAAAATGTCGAGTCCGATAAGGACATATAAGGCCTAAAGGGCCAACGCCTTCCGGGGGCGTACGGTTCAAGGAATCGATTGAGGCGAAAGGTAAGTCCTCTACAGTTGTAGCTACACTGTCATGTATTGTTATGAACCGCTTGTGCCGGCGGTAAGCCATCAAAGCCGCCTAAGAAGTAACAATCAAGACCACTCTAAACATGAAAAATGTCATGGGCATATGTGCAATATGTTAATGTTATGTGCATATATGCAATTATGTTGCTGTTATGGACTTATGTGTAAGTTCCGTTAAAGTTAAGTGCACGTATGAAACTTAAGTTAAGATTATGGACATATATGCAATTTATGTCAATGGTATGTGCATAATTGTCAATTATGATAGTTTTAAGGGTAGATTTGCAATTATGTTATTGTAAAGTGCATATGTGTAATTTATGTAAATATTATGGGCATACATGCAAATACGGTAAAACTTACGAATATATGCGTAAATATGTTATGTCATCCGTGGTTATGAAGAAACTTTAGTTATATGAATTAAATAAGTTGATTTATGAAATATATGAGAATGACTTTTGTGACTTGTTTTCTACGCTAGCCGGCTTGACCCCAACTCGGCACATACTGAGCGTTATGCTCATAACATGCATTGTCAATCTTTTTCAGTAGAATGTGAGGATTGGTTCATTAACGGTTAAAGGGAGACGACACCGTCTTCAAGAAATAGGAGCGATATGGAACTACTGCGAGTTTGCTTTGGAAGGATGTCTTTTATGCCCACTGGAATAAGGAAATCGTGGATACGATTTCATCTAGTTATTTATTATTTTCTTTAATGAAGAAACTATTGGAAATGTGACCTTATGGAAAAGTTTTTTTTAGTTGGTTCTTTACTGCTCTTTTATGCTATGTTTGATGCTATGAGTGTTGGAATTAACTGTATTGCGATAGTTTGATGCAATTTGATGGTCAATATCAAGTTGTATTGATGTATCTCAATTTCTGGAATTCAATGTTTCAACCCTGTGGGGTGCTTCTTAGTCCCACATCTTGGAGAGAGAAAACTGAGACTTGGTTTATATGTGGGAAGTCCTGAGACTAGTCTGGAAACATAATAGAGAGGACTTTAGACCACATCGCACGCACGCACGTGCGCGCACCTTGCCAGGCCGGGCTCGGGCGCGGCCGCGGCCGCTGCGGCGACGGCGACGGTGGCGTGGCAAAGACCGAGTTGGTTTTGTAACCGCGTGTTTTGAATTCCAAGAGTTACGTCCCATTATCTTCTCACGAAAACGTAACCGCCCGTGCGCCTTTAAGTATCTCTTAAAGTGCGTGGGTGTGGGTTACGAACATCCATTCCATTCCTTCTCAGCGCCCTTCTCTCTTTCGAGGACGCCCTTTCCTCTCTCGATCTCGGGTTTCGTCTACGGATGTGGCTTTCGAGGACGCTCAAGCACGGTGCGCACCGTCAACGAGCGTGGACCGTCGGACCTTGGGAGAGGCACGTCAAGGCCCTGTGCGCCGGTAAAGTGGGGGGCGCTGTCTCTCTAAGGGGAGTCCTACAACAGGACGCTTCGGTTGTGACTTCTAACTCTTCTCTTTCTTTGTCGCATTGTTTGTCGTGATTTTGGTTTCTGGATTTTTCCCTTGCGTGAACATGCATATGTTATTTAATCGGATATTTCTCTTATCATTGTTAACCTGGATTCATATATATGAAAATCTATTCTGGAAATCTGTGGTTATGTGGATTTTTGTATGTATGCTAATGACGATTCTGTCAACAATCTTAGAGAGACAGTGTTATAACGTGATAAGAAAAATGTCGGATTTGAGGTTTCGGTCTCGTGTGGATTTCACTGGTATGCCAGAGAAATTCGGGGGTCAGAATTCAAGCGTTGGCAACAATGCATGAAAATCTGGCTGACCACGATTGACCTGATTTCGGTTCTGGAAACCGAATGCCCTAAGTTATCTGAACAAAATCCGGATCCTGAGACGGTTAAGATGGCGGATGCGTGGAAAGAACATGACTGTTTGTGTCATGGGTGCATTCTTACTACACTATCGAACGTTCTGTTCGATGTCTATGGCGCATCTACCAAGACCGCCAAGGATCTGTGGGAGGAACTGGATAAGAAATATAACACGGAGAATCTAGGTATTGAAAAATACTCAGTATCCAAGTTTCTGAAATTTCAGATGATTGAGGGCAAATCGGTTTCGGAACAGGCTCATGAGTTTTTGTTATTGCTCCATGGTTTAGCCGAGGTAGAAATGAAACTTCCTGAAAAGTTTCAAGTTATGTCGATTATTGAGAAATTTACCAAGTCCTGGGAAGATTTTGGGATGTCCCTAAAGTATAGGAAGGGGAAAATTTCTCTAGACGATTTAATGGTCTCAATAGCTATTGAAGAGGAGCATAGGAAACAAAAACCTGTGATGCCTGTAGACGTGAGCCCTAAGGTTAATGTGATAACCTCAAAAAGAAACATTTCTAAAGGGAAAAATAAGAAACTGAAAGCCAAGGGAAAAATCCAGAAAAAACCAAAGAACAAACCTTGCTGGCAGTGTGGACAGGATGGACATTGGAAGAAGGATTACCCTTCTCTGAAGACCCAACAGAAGTCTACGGATGTCGTTCCTCAGGCTCTTGTGCTGACTGAGGGAGGCGGGTCCGGTGAGGGGTATGTCTCAGTGAACCCTGAACTCTACTTTGTAAACGAGCCTAATGAGTGGCTTGTTGATACAGGTGCAAATGTACACATTTGTACTGATAGAACATTCTTTGTCTTATCAGGCTTCAGCCGGTGGTATAGTAATGATGGGGAACAGATCTGCAGCCAAGGTGCTTGGGTCCGGACAAGTCGAGCTGAGATTCTCAACTGGACGAGTTTGGACTTTGCGCAGGGTGTTGCACGTTCCTGATATTAAAAAGAATGTTTTGTCTGGTTCTTTATTAGTTAGAGAGGGTTTTCAATTAGACTTTAAATGTAATAAAGTAGTTTTTCTGAGACATGGTGTTTTCTTTGGAAAAGGATATTTGGATGATCATGATCTTTTATTTAGAATAAGATGTGACATTGATAGTTCAGTTAATAATATTTCTGGTTTTGATTCTTCTACTTATGTTGTTTCAAGTATTGAATCTACTGATTTATGGCATGCTGGATAGGACATGTGAATTTCAATTCTATGAAATGAATGATGAAACTTGACATGATTCCTAATCATACTACAGACAAACTCAACAAATGTGAAATGTGTGCTCAAGCTAAGTTGTCTAGAAAGCCTTTTCATTCTGTGAATAGGGAAACTGAAATTCTAGACTTAGTTCATTCTGATATTTGTGAGTTTGGTGGTGTGATGACTAGAGATAACAAAAGATATTTTATCACCTTCATAGATGATAGCAGTAGATACTGTTATGTTTATCTGCTTAAAACTAAGGATGAAGCCTTAGAAAAATTTCTTATTTTTAAGAATGAAGCAGAAACACAAGTCGGAAAAGTAATTAAATGTCTAAGGTCAGATAGGGGTGGTGAATACGCATCTAAGATATTTGATGAACAATGCAAACTATTTGGCATAGTTCATGAGGTCACTGCACCATATTCACCACAGTCTAATGGAATAGCAGAACGAAAGAATAGGACCCTAACTGATATGGTCAATGTATTTTTACAAAGTTCTGGGCTACCATCTTACATGTGGGGGGAAGCTTTGAATACGGCCTGCCATATTCTGAATAGAGTTCCCTTAAGGCATAAAGATAAGAGTCCATTTGAACTTTGGAGAAATAGGAAGCCAAGCCTAAAATATCTCAAGGTGTGGGGATGCTTGGCTAAGGTCTTAGTCCCAGAACACAAGAGAAAGAAGCTTGGACCCAAAACAGTTGATGCGGTCTTCTTGGGGTATCTGGAAAATAGTTATGCCTATCGATTCTTAGTAATTCGGTCTGAGATCACAGACATAGATACTAATACTATTGTTGAACTTCGTGATGCTACGCTTTTCGAGAATATTTTTCCAATGAAAAAAAGGGATTCCTGAAAATCTGACTAGTGACGTAGCCTCAACATCTGGTTCTATTCCACAACAAATAGAAAAGATGTCAAATGTGGTGGCTAGCTCCTCTGAACCCAATGAATTTTTGGAGGATGTTGAACCTAGACGAAGTAAGAGACCTAGGATTGCCAAGGATTTAGGTAGAGACTTTGTCTCCTACCAAATCGAGGGTGATCCTCCCACATACAAGGATGCCATGGCTTCTACTGAAGTAAGGCATTGGAAGAACGCTATTAAATCTGAAATGGATTCGATCATTTCAAATGGCACGTGGGAATTGGTCGATCTACCTCCTGGGTGTTCTACCATAGGAAGCAAATGGGTATTCAGAAGAAAACTTAGACCGGACGGATCCATAGAAAAATATAAGGCAAGACTTGTAGCTAAAGGTTTTAAACAGAAAGAGGGTATTGATTATTTTGATACCTATTCTCCTGTTACTAGAATGACTATGATTCGGATGCTCATTGCGTTGGCCTCCATACATGATCTCACAATTCATCAAATGGATGTGAAGACTGCCTTTTTGTATGGTGATCTTGAGGAGGAGATCTATATGGACCAACCTGAGGGATTCGTAGCATCTGGTAATGAAAGAAAGGTCTGTAAGCTTGTAAAATCTCTTTGTGGATTAAAACAAGCTCCGAAATAGTGGCATGACAAGTTTGATAAGACTATCCAGTCTTATGGCTTTATTGTTCATGAATCTGATAAATGTGTGTACTCTATGATTAAAGGTGATATGTTTGTTGTCTTATGCCTATATGTAGATGATATTTTGATATTTGGTTCAAACATAAGGATAGTGGAAGAAACCAAGAGGTTCTTGAGCAGTAAGTTTGAGATGAAGGACTTAGGAGTTGCTAATGTGATTTTGGGGCTCAAACTGATTAGATCTACTAATGGGATAGCTGTGTCTCAGTCACATTATACTGAGAAGGTTTTTGAAAAATTTGGCTATCAGAGCTGTAAATCTGTATGCACTCCTTATGATTCATCTAAACCCCTCTGCAAGAACAAGAGTGGAGTACCTGTAGCACAGCTACGATATTCCCAGATTATAGGAAGCTTGATGTATCTTACGAACTGTACTCGACCTGATATTTCATTCACGGTCGCAAAGTTAATTAGATATACGAGCTGTCCTGACCGTACTCATTGGGAGGCCTTGGATCGAGTGTTGAAGTACCTTAAGGGTACTGCACTTCTTAGACTGCATTATGGTAAATATCCTCCTGTCTTAGAAGGATATAGTGATGCAAGTTGGATAGGTCAAATGGAGGACTTCGGGAGTAACGGTGTGACTGGGTATGTATTTACCCTTGGAGGCGGTGCAATCTCCTGGAGGTTTATGAAACAGACCATCTTGGCTCGGTCTACTTTTGAGGCAGAGCTGTGTGCTTTGGACACAACAGGTATAGAGGCTGAATGGCTTAGGGAGCTTCTCTCTGAGATGCCCATGGTGGGTAAGCCGATACCAGCAATTTCTTTACATTGTGATAGCATGACTACTATTGCAAAGGTAAAGAGTTCAAAGTACAATCAGAAAACAAGAAGACATATCCAAGTTAGACTTAAGTCTATTAGGGATTTGGTGTCTTCTGGAGTGATTGCTGTGGAATTTGTTGGTATCAAAGATAACACGACAGATCCACTTACAAAGGGACTTGATAGATCTTTAGTCCAAAAATCCAGACTTGGGATGGGGCTGAAACCCACTGAGAGTTTACCCGCAGTAGCAACCCAACATAAATGAGTGGAGATCCCACAAAATAGGTTCAATGGGAAAACAAGCTGTAAGGGGAACTGGTTGACACTCAATATGCAATACTTTACATGTGAGTCCTATCCCTGAAAAGTCGAGTGCCTGAAAGCTGCAGGAAAAGGTTGAGTATTATGCTCTTAATGGATTTCAGCTTTTATAAGCAGGATATGAGCAGTGCATCCTTGGAGAATGCCACCTATATGAGTATTTCTGTGGGCCGCAGATAAAGGATGAGGGTTTATCCTTAATATACTCATGAAATAGGATAGGGTGCAAGGCCATTAATAGCACCAAAACCCGAAGATTGTCACCATAGACTTCACTATGTTGTTACCTCTCGATACCATTACATCAAAGGATTAAAGTTCAAGACTTAGTTCACTTTATTCCTGTGATGGTGAAAGGGGATAACTCAGGTAGAGGTTCAAACCGGAAGGTACCTTTGCTGAAAGCAGAGTGTGGAAACCCGAGATCCTTGGCTCTTTGTGTTTCAACAGTGAATTCGTAGGGGATTGTTGGAATTAACTGTATTGGGATAGTTTGATGCAATTTGATGGTTAATATCAAGTTGTATTGAGGTATCTTAATTCCTGGAATTCAATGTTTCAACAATGTGGGGTGTTGTTTAGTCCCACATCGTGGAGAGAGAAAACTGGGACTTGGTTTATATGTGGGAAGTCCTGAGACTAGTCTGAAAACAGAATAGAGAGGACTTTAGACCACATCGCACGCACGCACGCACGCGCGCGCGCCGCGCCGAGCCGGGCCGGGCTCGGGCGTGGGCGCGGCTGCGGCTGCGGCGTGGTAAAGACCGAGTTGGTTTTGTAATCGCGTGTTTTGAATTCCAAGGGTTACGTCCCATTATCTTCTCACGAAAAAGTAACCGCCCGAACGCCTTTAAGTATCTCTTAAAGTGCGTGGGTGTGGGTTACGAACATCCATTCTATTCCTTCTCAACGCCCTTCTCTCTTTCGAGGACGCCCTTTCCTCTCTCGATCTCGGGTTTCGTCTACGGATGTGGCTTTCGAGGACGCTCAAGTACGGTGCGCACCGTCAACGAGCGTGGACCGTCGGACCCTGGGAGCGGCACGTCAAGGCCCTGTGCGCCGGTAAAGTGGGGGACACTGTCTCTCTAAGGGGAGTCCTACAACAGGACGCTTCGGTTGTGACTTCTAACTCTTCTCTTTCTTTGTCGCATTGTTTGTCGCGATTTTGGTTTCCGGATTTTTCCCTTGCGTGAATATGCATATGTTATTTAATCGGATATTTCTCTTATCATTGTTAACCTGGATTCATACATATGAAAATCTGTTCTGGAAATCTGTGGTTATGTGGATTTTTGTATGTATGCTAATGACGGTTTTGTCAACAATGAATAACGTTCTCGAGATGTCCGTCGAGTTTCTCGCTTCTGCATCATTCTCGGACGATCGGGTTCGTTACACGTGCATCCAAGCAAGTGTCGTTGTGTGGTTTCCCTACCCATATATATGATCAGAACAGATCCCCTGCTGTACAACATATGAATGCAAAAAGGTAGAAATGTTCGAGTTGTTCGATCAAGATCGAGCGATTCGTATGAGATCCATATTTTTGTGGGCCCTTACCGTGCAAACCTCTCGATCTTGATTGAGCGGCTCATGCATCTCTCCGGTTTACAACAGTCCTATGTTGTGCAATAGAGGATCTTCTCTTATATATGATGGCTAAATAGGATTCCTCCAAGATTTGTATGAGTAGCCTCCACACAACCACTCCTTTCCACTTCAATATGATGCTCCAAGTTGGAACACATGTCATCAAGCATGTATATACATTTTCTACCACTGAAACTAAGGATGCAATGGTAGAGAGCTCTTCTTGACATGGAAACTTCCCGAAGTAGTTGGGGAGATGTTTGGTAGGAGAGGTAATTGACAAAAGAGATGATAATGGTGGTTAATAAATGAGTTTTTGAGTTATCATTCCATTGAGAGGGACATGATTATATTATAGAGATGATGTCATAATAAAACATCCCAAGTTTCCAAACCAATGGAAATTTGCACTTGCCAGCTCTCTTTCTTCAATATAAGGTGGTTATCTTATTGGTCATTTCAATGTTCCCTCTAGCCCCAATGCCATTTTTTTAGGTTTTGGGTGGATCTCACAACTCATTCTTTCAAAAATCATTTTTCTAATTCGCTTATATCTTCGAAACAATCATTAAAACATATCCTAGTAAACATAACTTAACTTAGAATAAATAGTTCTTATTCCATGATAATTGTTATTTATTGTATGCTCCTTAAGAAATTTCTTTAGTTTTTTCCTACAAACACCAATATCAAATATGAATCAGGGAATAAATCCGCTTATTCCATATTCCTCCACCTTGTATCCTATGCAGCGAATCCTCTCTTGTTACATGAGTTACTATAAAGGTGTTGTAATTGATTTTTTTTATGAATCCGATTCTAAAAACCTAACCTTATAGATTGAATGTTTGATTAATGTTATACATATCCTTCAAAGATCGCTCAAACCCGATGTCATTTTATCCTAATGGTTAAATGTTTGGTTCTTTTTTAGATGGGATTTAAGTTGCTTTTATGTTAACAGGATCTTTCTTGGAAAGAATTGAACGAGGAACTATACAAGGTGACAATCTTATGTACGGTTTAGTGGAGCGACAATAAGGATGACTTATCTGTCAACTTTTCCACTATCACCCCAAAAAACCAAACTCTGCCTAACATAAAGTTGGCAAAGTACGATTAACCTATGTATTTGAAATCACTGCTTATATACCCGATATTGGTCATAACTCACAAGAACATACTGTAGTATTACTAAGAAGAGGAACGGTTAATCATTTACCTAGTGTGAGATATCACATTGTTCGAGGAAACCTAGATGCTGTCGGAGAAATTGATCATCAACAAGGACATTCTAGTGCATTTTAGATTCTTATCAAAGATAAAGCATCAAATGACATCGGATTTGAGCAAAATTTGAAGATATGTAGAACATTAATCGAAGATTCAATCTACAAGGTAGATTTTTTAAATCGAATTTGAAAAAACAAAACAATTACAAAACCTTTGCTGCGACTCACATTACATCAAAGGATCCGGGTCATGTATCCGAAAGCTTCCTTATCATTGCAATACAAAATTTTATCTTGTAACAAACATTTTCGAGATAATATGATCACATCACAACTACATTTTTTAAATTATTTTTTTACTAGTTGAAGGGGGAGTTGGAATGGAGGATTCGAACCCTGATCTTTTTAAAACGTGAGTTACTGCTTCTTCCACAAGACCATTAAAATGATTCCACAACACTATGCTACATTGGCTACTATCCTTCGTGACTTGCATTATCGGTCTTCCTCTTCTTTTTTCCAAGCAGACAAAGACTAAGAGGAGTTTGTCCTAATGTGCACAACTTGAAGATTATATTCTAATCGAGATATTCGATACTGCCCTTGGGATTTAGCAACAACTTACGTCTGGACGTTGGATTAAACATGAGAAAGCTACAATTTCCCTCTGCATAACCGGTCTCAATTAGTGGGACATTTACGTTCCAGTCCTTAAACTTTTGGGTTGTTTGACAATAATAAAACAGAGGGCCTGTGGGTCGCGAAGGGCTCATTAATTAGATGTGCACTAACTGCAAGGGGGGGCATTTATTTGGTGTACTGTTTCTAGTTGGAAGGGGTAATAAAAACGGCCATTGAATCAAAGGATGCACTATTTCTTTGGTCACATTAAATATGTAGAGTCATGCACAATGCATCTCCTTCATTTGGTTAGGTCTGCCTCTTCATTTGATAATAAATATGTCGTATACTGAATGATGATGACTTGTCAGTGCTTAAGCTGATGGGAGTGAACTTAATGTTCATGTGTATATTCAATTATATATATACTAGTGTATTTGCTTCATGTCTACATTCAATTATATATATGGGTTATATGGGGCTGCCACACCCTTATTTTTTGTCATTTTTCTTATTTTTTTGGAAAATATTGAACGTATATTCATCCATATATCCCTCATATATGTCATTCAAATTTCATCAGAAACATAGACTCATATGCCCTCCATCTAGAACATGTACGATTACAGTTGTTCTTAGACCGTTAAAATTACATGTTCTAGATGGAGGGCATAGGAGTCTATGTTTCTGAGGAAATTCGAATAACATATATGAAGGACATAGGGATGAATATACATGGTGATATTTTTCAAAAAAAATTGCGGAAAATGGAATGGAGGCAACCAAGTTTTTCCTATATATTATATATATAGGATTTTTATCCAATGCGCATAGGGCTCATTAACGTTTCGGTGAGCACCATTTGTAGGTCACACACGTGAATTACCAATTGAGTGGTTACCTATTTCAAAGGATGTTATTTTTGGAAGGAGATTAATATGCAAAGTGATTTAACAATAAGTGGTATTCCAATTATATCGCATCCTAAAAAATAGGAACACCGTTTTGGAAAGAAAATATTCGAATCGATGATTTATTGCAAAAAATTGAGATCCAAATACTCAGGTCAGTAATATATATACAATAATCAAGTAAATGGTTGCTGCGAGATCAGTAATATCCAAACAACGGTCAATAACTTACATTCATTTTATTATATGGTGTAGAATTCAGTAATATATACACACTAGTCAAGTAAGTGCTTGTTGTGAAGTCAGTAAAACCATAACAAATGGTCAATAATTTCTATATATATTATTACTTTGAATAGAATTCAGTAATTTAGAGACAATACTCACGTAAATGGTTGTTGCGAGATCAGTAATATCCAAACAACGGTCAGTAATTTACATTCATTTTATTACATGGTGCAGAATTCAGTAATATATACATAATGGACAAGTAAGTACTTGTTGTGAAGTCAGTAAAATCATAACAAATGGTCAGTAATTTCCATATGTTTTATTACCTTGAACAAAATTCGGTAATTTAGAGATGATACTCAAGTAATATATATACAGTTATCAAGTAAATTATTGTTTGTGTTCAATAATGTATATATCTATGTCTTATATCACATGTTCAGTAATATGTTTACGATTCTCAAGTAATAGCTACTATGAGATCAGTAATAACAAAGTAATGGTCAGTAAGTCATGGGCATTGCTCAAGTAAGAAAGTAACTATTTGTTAATGCAATGCGCATTACATACACAACGGTATTACTAATCATTTGTTATGTTATTATTGATCTCACAACACACATTTACTTGACCATTTTATACATATTACTAAATTCTGTACAATGTAACTATTTGGATGTAAATTACTGATATTGTCATGATATTATCGATCTCACAACAAGCATTTACTTGACCGAATTATATTTATTACTATCATAGCATTTAGATCCTTAATCATCCACGTGGAATCATTTATTTGAATCGTTTCTTTCCAAAACCGTCTTCTAATTTTTAAGGACGTTGTATAATAGGAAATATAGGATTTTTTTAAATACGTGGTAGCCTATAATTAGAAATATAGTTATTGCTAATATACGTGTGTGGCCTAGAATGGGTGCTCATCGAAACGATAATGGACACATGGTTCATTGGTAAGTCCTCTCTCTCTCTATATATATATATATAGAGAGAGAGAGAGAGGGAGGGAGAGAGGGAGGGAGGGAGAGACGCACACTAGTGTATTTGCCTCCAATTCACGGGGGTTTTGAAGAGTATATGATAATTTTGTAATTAATGAGAATAATGTATAATTGATGAAATCTTAGTTATAAGATTAGTAAATTAGTATATATGTATGCTATCGATGATACTTCTATAACGTAATTATATTTTATAGAATCTTTTTAAAAGAATGAAATAACGATATAATGAAAATAATTCTGTACCAGACATACATCATAATGAAAGCTTAAAAATATTTGTATAAATAACACAGAGGTTCCTTTATAAGATCACGATTTTTTTCTTAAACATCAAATTGCTCCAAAATGAACCCAGAGATTCCCAAATACCATTGTCCAAAACTGTACATAAAGGATAAGAAATATATTTCATCTCTTAGCATGATAACTATCAAATTGGATAAGAATAGTATTTCATCTCTTAGCATGATTACCTATCAATATAGGAGCACCAACAACATGATCAAGAGGAGGGAGAGGACAATATCACTGTTAATAAGTATAATGATAATCACATCGGTTTCATTCTTGATAATTACCCCTCCACCCCATGAGTAAGAGATTATGGATCCACAAGGCTTAAAAACTCTTGAGAAAATATGAAGCAACAAGTTACCTTATTATGAGCCGAGGATTGCTGCTGAGAATTTTTGAAATATAACCTAAAATAGTTAAGTTATTATGGGACATGGATCAGTACTGCCATCAAATACGAAAAATGAAGCAAAAAGTTACCATACAACGGGTTGTGGATCACCGCCAAAACTTGTTGAAATATGAAGATCACATGTTGTCACCTTAATAAGTACAATGCATAAAAACCTCACAGTTATAAGATCTCGACAAACCACATTTTCTTCTTCAATATGAAGTTTATGCAGTTTGTTATCGATAACATTATAGAGACATCAATAGCAAATATATTCATCTACACTTGAATATGCAGTAATATACTTGTATGTGCATGGATCATAGTCACTTAAATCGAAGCAACACCTGCACATCCAGCCCCTTCTCCTTGTTCACATGCATATTCTCCTTGAGTCCCTCTTCGACTTGTCTGTGGACCTCGACATCTACAATGGCTAGATCGAGATCATGCTCATCTTCTTCTGAACAACACCGGAAAAAAACCTAATGAACCTCCAAAAAAATCAGATTTCCCAAAAAAACAGTTTCTCTAACATGATAAATTTTCCACTTCCAATGATTCTCCCCTCGTAATCTTAAGAAAAAATCCAAAAGGAAAGATGTGATCTAAAGAATTCCCAAAAACTACATCGACGTTGAACCTCCTTGGGTCATCATGCTGAAATTAAACTCCAGTTATACTTCCTCATATTGAAAACTTTGCAGGGTGTTCGTGCAGAAACTTCAACACAGGTCCGTGAACAACCTCAAGGTACACGTCAAAGTACTAGACAAAATAACTCAAAGATTATATCAAGTCTTAACAGAAACTTTCCTTCCATAGATCACGTCGATCTTCCACTGCCTTTAGATGCAAATGTAATCGCTGGCTCATCAAAATCCGAGTCCTTAAATATGGAAAGGAAGTTGAGAAACCAGCCTCATGTTTTCCGTAGTGATAGAATATCTTTCGATGGGTACAACAGGAGAAAGTACGAGCAGAAGCAAGTAAAAGGAAGCGAGTATCCATGTCGTTATTATAAATGCACGGACCCCAATAATCTTGTGAGGAAGAAGGTCGAGAGATCACTTGATGGAGAAATAACTGAGATTGTCTACAATGGAAAGCACAATCATCCCAATCCTC